>JALMQS010000798.1:1054076-1315399 GCA_024734495.1 Forficula auricularia
CGAGAACTAGAGAGGCATTTCACCTTAAATTGACTTAAAATTTGCAAAGAGCCGCAATGAGTTGAGAAAATAGGACATAACGTTACATAAAATCATTAAATAAACAAAAACTAAATATATTTTGAAAAAACTGGAAAATTAATGTAAGTTCTGTGAATGAATTGCGACACGGTGTGGTAAGAAGTAAGCGGTATTCGAGGCACTTATGTTACTTTTGATCCCATTCATATTGGAAAACATCAGCTCACAATAATACTTGGACGAGAAAAATGTTAGAATTGCAAATGCGATCGAAAGCACCACTTCGTAGGGTGAATTTGAAATAATGTCTCTACCTTGTAGCTTTTGATTTTTTTGATGTCATAAACTTTATCAATTTTCATAATCCAAATTTATTAATTTTTGAGATAATTTCTTGATGAATCTGTCATCTTCCTACACATAATGGGACTAATACGGAACCAAATTAATAACAGCCACTACAATATGCAAAAATCCGCTTTGAATATACTCTTCCCATCAAAAGTTATATCAAATTCATTAAAGAGAAACAAAGAGGTTGTCCTCTGCTTGGTGCAAATTAACATACACACATATATAGATATGTGTGTATGTTTATTTTCATCAAGCAAAGGAAAACCTCTTTGTTTCTCTTTATGATTCAAAAACTCTGCTACTCTCGACAAAATAAAAACTTTTCAAAATTCATCAATTTTCGGGACAATTTCTCAATTCTGTTTACTGGTGTCGACACGTAATGAAACTTATAATGAACCAAATAAAGATTTCCCTGATATTCACTTCGATTCGAATACCCTAAAAATGTGTGACAGCCTATCCATGCTTGGCGTCTCTATCGCATCTGACCTGTCTTGGAATGAACACATCTCCTCTGTGGCGAAATCTGCAGCAAGGAAGATTGGCTTCTTATTCAGGTCCAAGCGATTTTACAAACCCCCACAACTTCTCACCATCTACAAGGCCCAGATCCCCTGTCTCGAATACGGCTCTCATCTGTGGAGAGGGGCCTCAAAATACTCTCTTGCTACCCTGGATGCAATTCAGAAACGAGCCGTCAGGCTAATTGACGATTCTACCCTCACCGACTCCCTCGACTCGCTGGCTCATCGAAGAGATGTCTCTGCCCTTTCCCTTTTCTATAGATACTATCACGGCAGGTGCTCTGATGAGATAAAATCAATAATTCCCCCCAAAGCATGCTTTGCACGTAGCACGCGTTTTGCCGACTCCCAACACTCTCTCGCGGTCAAACTAGAAAAATGCCGGACCACTTCATTCGCCAATACATATATCCCCATGACTTCAAGGAACTGGAACTCTCTTCCAGCCTCTATCTTTCCCAGCACCTATAATCTTCAAACCTTCAAAACCGGAGTGCACAGACACCTACGTCTACACCCTCTCACTTAATCAACTTTCTCTTCTCTTCGGTAATGCAAGGGTCTTTCGAGATCCATAGGGGCTGCATCTTTACTGGTGCACCCCTTCTTGCATTCGATTGCATTAAAAAAAAAAAAAATGATAACAGCCCCTTGAATATACAAAAAATCGCAATCGAATATAGCTATGGTTCATATCAAAGTTAAGCACACACGAATATAAAAAAAATAATAATAATGTATATAAAAAGAATCGATAACCTCCTTTTTTCGAAGTCAGTTAAAAGGACTTATGATGAAGGCCAAGCCTTTTAAGATATAATCTCTTACAAAATTATATCTCTATAGGTATATATACATATATGTATTAAGTTATATGAATACAGATGTATGTTTATTTGCATCAAGTAGAGGACATCCCCTTGAAAATCAATTCTGCCGCTCTGGGTAAGAATCATTTTTTTTTCTCCTTCTCCCTTTGATAATCTTGTGGCCTTTAAGACCTATAGGGTAGCATCGTCTTGATGTTCACTTTCTTGCATTCGATATATCATTTAGACTGAGCGTCCCGGTCAGTAGGATATTACCCTTATTTTTTGGGTTGATAGAGAATGAATTAAGACAGTGCATTTTCATATGATATGGTAACACTTATACCTTAAGTTTTCTTTTGGTATAATAAACAGCATCGTAGTATCCCCTGCGCCAGAGAATTTCTTCAACTTTATAACGGATTTCTAAAGGTTGGCTAAACAGATTATGTTCGGAAAGTATTCTTAAATGTTGTCTATCTTGTTGAAGTGATACATCAAAGAATTCTTCTAATGATTTAGTCTTTGTTTGACCCTTTTCAATTCTTGCTGAGAGTGCAAGCAAGGACCTAGAAATAAATATTTAAGATAATTAGAAAATGAACAAATAAAAATAAATAATTGTTTTAACCTGTCTTACTTATAAAGTTTTAAATTATTATTTTCAAGAGAGGTCGTAGTTTTATCTGGTTTATCTATAACTAAACGATCAGTTTCCATTTTTATTTTTTGTAGTTTTCTTATAATTTAGAAAAATAAGAAGATTAAATTACACTAAGAATGTTTTAGATAATCTATAAATAAATAAGGAAAATTTTGACATTTCAAAATGATTTCATAAACCAACACAAAAATAAAGGCGGCGGACTTTTGAGTGGCGCGAGGATCAAAAATGACAGATTCATTTTTCATTCATTGAATAAATCACGATCCCTACGAGAGCCTACGATCTACATTTTTAGGATCAGACGAGTTTTTAACCGGGTGGGGGCTGAATAGTTAAGTTGTCAATTTATTTTCCCTATTCACATCCCCCGCTTTTTTACTAAGAATTGTTTAGCACATAATTAATATAAAATGGTTTGAAAAATGAAAATATGTGAAGTTAAGTAAAGTAGGTTAATAATAATTGAAGTAAATAATAGAAAGGTCATAATGATTATATATTTATAATAATTATTATTTGATTGAAAATATTTAGTTTGCCTTGACTGGTAAGAGTTGAAGATTCATAAGGAGAAATCAATGAGGTCCTCTGCTTCATGAAAATAAACATTCTATATAATATAATACTGAATTTTTTCTGCAAACACAACATCACGGGTTCGATCCCAGCTAGAGGCAAAAATTGTTAAAATAATAATACGAGATAATGGCTCCCCCGCCCCAGGAACTGACAATCTCTGGTTTTAAAGATACCCGACGCGTGCGTAGGACTTCTTCATAACCGGATAATAACTGAGAATTTGCCTCGCGAGGCCAGCCCCTTGAGGCAAATGTCAGTACGTGCCTCGCCCAAGGCAAAAGTGTCCGTTGCCTCATCTGAAGCTGCCTCGGCCCGATCCATCGGTTGTCGGATTTTGTAAATGCTCAAAGGCGCCTCGGGTCGTTTCCTGCGTTCACTCAGCACGGTTCTGCGGCAAACGCCCGAGACAGCCTCGCGAGGCTGCTCGCTCAGTCAGTATCCGGCTAATAACAAGCAACTATGGCTCGACTACGAACTACGACCACGAACTCACGAGAAGAAACCACATGAAAAATTAAAATCTAAAATCCATTCTTATATCTGTAATTTCAACATCAACACACTATAATCCAGCCAGGCCAGATTCAATGACCTTCTCAACTGTCCAGAACCCGATATCACGGGAAGAAATTAATCTGCAAACTTAGATCATACAAAAAACATCTGGAGAAGATGGTATCATTGTGGAGTTAAGAAATAATTTTGGTCCAAAAATTCCCCTGAGGAGGCTTTGTGTGATCCTATAAGGACCCATACGCAACTAATAATAATAATATAATTTATTTGTTAGAGACTATAGTTTCAAAGGCTTCACCTTTAGGGAATTCGTCAACTGGAAGACGGTTTATCGCGCGTCATATAGCGAGTTGTCGCGCTGTATAGTAAAAAATTCACTTCAGATTGTTTTTTTTTCCGCCTGTGAAGCGCGACAAAATGGAGAATGAGAAGCTAATAAATTTAGTTTTTGAATGAAAAGATTTATGGAACTATAGAAAGAGCCGCTGTACCATATGAGAAATTTAACTATGAAGTTGTGGAATTATTTTAATTTATTCACTAGTGGCTGATACCAATGAAAAGAAAATGGATATTATTAATTTCCTTTCTTATAGTTAATTTATTAGTAAGTCACAATTCCCTCTTTGTCCTGCCCTCATTAATATTAAAAGTTATTAATTATCTATAAATTATTTTTCCATTTAATAATTATTGTGGGAAATTAATTGTTTAATTAAGTATTTAATTTAAAAGTGAATTATATTGATTTCTGTTTAAGATCACATGTTTGGCAAATATATGGCTGTCTTCCTGCCCTTGTACGGTGGGAGGTCGCTCTCTTTCTTCTTGGTCGGGTATTGTCCCGAAGGTCTTTATGTTCAGGCTAGAAGCATGTAATAAATATTATTATGACAACTTGTGTCCAAGGGCTGTCAGCTGCCGACACCCTCACCCCACTTATATGCATGTGTGTGTGTAAGTGTATGTGTGGCTGCTGAAATTCCTTGGTTGCAACTGCAAGTCAGTTGGTTGAAAAACGAGTGATGGTTAAGACATGCTTGTCGATTTGAGTTAGTTTGAAGTCGAGAGCCGCTTAAGATGACACGTTAATTTTAAGATGATGTGTATTATGATGTTTAACGATGACCCCCTAGACGAAAATGTACCACCCACCCTTTTTGTAAATAAATATATATATTAAAGAATGAATAAGTGTGTTATTTCACCCCTCTGAGCGAAGGGGGTGAAACCCGCCCCTCTACATTATTATTTATACATTTTAACAATTCATATATTTAAATGAAATGATAATTATGTATAATATGATCATTATTAGTTAGATTTTCTTTTTATTATTTGTAAAGGGAATCAAATTGAATCAATCAATAATAATTTAAATTTCACATTTAATTAATTATTCATGAATTTTCTCTTTTATAATGTATTAAAAAATGGTTCAACTTGAATATTGAGGAATGAGAGGTGGATCAAGGGCTAAAAGTGAGCTGTCATTTTGAGAAATAGTGTTCTTGGCTTTCCTATGTGATCAAATCAAAAGACATTGCGAATGAAAATGGTCGACCCAGACTGACTCTGTTGCGCAAACACCCTAGCAGAAGACGAGGTCTTGTCGCGCTACTTCATTTTTTTTTTAATGCAATCGAATGCAAGAAGGGGGGCACCAGTAAGATGCAGCCCCTATGGATCTCGAAAGACCCTTGCATTACCAAAAAGAAGGGAAAGTTGATTAAGTGAGAGGGTGTAGACATGGGTGTTTGTGCACTCGGGGTTTGAAGTTTTGAAGATTATAAGTGCTGGGATAGATGGAGGGTGGGAGAGTTCCAGTTCCTTGAAGTCATGGAGACAAACGTATTGGCGAATGAAGTGGTCCGGCACTTTTCGAATTTAACCCGTACTAGAACCAGTAGCTAATTGTCTCGGTGCATCGCCGTAGCGCGTTGTCGCTTCCACTGGACGACTGGGGTAAATAGACAGAGCGGCATAAACAAAAGCAGGGATTTGCATGCAGTTATATTGAAAAGTATTCTATTAGGGCAGCTGCGACATAAAAAAACAAATCTAATATAGATTTTATTTGTTGTTATTTATTTGATATTTATTTGTTGCGATTTGGATCAAGTATATAGTGGTAGTGGTCATGCTCATTGATTTCCATCAACAATTCTGCTGAGTTACTCTCGGCAAGAAAATATTTTCGATTATAAAAAAAATATATTTATGAATTCTTTACATCTTAAGATATGTGATAAAAGTATTTTAATACTAATTTCTTATTTTATTTTATTAAAATGTTTTTTTGTTTTTTTTATTGAATAGATTAAATGTCTAGAAAAATATTTATTTTCCCATTGTATTCTCATTAGTTTTATGAATGACATTTATTTGTGTCTATAATGTAAGTTTGCCAGTTTTCGTATGAAGAAAAAATAGGGAGTTTTTCTTTTGTTAAGCTGGTACAATGTGACGTCAGGATCATGGCGTGCGGTGGCGCCCAATCACAACACATACTTTCCCACCAGATGCCAACGGATCTGGGAGTGATCGACGCCATATATCTTCACACTAGTTTATTTCTTATTTAGAACATATTTAAAACTAAACAATTCAGCATCACATTTATATGCCAATACATTTATGAGATATTTATATTTAGATCTGGCTTACTACAAGCCAAGTATGTATTCTCTTAATTAAAACTACATAATTATATTCTTTCTATTTTTTTTTTTAATTCATAAACTCACATATAAACAAATTTATAGAAAGGTTTTTCCTTTAATTTTATTAATTTATTTTACTTTTAAACATATTTCTCTATTTAATCTAAAAACATGACATATATATATATATTATATTTTAAATATCTGATTAATATATTAAGATTTTGGTCTGAGATTTCAAAACAATTATACTCACAAGGAAAAATATGAAGTATTCCAAAAGCATTCAAATTACATAGTACCGTTAATATTTCTAATTTTTTTATTTTAGTATTCGATTATATTCTAAGGATTTAATATAAGGTAAGTAATTATATTTTTCCATATCTCAATGTATTTGATATATAACTAAATAAATGAGTGTAAATAATTCATTAATCATCACCATTAAACTTTGTATCTTGAATGTTTCAGCAATTCACGATGTTTTATGCCCACTTTGTTTTGGCCAAAAAAGGGCCATTGGCTCGAATCTGGCTTGCTGCACATTGGGACAAAAAATTAACCAAGGCTCATGTGTTTGAAACAAATATTGAGAAATCTGTCGATGGAATACTTCAACCAAAGGTATTTCCTTATTATTCTTAATTTACATTGACTAGAATCAGTCAAACTTTTGATGATAATTTAATTAAAGAGATTGTCATTTAACTTAATGAATCGGACATTCTTTTGTCAACTATAATTTTATTTAATAACACATTTTCAAATGTTTAAAATATAATAATTAGTTTCTTAAAACATTTTTTAATATTTCCAGGTTAAAATGGCTCTACGGACATCCGGTCATCTTCTGTTGGGGGTTGTTCGAATTTATTCACGGAAAGCAAAATATCTCCTTGCAGACTGCAATGAGGCGTTTGTTAAGATTAAAATGGCATTTAGGCCAGGAATAGTCGATTTGCCTGAAGAGAATAGGGAAGCAGCAGTTAATGCTATCACCCTTCCTGAAGTTTTCCACGACTTCGATACAACTATGCCAGAGCTAAAGTAAGACAAATCAAAACGTTCTCTCTTCTACTCTGCTACTAGACCATGCTTTTTGCCTCCTGAAAATAACATCTTACATTATACTTAATAATTGACAGATTTTATACCTATAAGCTGTTTTTTTTATTTATTAAATTTTCTATTTAAAAATGTAAATTTAAATCCATTCTCAACATTAGAATAAGTAATGTTTTAGCTCTTGAAAATAATCTTTAAAAAATTGGTTTATGTTGTCAAATAAATTCTCATTGATTTTAAAAGTTAACTAATTTAAAAGCATAAATACAAATTAAATTTAAAGATATTTATATTAGGGTGGCCCTTATTTTGGGTATTTTCGAATTTTTACGCTCGCAGAGGCTCATATGGTTCGAAATAAATAAAAAAAATCTTCCAAATTTCAAGTCTCTATCTCAATTTTATCCATGGATGGATGGATAAAATTACAAATGAAGAAGTTCTTGGAAGAATCGGAGAAAGAAGAACCTTGTGGAAGAGTCTGAAGAAGAGAAGAGGTCAGATGATGGGGCACACACTGAGACATGGGGGACTGCTTAGGGATATCTTGGAGGGGGAGGTGGGAAAGAAAAGGGAAGGGGAAGAACCAGATTAGAATATTTCAACCAAATAATTGGGGATATGGGATGCCAGACATTTAGAGAGGTTAAACAGCTGGCGGGGGACAGAGTCGAGTGGAGACGGATTGTTGCATCAAACCAGTCTTAGGACTGTATACTCAATGATTATGATGATGATCTCAATTTTAACCTCTGCCTCAGAGCGATGCAAGTTTCCCATCTAAATAACATGGGGTTTTTAGCATTGAACGATCAATTTTTTATTCCGGCCAAAGTAATATTTCAAACATTTTAAACTCTGTAGACTTTACCCTTATAATAGTAGCTATCCTTCAGAGGTTTTTCAGATTTTTATTTATTATAATTTTGGAGTTACAGCTAGATAAAATACTGCCATATCTTAGTGTTAGTAAGTTATAGACTCCTAAATTATAATAGCTACAAATCTGTAAAAATTCTGAAGGGCAGCTACTATTATAAGGATAAAGTCTACAGAGTTTCAAATTTTTTAAACCATTGCTTTGGCCCTAATAAAAAATTGATCGTTCAATGCCAAAACCCCATGTTATTTAGATGGGAATCTTACATCGCTCTGAGGCACGGGTTAAAATTGAGATAGGGGCTTGAAACTTGGGGGGGATATTTTTTTTTTATTTATTTCGAACCATACTCTGCCAGCATAAAAATTCGAAAATACCCAAAATAAGGGCCACCCTAATGTATATATAAAAAAAGTACCAAATATTTAATATTTTAATTAATTATTGAAATTTATCAATTCAATTCTTCCGTGAAGTCTCGGATCGAAATTTGTTTAAAAAACTCTAGTTGAGTCTTATTTGTCCCATCTGTCACTGGTCTTAAGGCGAGAAACTTAAAATTTGGCATCTTATAATTGATATAACTTGATCGGCATTTGTTCCAATAATAAAAGTTGCAAAAAAAATTCCCCTCCCTCGACTAATTGCAAATGTTATTTCCCGCATTCCATCAAGTAGGGTTCGCAGGGTGTTGTCCCCCTCCCCTTCTAACAGCCCTTTGATTTAAAAAATTTATAAAAAGCCATGAAACATGTTAAATGGAAGTACTTTCGATGAAAATTATTTTGCTTGCTGGGCCATTCTACTTCTGGGCTGTTTCTTTAATTATTGCTAGTCTTATAAAAGTTACTTATATACAATTTAATGAATTTTTTATGTATAAATGTGACAGATATAGTATTATTATCATACTGAATTGGCTATCGTTTAGAATTAAACTTTTGCTTCATATCTCCGGGCAATTGTCTTTAAAAATATTAATTGAAACTTATAGGAACAATTTGTAATATTTGATCCAGACTATAAAATTTTTGAGATTGATTTGATTTTTCAATTTTATACTGATCACATCGTATAAAATCATCATCATTGAGTATACAGTCCTAAGACTGGTTTGATGCAACAATCCGTCTCCACTCGACTCTGTCCTCCGCCAGCTGTTTAACCTCTCTAAATGTCTGGCATCCCATATCCCCAATTATTTGGTTGAAATATTCTAGAATATTTCGTATAAAATGGAAATACATTATTTCTTTTGAATTAATTTTCATTTTTTTTTTTTCAGTGACGTTGATATCGAAGCTCAATTCAGTTTAAATCAATCGCGAGCAGAAGATATTACTATAAGGGAAGATTATGGAAACATTGGACTTGTAACTAATGATGAAGGTTTTGGAGATATGGGCTTTGATACAGAACCACCTGAATTGATGAGAAATGTCCCACCTCTGGAACCTACGAGCTTAGATCAAGTATAGAAAAACTCGAAAGATTATCAATTTATTTATATATATTTTTTGTAACATTTTTCTTTCTTTTCTAGCCGAATTTACTGTTTAGCGATGGTCCTCTCGTTGATCCAATAACAATGGAAAAAGAGAAAGAACCACAACCTTCAACATCTGGAGGTCAATCATCAAGATCTGCTCTCGAAATAGATACTTCAATACGTAATGATGGTTTTGGTGGCCATTTAGGACAAGATATTGGTATTTTTAAATATGAATTATTTTTTCAAAATTGCCTTCATTGGGGGAGATGTAGAATGAAATAGTGACTACCTCTGAATGCAATAATACTTTTTCTTTAACTTTTAAATATTTAATTTGATTTGTGATTATTTATATTCTATTAATAATTATTCAAAAAATTTGAAATATTCTTTTACTCTTAGAAATTTTCAAAATGGTAAGCTGTTTTTTTGGCTACCATTACTTCAATTTATTTTTAAATAATGAAATATAATAAATAAAAAAATGTTCTATTTTGAGTCACGCAATTTGTCTCACTTCAATTAAACTCTAGGCAAATAACTAACCATATCAATGAATGAAAAAAAAGCACCTTTTAACATTACTTAAAATTAGTCACTAATTCTATTGTCGTTTTCAAGTGAGTTTAAACCTATATTATTATTATAGTGGATGTTATACAGCTAGGTTGGCCGTATTCTGCATCCTAAACGCCATCGCCTTCTGTCCAGAAACCTACTATCTATATAAGAGCTGATAATAGCTAAAGAAATCATGAGTGGTTGTCTTCTACAAAATCCGAGCAGTCATCGATAATTTACATTACATGACAAAAAGGTTGTGTTCACCTCCTCGAAACCGAATGCTAAAATTATTTAGCCCGAAGCATATTGTCAAATGGGTTTACCTCACAGGGTAGCCAAATGGTCCTGATTGCTAATTTTGTCACTCACCCGAAGGGGTGAAATCAACCCTTATCACATGTAATAAACATTACCCATGACAGCTTGGATTTTGTAGATGACAACCTGAAGTGATTTTAAACCACCCAAAACACACGCAACACAAAGCTCTTAATTTAACTCGTAATAAAAATACAAAATTTATTTTATTTCTTTGAAAAATCTTACTTTGGTGATGGTATAATTATATACTTTTCAATTCAGGGTTTATTTGTCACACAATATAAATAAATACTCACCATTGGTTGGCCATTTTTAGTACTAAATATCGTTTTATTTTATTTAGGTGGAGAAATGAAAACATGAGAAATTAGATATTTTTATTGACAATCTCTGAAAACTAAAACGAAATTTTCCTCTGAAAATAATCGACTAGTGGTGACTAAAAATTATTTATCGGAATTATTAAATTTATTTCAATTGTGTGACAAATAACTCTTGAAGAAAATTTATTTCATAAAAAAAAAAAAATATCAAGCATCATTAGTTAATTAAATATTACTCCATATTTATTTGTGATTCCTTTTCTCTTTATTAAATTATTATATTATACATTGTTTTATGTATGATTTAATGATTAGTACTTTTTTAGCGGGAGGTCTCTTCGAAGGTGGACTATTTGATGATGCTCCCATGCCACAAGAAATCCCAAATGTTGAGAATCCAGTGCCAGTTTCGGATGAAGTTAATAAATTGAATGAAGCAAATATAGGCCACGACAGCGATGACGATATGGGAGATCATTTTGGAGGCGGACCTCCATCAATAGGAGGACATAGGTATGTATCTTTTAAGAATAGTCTTTTCATAATTTAATTTTTTTATCGTTAATTTTAAATTAAAGCATTTGTAGCCAGAGGATTTCGCGCAGCTATTTATAAAATTATTTTTTCATTTAAAAAAAATCGCAATTTCTTTAGAGCTCGACATGTGCCTAAGTGTAAAGCATTTATCTCCTCTTGATTAAATAAAAAGCAACATCACAGTCTCTCTTCAGATAATCTTGATTTGCAGTTAACCTAAAGAGTTCTTCAGTGGCAGGCCAGCAGCAAAAATTTGGATCTCTTCTTAAAATTTAGTCCATCTTTTGATATCGATGTTCTTCCTACAGATGTACACATCTTCACCTATTTCTTTGTACCGAAATAAATATTTAGTTGTCAAGTTGTGTTATGTCTTCTTCCGGGATTGAATGCACTGGGAAATATATTTCTTGTTTGTTATTAATAAAGATAGATATTGGCTTTATTTTATTTTTTTTATCTTGGCAATTGAAACTAGTTTGTGACTATCTATCAATTTTTATCTGACTTTGTGGTGAAAAAGAGTCCAGTGACTCACTCCACAAGTACCTAATTACTTTGTTCGTTTGATAATCCTTTCGCTATATCCTAAGCGTTGGCATTTGGCACATGTACCAACTCGAACGGCTTTAGTCTCTTTAGCCGCCGAGTTAGTCCGTTGTCGTCAAAGAAGAATAGTACCTTTACGTTTTGTTGCTTTTCCGGTCTTTTCTGATGTTTGCTAGCAAATCTTTTAATTTTATGAATGCTTGGACTTGAACATATGTTCTTCTCTTCCAATGATCTTTCAATTACATCAGTGATGCGATGCACTTGATCAAAGGTCGAGTGTTTGTTACGAAATCCGTACTAATAGGGCGGGATTAGATGCTTTTCCTCAATGATGGTCCGAGGCTATATGGGTTTTATGTTTTATTGTAAGCCTATATATAGTAGACTAATGTACATGAATTGTTGGAAAATAGAAAACTTCTAATAGAAATAGAGTTATGTTAGAAACAGAGATGGCTCACTTCGAACTACTAATGTTACTAGCTGACGACCGGGCCTTCGGCCTGGCGTCCCCTAGCCCCTGGCGGGGAGCCTCTCATTCCGGGCCTGGACTCCCTACTTGTCATTGGTCCATGAAAGTCTACTTCCCCTCCCACAAAAATATAATTAGTAAAAAATAAAATAAAAAATTTAATTTACGCTATCGTTTTATTCATATAAGTAGTCATTATATATTCAAATACATTTCTCTAAACTCACAGAGTATGCCGGCTTAGTTCAAGAATTGGCCGCACGCATGATGAGCTATGCACTATTGACACGAACAGTTTCGAGCCACTTTTGACCCCCTGCACCTCACTTCCTATTTGAGATACATAGCTGAAATTATACACATGCATCAATTTCAATATATAGCATATTAAGTATATTCTGAGATATGGATCTGAGAAAAGGAAAATCATTTAAATTAAACATATAGAAACCATAAATCTAGGGACCCTGCCAGTTTTTGCAGTTTTAGTCTCCTGGAGGCACATTGATTAATCTAATCTATCCACTTGGCCATTCAGGATAGCCACTCTTATCTCGGGACACAAAGTTAATTCCTCGGTAAAATCATCTGTCTCAAAAGATTTTTACATTCTCATTATCTACAAGATTTTCTTATCATCTCGAAATATTCATCATATTTTTAATCTGGGTGCTCAACTGGTTTTGATAGGTGAAAGGCTCGCACTGGCATCCCTCCTTGCACCTTCTGCAGGCCTATCCATGTAAACATATGCCTAAATGGAAAGTATAAAATTTTGTCGAAACCATCGATCTTCATTTCTTGTTCTGAATGTTTTAACTGAAGCCTAAAGTTAGCTAACCTATAATTCTGTGAAAAGTATGGAGCCATTCAGATTCAATTCGAAATCTATACCTACAAACTTAAAAAGAAATTAAACTTGTATTTTAGTGAAAGATCGATGTTTTTCTAGGCTTGGGACAATGATGCGTCTCTGTAATCCAGTTTTTTGAAGGTCAGAATAAAAGGTTCCTAGAGTAGTTAATCCAACCACTGTAAGTGAACCAGCCATAGGTTGGAGATCTCCTGATTAAACTCAAAACAAAAGCAAAGCAAAGAAATCGATGTGTAATCTATATTTTTCTAATAATCATCCAATCTCTCAGCTTTTCTTCCATATTTTCCAATAAACCATTTGTAACTCTTTAATCGACTAGCTTGATTAATCTTAATTTATTATTCAACTTATAATTAAAATGGGAAGTTAGAATAATTTCAAATCTCAACAAAAACACATGTGTAAAAAAAGGCCAAGCTCGATTAATAAAAACCGTTTGCCAAAAAAGTAGTGAGATCTAATGTGCTGCCTAGTTCAACATCATCAATGTATTAAATGGGTCGAGAATATAGTAACTTCAATTAAAACGCATGTTTTTCATTTCACATATCCAATACATCTATATTTATTGAATTCACATTTTTAGTTGAAATTATTTTCCTAAAACATGACTTTTACGCATTAAATTATTATTATTGTTTGATAGGGCCTCCACCACTCCCTTTTAACTCTTCCATCCCCTCTTATTATGATCTCATGATATGGTAACATAATTCGTGACATACATATCTAACAATGCGTAAAAGCCAAGTTTTAGGAAAATAATTTCAACTAAAAATGTGAACTCAATAAATATAGATGGACATGAGAAATGAAAAACATGCATTTTAATTGAAGTTACTAAATTCTCGGCCCATTTAATACATTGATGATGTTGAACTTGGCAGCACATTAGATCTCACTACTTTTTTTGGCAAACAGTTTTTATTAATCCAACTTGGCCTTTTTTTTACACATGTGTTTTTGTTGAGATTTCACTTCTTTTTGTAAGTTGATGGGAATTTAACCTGCAAGATTCACGACTTTATTTATTTCATAGGATGATGAAGATCTTTTTCGATTTCTCACTTTATTAGTGATTCAAGTTATTACACTATGTCAAATTTAAGCATTCCAGTGTCGTTGAATTTTCACTATTAGTTAATTTAACTGATAAATTTCACTTCTTCATTTTAGATGCTGAAGAAGAGAAAGTTTCTGTTTTTCGATTTTACTCTTTATTAATGCCCCAAACTCTATTAACAGGTCAAATTTTAGCATTTTATTGCATTTGAATTTTTACTTGATGAGAATTTAGAATATAAACTTTATCTCTCTTCATTTTATGTTCTAAACAGCATACATGAAATATCAAACGATCCCACCCAAATGGAAGACGTAGCTCTGATTCCGCCAATTTCTAACTATTCGATTAATTTAAATAAACATATTTTACAAATATTTAGTGTGATCTCATATTGTTCTTAAATAAAGAAGAAAAGATTAAAAGCTTCACCCCTTCATTTACAAATGGAAAGTTGCAGTTTTTTAGCATTCCATAATTTTTAAATTTTCTTTATAGGTATGTTAATTTAGCTTATTAATTTCACCCCTTCATTTCGGGCCCTGAAGAAGGGAAAGTTTCGGTTTTTCAATCTCCTATATTAATTTGCCCAGCTTTACCAGTATGCCAAATTTCAGCATTCTAGAGTCATTAAATGTTAATTTAGCCTATAAATTTCACCCCTTCATTTTATATTCTGAAGAAGGGAAAGTTTCTGTCTTTCGATTTACCTTTTATTAACGCCCTAAACTCTACCAGCATCCCGAAAATAATGAAAATTTATCGCATAAAATTCACCCGCTTCATCATATGTCCCGAAAAAGGGAAAGTTTCGATTTTTCGATTTCATCCTTTATTAACGCCCCAAGCTCTTAACATCATCTCGAAATTAATGAAAATTTATCGCACAAATTGCACCTCTTCATTTTATGTCCTGAAGAATGAAATGTTTCGGTTTTTCGATTATACTTTTTATTAATGTACCAAATTCTACCAACATGACAAGTTTTAGAATTCCAGTGTAATTATATTTTCACTGTATGGTAATTTAGCCTATTAATTTCAGTGATTCATTTCAAGCCCCGAAGAGGATTTTGCCATTTTTTCATGATTTGAAATGTCGAAATAAAAATAATGAGTTCTCAGATAATAATTTGCTTCAGTTTAAGTTTTAGTAGATTCGGACATATTGTAGAAACTATAGAGTTTCTAAGCTAAAAAACAAAACTTGACCTCAAAATACCCTTGAAAGCTTGTTCTAGGTCGACAAACAAATAGCGGTGTTTAGTTCCTCCCCTGATAATAAATAAACTTTTTTATTTGAAAAAATTTTTCATATAATGCACTGTTTTTGAGTTATAAGACTGTCTCAAGATAAAAAACTCACCCTGTATATATAAATTTAACATTATATATCACTAGTTAAGTAATGGATAAGCCAGTGTTGTTGTTCGGTTTCAAAATTTCCGTTACAGTTTTTCTGCTGATTCAAGCTTCACCCGTACTGACAGCAGAAATGGTTCAGTTTTTGTTCAGAGTTCTAAGATTAAAGCTTACGAGTGGCATAGATTCCTGGTCAAAATTTACTCCTCCCAGTCCTTGACTTTCCGGGACTTTTTATATTAAACCGGTTGTTGTTATTTGTCTTTTAGAAGATTCTAGATGAACTTTTTCTCGTTTTATTGGTACTCCATAGCAATTGTTCCATTGATTGAGAGTCAACAGCCTTATTTCGAAAGAGTTCTTCTATAGGTCGTCTTTGGTGTACCATATATGTTCACTTGGATTCAAGAGATGCAACATTATACCTTAATCTTAAAAGCAGATTTCCAGGTCTCTATTATGACTTTGCAATAATTCGACACTTCGATTGTATTATATACTGATTCAATGTTGGATAAAGTGTCATTATTAGAATCTACTCTAATAATATTTAGAAATATTTAACTCTCTTTAATAATATTCTCTTAGTTTGAAAGAGGAGTTAAGTTTTTAGCTATTAATTAATCATTGTACTATTCAAGAATTGGGCGCACTTCAAGCCAATCCAAATATGTCTTGTCCTGCTCTCATTAGCTATATAGCGGTGTGCGATAGTGCGTCAATGCCACACGGGGACAAAAATTCTCGCAATAATATCAATAATCATTTTGAGAATTTCTCTTTTACTCTAATTTTATTGCGAGTTCATTTATATATTTCAAATTATAGCAAACTTCTTTGCACAAGGTGACTATTCCTCCACAGGCGAATGGAAACCCATTATTCAAAAGAAGACATTTGATTAATAATAACCATTTAATTTTAGTTCGGATGGCGATTCAAGACCTACTAGTCCAAATGTCGCATTAAATGAACCAGTGATAACGGAGCCAATAGCTTTAATGCCTCCTCCAGCTGAGCCTATCTACCCAGATCCAGTTGAAGAGGCTGCTCCTAATGATCAAACAACTCTATTGCAAAACGAAGAAGAAAGTTTTGCACTTGCCCCTGTAGACGCTTCTGCTCTCAAAGGTAAATATTATTTATATTTACCAATAAATAAGGAACAATCTTTTTTAGTGATTATTTATAAGATGTGTCGTGGTAAATGGGCTGTGATTTAAACATTTTTGTTGTGATTTTGATTTCTAATTTTTACGTTGAAACCCTAGCTAGACTTACATAAATTACTTTAAAGCTATCTTAGTTTGCGTACTTCTGCCCTTGGTTCATAAAAGCGATATCTAAATTTTCATTTTTTCATTTGTGGGTAACTGGGCCCTCCCCTTTTAATACTTAATAATTGAATAACTGGACCTGACATTTAGATATACATGAATACAATATTTAAATCATGGTCTTGTGGCTCTTACTTATTTCTAGTAGCAGTTGGGGCTTTAGCTGCTAGGCAGAGTAGGCATTTGCCTACCCAAAGTTTTTGTAAAAAATATTTCAAGTTATGTTATTTTTTATTTTTCAATCTTATAGCTTTTTTCTGTGCTATGTTGATGTTTTTTTAATCGATTTTAAAAACATGTAGTCTTTATGATGGGAGTCATTTATGAGTTAAGAACATGTAAAACTTACCCACAACTAAGCATATACAAAACTGCAAACGTATAAGCAAAATCATGCTTACCCAAAATAAAATTCCTAAAGCCGCTCCTATCTAGTAGCTATAGTATTTTTATGTATTTTTCCATCATATCTAACAGCTCATACCCGAAAACATTTTTTTTTATCACGATGAGAATACAGTTCAAATACGGGCCCAGTTATCCCAATTCTGATTTCATTATATCACATGTTGTATTTTTAAAATGGATATAAATTTGACACATGCTTCATACTTTACACTAGTACGGTTGTTGCTTGATAATGTTGGCAAGTACTAGAATAGCTACTAGCTGTAAAATAGATTAAATACCAAACAGTATCAAAAAAAGACTCCATGACCCACTTACCCCCACGCACCTTAAATTAATTTATAAAAAGACTATTTTTTAGTTTCTTAAAAAATTTTGTATTTTATTAATTGTATTTTCTATTTAATATAAAGGATTTACAAAAACTAAAAGAAAACGTAAATTGATTGTTGATGAAATTAAAAATATTTCTGGTGAAGAAATGAAAGCACAACTTTCTGATACGAGCGATATAGTGACCACTCTTGATCTCGCTCCACCAACGAAACGGCTTATGCATTGGAAGGAGACGGGTGGAGTAGAAAAATTATTTGCTTTACCTGGTCGGCCTATTCCAGCTAGAGCTCTTTCCAAAGTAAGCCAATCACCTTTGAATTCGTTTTTTCTTTTATTCATTAATTTGTATAATTCTATATTCTCTAAATATTATGCTTAATTCAAATTTGTAGACATACCAGCGTCATTTAACTAGTCGTCCAGCAGAAAATTATAACTTTGGGACCATAGGAGATATTGCTGAAGAAGATTTAGCTTTGGAACAAGTGCGAGAGGAAAATGATCCAAATAACCATTTTCCTATTAAAAGGAATGCACGAAAAAGAAAAAACCAAGATCTTGACGATTTACAGGTATAATCTTTATTAAAATAATTTTTAATTCCATCCATTTTTCAATTATTATCATTCTTTATTTTTTTAGCCCAATAAAAAAGTCGCTGACTCAATGTCTGAATTGAATATTCCACAAAAGGATGAAGCTGATTTGAGACAATTTTTATTACCTCCTACTCCTGGATTACTACGACCGGATGGAACCGTAGCAGAATTGGCTGAATTAGGGCCAGAAGCTCTAGATAATTCTCAACTAGGAACAGCTAATACTAATCAAATGCCACCTACTCCAATTCCTCAAACACAAAATATGCCTTCTACCCCTATGCCTATGACCCCAATGCCTATGACACCTATGCCGATGACCCCAATGCCTATGACTCCAATGCCTATGACCCCAATGCCTATGACTCCAATGCCTATGACCCCAATGCCAATGACTCCAATGCCCCCAACACCTGGAATGCCACCTACGCCAGGAATGCCTCCAACACCAGGGATGGCTCTAACACCTGGAATGCCACAGACACCTATGCCTTCAACACCAATGCCTTCTATGCCTTTGCAACCAAATCCTAATTTACTCTCCGCTTCAATATCTGCTACTCCTGGATTGCCTAATACATCGCTTTCTAGCTCTTCATTAAATTCATCACAAATTCCTCCTTTACAAGCTACTTTATCTTCGATTTCTCATATACCACAATTACAACCTGATCAGGTGTGTTTTCAAAATAATTATTAATTCTCAATCTATGTTTATTTATATATTTCTTTTAAACTTTTTTTATTCAGGTGGATAGCATATTGGAGCATCAAGGAAGTTTGATCCAGCCGTCACCGTTAAATTCCATTGTAAATATTCCACCTTCAACTCCGATGGAAATCATTCCTCAGGATAACCAACCTTTACCAATTCAAGAGGAAAATCTTCCTCCTATGGAAAATATGGGCTATGATCTTGTAAGTTGTGCATTTTCCAGTTTGCTATTTCTATAAACATTCTTAATATGATTTTCTCATTTAAACTTATGATTCTTTTTTTAGAATAATCCCTTGCTTGCTAATATGGGTTATGATGATCAACATCCACCAGCACAAACACCCGGGGCAATATCTGAAAGAGGTGTAGCAACGCCGTGGCATGAAGATTATGAATTTCCGGCATCTGTTGGACCAGTAAGTAGACTTTTCATTGTTTAGGGGAGCGAAAGAACTTATAGATATATTTTTATGTTACCGGGCATTGTATAAAAATAATTAGGTATTCTACATAATCCCTGAAATCAAACCGAAAAATATGTAATACTTTACACACTCACTAAGCAAAGTACATAAAATATTTTTATTTGTTGGCAATTTGGTTGAAAAGTTCTTCATGTGTACAAGATTTACTATCTATTTATCTTAACTAAATAACTACCCAAATTTAAATCAAATAATTTATTTAATTAATTTAAATAGTTAGATTCGATTTTAGAGGGCATACTAGGAAAGAAAAGGAGAAGACCGAATTTGGACTATTTTCCCCAGATAATGAAAAATATGGGATATGAGATTTTTAGAGAAGTGAAAGAGTTGGAATGAGATAGATTTAAGTAGTGGTGGGTCGTTGCTTGTGTTCAAGGGCTCAGTGATGGTAACATATATATATAATACGATATATATATATTGTTAGGGCTCTCGTGAGGTGAGTGCTGTGTGGTGCTTTGTGCGCCCCCCATCAAGTCGATGGGGTCCTAACAATCTGTTGAGTGCAGGTTGTAGGTTGCGTGTTCATATAGGGTGTGTGCAGGGGAGGGGCTGCTGGTTGGCGTTTGGCTCCTCCAGATTCGAATGTCCGAATGCGTTCGCTTCCCCAGTCGAATCGAGTCGCTTTAATTATAGCATGGGTGATAATACTTCACTCATGCAAAAACGACGCAACGGTCCGACTGAGTCATCTAGCGGCCGTGTCTCAAGGCTCGTCGCCATGAGCAAGAACGGGCCGCTACAATATATATATATATATATATGTTCTTTGTTTATTATTAAAAATTTTAATTTTTGATGCATTTTTTTAAACTAACAATTAACATTAAATTATTTTCAGACTGAAGAACAACAGCTGGATGAAACTTACGAGCAATTTGAGGAAAGAGTTCTTAATAAAAGAGCTGGACATATGTACCATATTGTAAAAAGTAAACTCAGTAGATCTGATACACTTTGTTTATCCGAAATGGTTCATCGAAATTCAAGGAAACAGGTAAATATATATAAATGTACATATTTATTTATTTAGGTAATTTAATTTATTCATATTTCTCTCTATTTTTCTGAAGATTATATATAAATTTGAATTTTATAAAATTTATTTTAAACTCCTGCACTAATAATTCCTCTAAAAAATAATATTTATCTATTTTTAGGTCGCTCAAAAGTTTTATACTTTATTGGTTTTAAAGAAACACTGTGTGTTAGAACTAACACAAGAGGCTTCTTACGATGATATAGCAATATCAAAGGGCCTTAACTTTGAAAATCCAGCACTATAATATGTTTTTTTATTATTTGGTATGATTTTATTTCTTTAACTTATTTGGAAAATTATGGTCATATAAATATGTCTACAAGGAAATATATTCCATCGTATTTTATATACCAATCCAATAGAAATTGACGAACAAATTTTGTAGATATTTAAATTATGATTTTTTATCTTTTTTCAGAACATGAATATATTTTTTAGTAATGAAGATGTTGAAGCTTATACATAAATATGTGAATAATTTCATAAAAATTTGAATTTTTATTTAAATCACACATAATTAATTATAATTATTTATTGAACACGAACAATGAGTACAATAAAACTACGAGTTTCGATCGACTTATTCTGCGATCGTTCTCAAGTATCAGCACCTTATAGGTTGACTGAGCCAATCACATGTCGGTCAGGCTTATATGTACAGTCCAGTCAAAAAAACCAACACACTGACGACCTCAGCGTCCCCTCTCGGACTGAGCATTCCATGTTTTTAAAAACCATAAAGTGAAAAATATTGACAAATCAAATGATAATAATAAGAACAATAATAAATAACAATTAATTCACATATCAGGAATATTATAGTTTGCATAGTTGGATTTTATAATAATTGATGAAGCCCAAACATTGCATATTGAGGATGATTACTGGAAAATAAAAGAAAAAATAGAAATTAAAAAACATCCTTATAATTTAAATAGAGATGATGGTTACAATCTAAATGAGACGTGGAACCTGATCTTATAAATATAATTTAATAATTCTATGTAATTTTCCAGATAATGTAAATTGAAATTATAAAAATATTTTATAAATATCTTGTTGCTAACTTTATGCAGATAAGGTAAATATCAGGGTTGTCAACTTACAAATATCCGGGTTGCTAACTTCATGTAGATAATATAAACTATGTACCTTATATTATAAAATCCAACTATGCAAACTATAATAATCTTGATATGTGGATTAATTGTTATTATTATTATCATTTGATTTGTCAATATTTTTCACTTTGTGCTTTTTAAAAACATGTAATGCTGAGTCCGACAGGGGGCGCTGAGGTCGTCAGTGTGTTGGTTTTTTGACTGGACTGTACATGGAGTCTATATAAGCCTGAACGACACAAGATTGGCTCAATATATTTTTATTGAAATATTTAAAAATCTAATATTCTTGACTATTATTATAAAAATTAAGACTAAAATGTAAAAAAATAAATTATAGGGTGGCGTCAACAAAGTGTGACATCATATGACAAAGGGGGGGGTACGAGTCATAAGCTCCGTGACGTCACATGTATAAATCAAAAGTATTAAAACTCAACTCTAACGAAAAACTTTAAAATCTCCATGGACACAAAATGATTAAATTTTGTATCGTTCATTTGATTTATTATGTTTTGTAAAATTTCTAAAATTCTTGATTTATTATTGATTTCATGAAAAAAGATTTTAAATGGAAATATATAAATAATTTTGGACGTACTATTTTAATTTAATAGTTTCGAAATTTCAAATTTCAAAATATGTGACGTCACATCAGGAGGGCAGGTTCCATGACTGTTGACTTATTTTAATAACTATTTTATTTATTTTATTTTAATAACAATTTTTTTTTTAATAAATTAATAATTATTTAGTGCCCTACGGGTGGTAACATCTTTTTGGAAATCCCTTTTAGTCATAATGGAAATTCTATAACACATCTATTTATTTTGACTAAAAAGTATTAAATTAAAAAAAAGATTTTTAAAAAATACACTTTTCAATGACAGAACCGCACCAAAAAGCAGAAAATAAATTTTAGAATTTCTGTTGTGTTGTCTTACGGTTATGTAGTTGAATTCGCTCAGTTTTGATTTGATGGGAGGTACAATGATCGTACAACGCTGAAAAATCAAAAACATTCCTAAAATTAAAAGTGTGAACCGCTGATTAAGTTACAAAGAATTTTATTATCGCTTCACACTTTTACTTCTAGGAATGTTGAAGGAGACAATAAAAGAGTGTCTTCTGCTGGAATTATAAATTTTATTTAAATTGAAAGTTTTTTGCCGAGAGTAGCAGAATTTTTATAAATTGAAGGAGACATTAAAAGAGTGTGTCTTCTGCTGGAATTATACATTTTATTTATAATGAGGAATGTTTTTGATTTTTCAGCGTCGTACGATTGTTGTACTTCCCATTAAATTGAAACTGAGCGAATTCAACTATAACCGTAAGACAATGCATCAGAAATCCTAGAATTTATTTTCTGCTTTTTACTACGGTTCTGTGATTGAAGGGTGTATTTTTTAAAAATCTTTTTTTTTTTTAATTATAAAGCTAAAGCTAATCAAAATTGATACAGAATTGTTTTTAGATTACAAAAACATTATAAATAATATAAAAAAATAAAATGAAACAAGAGCGCCCCATTGGCCATTGAGGTATCTCACCTCCCCCAGAAAATATTGCAAATCATAAATAAATAAATAAATAATACATAAAGGGAAAATAATGCAAACAATACTGGCATGATACCGAACTGTTGGGCATTCATTCTTGTGAAACCTTCTTTCCTAGATTTCTTGTTAAAACCCTTAAATCCCTAACACCGACCTGGATCTAGCACCCCCCCCCCTCTACTAGATAATAATCATAGCTGCTACGCCAAAGGACATTTGCTCGTTGTACTGAAAAATTTCTAAATGTCATTTTCTAATTTCACAATGGGCAATCTAGCCCTATAGAATTCACCATTTCAAAAAAGCATCAACATTAATTTGTTGTGCGAAATTTAGATTTATTCAAAAGATCTCATTTTTGGTTTAAAAGACATCACAACACACTACAAACAAATTAATTTCCTTGATTTAAAAGAGTCAATAAAATAGAGTAGTCTTTTAGAATTTTTATTTCATTAAAGAAGCTTTTATTTTGAATTCTTTTATGGCCAAAATAAAATATTTCTATCAGCTTGGTTCCCCCTCCTGGCCCCTACCCTCTGCGGGAGAGAACCTAGTCAAAATGTCATAGGCTTTGACCATTTTCGCTACTATTCCAATGCACTCTCGGTTGCTTGCCGTCAATTTATATGTAAATTGAAAGTTTTTGCCGAGAGTAGCAGAATTTTTATATATTGAAGGAGACAATAAAAGAGTGTGTCTTCTGCTGGAATTATAAATTTTATTTATTTATAACGAGACTATAGTTTCGAGGGCTTTGCCCTCTTCATCAGTCTATTACAATGTGTTCACAGGAATTAATTTATGAATGAAAGTATTACATTTTTCATGTGTTTCATGAAAAATGTAATACTTTCATTCATAAATTAATTCCTGTGAACTTGAGTATTGTAATAGTCTCGTTGGCAAAAATAAAATTTATAATTCCAGCAGAAGACACGCTCTTTTATTGTCTCCTTCAATTTATATGTATATAGATTATATAGAATTAAAGATAAATCAATTCATTATTAAAATATTAAATATTTCAGTAAAAATATATTTTAAGAATGACTTTTATTTATACAATAGAGTACAATACACATATTATTTGAATATTTTATCATGTTTTTATTTATTTACAAAATACTAACATTTAAAAAAAAATTAATCAAGATTAATTTTTTTTTTGTGCAGAGCGAGTTCACTTATAATATTTATGAAAAAATATATTTTTAGAAATATATTAGTATAAGACAAATATATATGACCATGAAAAAAATTAACAACACTTCTTTAAAAAAATTAAATTTTATTTTTTATATATAAATATTAATATATATCTCCTTTACTTATTATGAACAATTTGTGATCTAGTACAAATTTTTATAAATAAATTTTTTTGCACTTAGAAAATATATTTTTCTAGTATATTTGTTTTAAATTAAAATTCTTGAAAAAAATTTCAATCCAAAGTAATTTTCTAAGGTTATTATTTAAATTGATAAAAATAGCACTCTTTAAGATTAATGTTACTATTAATTTATTAAAATAATTTAATTTAGTTTAAAATGAATTTTATTACTGTTATTATTACTTATTGCTAATTACTGCCAAATGTTTATAACTAGTACTTGGTTATGAACAAGAATTTCTTAGCATCTTTTGAAAGTTATTGTTAAACTATAAAATAATCTGAAGGAATGTACATAGGGAAAAATAATAATAATATAGATTGGTCATCTATTTGTTTTATTTACTTTTTATTATCACTTAATAATAAACTTTGGTACAAAGTTTTAAAAGAATTATTGTTATAAATGCACTCCATATTTTATAATTTAAAAAACAAATTAATCCTATCAAGAATATATATTATTTATTTGATATAAAAACGAAATAAATTTTCTACAACTTTATTTTATTTAAAAAGTATTATTATTTAAAACTATGCTAGTATAATTTAATTTTAATAAATTTTAATATATATATATATTATTATCTATATATATATATAATATATATATATAGATATTTAAACTTTTATTATAGATAAAAAAAATGATTATTTTACTGTATAAATATCATTATTTAATATTAAATAAATTTTAAATAATTTTTAATGTTTTTTATTTCATTGCAAAAATGAATTATTCGGACATTTAAATATATATATATATATTTAAACAATACATATAATTAAATATATATATAATTTAATGTAAAAATACAGGAAAAAACAATATAATATTTTTATATAGCATATACTTATTTTAAAACAACTTAAAAAAAATGAAAAAATTAGAACAAATTCCACTTTTTTTCATACGAGGTACGTATCTTACTCTTACTCAAGTTTTATTATTATATTAAAATGTTTCACCTAGAACCAACACCGAACTCCTTAAAAGTTATATATATATATATATATATATCGGTGCTCTAATGCAATACTGAAATATCTTAGGAAAAGGGTGAATATCTTCCTAAATAAGATGCAATACCGAAAAATCTTTTTAAAGCGTTAAATTTTATTTTTAAATAATATTTAAAATATAGTTGTAGATTACTAAAAAAAATTTTTTTTTTTCAATATATCTTTATTGATTTGGAGCAACGATATATTCATATCATAAAAAATTTTGAAAAGTATAGAGTAAAACATGAATAATTTCACAAGTAAAAATTACAAATGTAATAATGTTTTAATATATCTAAATGTACATTAATTTTAATGATATATTAAATTTCTTTTAAAAATTACTTTATAGAAATTATTCTATATTTAAACCCATATTTTTAATTATCATTTATTTATTCATTCAATCTAAGAGAAGAAAACATTATACCTAAGATGGGCAATTGGTCATTTTCTTTTTGATGTTGTTTATACCTAAAAATAGGAATCGCATAAAAATAAATTCAAATTTAATTGAAAAAAAAATGTATACTGAAATATTTACTGTTCTTCTATTTCTTTTTGCGCATAAATTAATAATTTATTATTTGCTTCTTGCTTTTTAGGAGAATTAAATCTTGGAAAATAGCCTATATTAATGATAGACTAAAAAAAAAAAAAATATTAGTATATTAGTTGTGCACTCTGATAATAGAATAGAATATCAAAAATGTCTAATTTAGGTGGTTTCCGGGAAAATTTCACTTTTGGATATTAGTTAATTTATTTCGTTTAAAGTTCGGATTTGCTTGTATAAATATTAATGTTTCTGACTAGTTAAATAATTATTTGAGACAATTTCATATAATTTTAAATTATGTATGATAACAATGGATATTAATTCAAAAATGATATAATTATTTTATAAAAGAATTCAGTAAAAGATTTAATTTAACATCGAAAATTTCGGGAAAATATTCCCTTTATTAATGGGTAAATTTTTACAATTAGTTCTCATTAATAACGGGAGCATTTTTCCCTTAACTTTTGATATTCAATTAAACTTTTTACTGTTTGATTTTCATAAAATTAAATTTCTTTTACAATACCATCGAGATCATGATAATAAATATTATATAATGGCCAGCTTTTGTCTATATTGCCAATGCCCTATGGCGATTTAAATGTATCGAAAGTAAATCTTAATATCCTCTTTTGATATTCCTAATCAATTTAAGTTTAATGCAAGCAATACTACTTGAAAGCAAGCGTTAAATATGCCAGGAGTTTCGAGTCCCTTAGATAGACACCCATCCAACAACTAACTGCGCTACATGTTGCTAACTTGGATGATCATATAGGAACAGTGATTTCATCATTCCTAGATCTATGGCGAATATGGATTTAATGCAAGTTTATATTATACTAAATTTCAAATAACTATATATAGATTTAGTATAAAATCAAATCATATAACTCTTTGAAGATACAAATTTTATTTTGTAACCTAAATAATTGTTGAATTTTTAAAATTCAATATTCCAAACTACGAATTCTTTTGTTATATATTATTTTATTTTTACTTTTTAAGAGAGTAAATTATATGAATTGAATCGGTGAGTTGAAAAAGGTACACATTCCAAGCGCATAAACTTTCGGAAAACTAAAAAAAAAAACTGATTTTTGAAAAAAATAAATTTTTTACAAAAAAGTTGTCAATGGCAAATTTGTAGATCTCAGTGTGGCAAACAAAATTGCACATATAAACAAATTATTTTAAACATAATTGTTTTTTAAAATCAGTTTTTTTTTAGTTTTCCGAAAGTTTATGCGCTTGGAATGTGTACCTTTTTCAACTCACCGATTCAATTATGTAGAGAGCGAGTCCGGAATATCGGTGGATTCAAACAGTTTTTGCCTCTAAAGCTAGCTCTCCACTAGAAAAATACAAAACAATTTAATAACAAGCTTTCTCACAAAATCACTTTAAATCGAAATAAATTAAAAAAAAAATTCTCAGGGATACATAACACCAAAGGATTAAAAAAACAACGTTTTTGACCCCCAGATAAAATTCTACCCTCCCAAAAATATGGTTTTATTAAATTTTTTTTAAGATTTTTGATTTCAAGGAAAATGAACCCATTTAACTTGTAAATTCTACATTTGTATTTGTAATTAGTTTACGAGCTAAAATGTTTTGAGTGACAGGCATTAATAGCAACAGTAATAGAATTCTGTTTTATTTCTATTTCAATGATAAATAATATATTATAACTCGTAAAGTAAAGAAAATTGTTTTTTTATGAACTTTTTCAAAAAAAATTTTAACTATAAAATACTAGGTAGGTTTCACATAAATAAAAGACACTCAGTGTCCTTTGTTAACTCCTGAAGATGGACTTATACCCCGAAATATATATTGAGTCGTGCTAAACAAGCATCCGATCTTTTATTTATGTGAAACCTACCTAGTATTTTATATTTAAAAATTTTTTTGAAAAAGTTCCTAAAAAACATTTTTCAAAAAAAACTTTCTTTACTTTATTTAATGTTTCACCAAAAACCTACACCATTCTCCCTTAACAAAATATTATAACTCGGTCGAAAATTATAGTAAAAATAAAATAAATTTAACTACCATGTATAGTCCAAATAAAGCTCTTAAATTATTTGGGTTTAGTTTGATGGCTAAGCAATAATGTGAACGAGCAATTTCAAAATTATCCAATCCTCCCTAGAAATAAGAGAATATTAAAAAATGTTTCATATAAAAATAAATTCGATGTTTGAATTATTTGATTAATTTCAATGTTACCATTGAATAGCGAATTTCGGCGTATCGTTGATGAATTAAATGGTTATGTGGATTATGTAAAATCAATTCTTCCATGCAAAATGAAGCTTTGGCATGATCTTGTTCCATTAGATAAAGGTCACATAATTCCTGCCACCCTTCTTGATCACTCATGTATCTAAAATTTAATTAATATGTATTTAAATAAATCATTAAAAAATATATATATATATATATATCTAATTATAAACATACGTGGCTAAATAATTTACAAGTTCTTTAATTGCTTCCGATATTTTTCCTCTGGCTTTTAAAATTGCAATTAAACGCTTTTTCGGTGCAGCATTTGTTTGATCACGAGGTATAATTGTTTTTAATAGGTTTAATGCCTCGTCGAAGCTTGAATGATTAATTTTAAATTTTAATATTATAGAAATTAATTCATAATAATTTTATACATAAAAAATACTTTTCCAATGCCTCAAATTTGAGAGCATTTAATTTACGAACACGTAAACTTGTTGGAAATTCCTTGGAGAGAATCTTTAGACATTGATCCGATACATCAATTCGATTACAATCTAAAGCGGCAATACACACTTGTTCAAGTATTAGAAGTTCTAAAATACAATAAAAGATCATGAAATAGAATAATTTTCATTTTATAATATAAATTAGTGGTGCTCAAATGGTAGTAGAGAATCGGAAACTGGAAAGCTGAATAAATATTTATACAGAGATTTTGGCCACAATTTTTTCCCATCTACATATATATAGAATATAAAATCGAACGGTTTCCATCTTCACATCCAATCATAATTTTATTTTTCACTTTTACGCCATGAAATAACTTAATAGTTAAGGTAAATGAACCATAATGATTTTTAAACTTGATTTATTGGCTTCAAAATTTTTTAATTTTACTCCCAAATTCCTTTTTTTCCCAATTTGCTTAATCTCTGGTATTATAGTCCATTTATCTAGAACTCTATTTAGATTTTCATTTAAAAATATATAATAGATATATAATTTCTATGCATATACTGGTACTTCTGAAATTTATACAAATTATTATCATTTGTTTTTCGTCTTTTAAGAAGGGGGGGGGGGGTTAGAATATAGAGAATTTTTTTTTTGTTTATGCACTCGAGTTTTGAAAGTTTGAAGATTATAAGTGCTGGCAAAGATGGAGGCTGGAAGAGAGTTCCAGTTCCTTGAAGTCATGGGGATATACCTATTGGCGAATGAAGTGATTCCGCACTTTTCTAATTTGACTGCGAAAGAGTGTTGGGAGTCGGCAAAACGCGTGCGCAAAGCATGCTTTGGGGGGAATTACTGATTTTATGTCATCAGAGCACCTGCCGTGATAGATCTATAGAAAAGGGAAAGGGCAGAGACATTTTTTCGATGAGCTAACGGACTCGGTGAGGGTAGAACCGTCAATTAGCCTGACGGCTCGTGAATTGCATCCAGGGTAGCAAGAGAATATTCAGAGGCTCCTCTCCATAGATGAGAGCCGTATTCGAGACAGAGGCGGATTTGGGCCTTGTAGATGGTGGGGCGTGAAAAATCGCTTGGACTTGAATAAGTAGCCAATCTTCTTTGCTGCAGATTTCGCCACAGCGGAGATGTGTTTATTCCAAGACAGGTCAGATGCGACAGAGACGCCCAACATATAGGCTGTCATACATTTTCAAGGTATTCGAATCGAAGTGAATATCAGGGAAATTTTTATTTTCGCGCCTAGAAATTAGACAACATTGAGTATTGTTTGCATTAAAGTTAACTAAATTTTGAGAGCCCCATTTATTCAGTTTGTCTAGGTCGAGAGTGATTGAGGAGGCAACATTGATTCGATTATTCGGGAGTGAGGGCTTTCCGTGCAGAGTGTTATCGTCGGCGTAACAATGAGTGGGGTTTGACGTTTGATCGTTTATATAAATTAGGAAGAGTGTGGGGGAGATTACAGAGCATTGAGGAACAACAGCGTTTGTGGGGAACGATTCAGATGATATTCCATCCACCACAATTTTGATACTACGGTTTGTCAGAAAGCTTTCTATCCATTTGTGAAGTGTTGGTGTGAATCCAAACGCTGTCAGTTTAACAAGAAGATTTTTGTGCCAAACTTGGTCAAAAGCTTTTGAGATATCTAGGGCTACAGCGAGGGTTTCTTTTCCGATCTTTAGAGTTTTGTTCCAGGTGTGTGTGTGACATAGGTTAAGATGTCGCCTGTGGAACGATTTTGTCTAAATCCATATTGCCTATCGTGAATTATTTTATTATTTTCTAAGTGATGAAAGACGTGTTGGTTTATAACCATTTCCATTATTTTGGAAAGAACAGAGGTGATCGCTTTTTTAGGAATAGGTGGGACTCTGGCTATTTTCCAGCTTTTGGGGAATATGCCCGAATCATAAGAGAGTTGAAATACCTTAGATAAAATAGGGGCAAGTTCAGGGGCGCATTTTTTAATAGAAGTTAATATTAAAAGAAGTCAATAAAATGGAAGTTCTGTGACGGACGGACGGAGGGGGGGGGGTGTCTGTGGATTTGGCGTGGCATATTTTTAAATGGACGACCCCCAAGTTGAATAATATTTTGGAGAAAAAACATAATTTGGATTTTATTTATAATTATGAAATACACTTCTATTTATTTTGATTATTCGTGTGGAAAAAATTGTTTTTTTTTCTTTTTAAGATTTCGTTTCGGTAAATTAGAAAAATAAAGAAAAAAAAATGAAGAACTTAATTAATAATGAATTTCCGTATTGCTTAAATTGCCTAACCAAGAAAATAATATTGTTTTTTTAATAATAAAGATTGTTTGTAATAGAATCTATATCTCTCTATGTTTATTATAATCGGCTTGCGCGATGGCGTTGACGTGATTTTTTTTTATTTTAAAACCCACTAATAGTTCATGACAAATAAAATTTATTAAAATTAGGAAATTTTGATTATTATATTTCATTATTCGTGTCCATGATTAATAATTAAAGGAATCGTAGGGAGCTGGACAAGACTTTAAATTAAATTAAATACAAGTTTTGATTAAATTTGCCATACGTTTCGTTGCTGTTTTGCAACTTCCTCAGTGGCTGAAATAGCGAAACAAAGCCATTAGACATCTTTTTATTGATCATTTTTGCAAAGTACAATGGTATGTTAGGTTAGTTTTTCTCACCTCATTTATTATTAAACTTATTTGTCAGGATTTTTTACTACGAGAAAAAAACACTTCAAACAGTATTCTTTTTTCTATCACAATTCATTCAATTCATCAAATAACATAAAATATAAACCTTTTAAACAAAGTAATTGTTTCCTGTCAAAAAACTAAAAGAATCAAATTGAACAAAGAATTTTTTTTATTATTATGTACTAAGATATCATTAAGAAGTGCATTTATTCTTTATTTTTTATAATATTCAATCTAGCAACTATCTACACCGGATTTTAACACTGAGTGATAAAAAATATCACAAAGAGAATTATAAAAAAATAGAAGAGATTCTCATAAAGAATAATTACACACCAGGCCTTATACATAACCTATTTAACAAGTTTAAATTACAAAAAAAGGCACCTGAAGAAGATAATCCGGACAAAAATTATACCAAATTCCCTTTCATCAAGCCTATGTCATTAAAGGTTAAAAAATGTTTTGAGAACACCAACGTGAACTTCGCTTTCTACAACATAAAAAAAGATAACATCTATATATTCAAATATAAAGGATAAAATGGACCATTTAGATAAAAAAAATGTGATATATAGGATACCTTGTGAATGTAATACATGTTATATCGGCCAAACAAAACAGAAATTGTCAAAGACTTTCACAACATAAGAACGATTGTAAAATTACGAATATGCAAAAAGAAAACAAGACAGCATTGGCAGTCCATCATTTCAACACTGGGCACAAGTTTTCGTTCGAAGACACAAAAATATTGGATATGGAACCAAATTGGTTTAAACGGAATATCAGTGAGATGTATTTTATAAAAAAGAACGAAACAATAAACTTTAGAACAGATGAGGATAATCTAAATATTTTATATAGTCAATTATTTGAATTAAGACAATAATGTAAATAGATGATCAAATGTATATTTAAATAGTAAAGTAGGGGGAAAAAAAAAATTATTTAAAAAAAGTGAATTGTTTGTCGGATTCAGGAGTTGACCAAGAGGGGTCGATAGTTGCTAGATTGAATATTATAAAAAATAAATAATCAATGCACTTCCCAAAAGATATCTTAGTACATAATAATAAAAAAAAAAATTTCTTTGTTCAATTTGATTCTTTTAGTTTTTTGACAGGAAACAATTACTTACTTACTACTTAGGTTTATATTTTATGTTATTTGATGAATTGAATGAATTGTGATAGAAAAATGAATACTGTTTGAAATGTTTTTTCTCTTAGTTAAAAATCCTGACAAATAAGTTTAATAAATGAGGTGAGAAAAACTAACCTAACATACCATTGTTACAGTTAGTTTTTTTTTTTTTTTTTGTAAAAATGATCAATAAAAAGATGTCTAATGTCTTTATTTCGCTATTTCTGCCACTGAGGAAGTTGCAAAACTGCAACGAAACGTATGGCATATTTAATCAAAACTTGTATTTAATTTAATTTAAAGTCTTGTCCAACTCCCTACGATTCCTTTAATTTGATTATTTATTTATTATTTTCAACGGCTAAATGCCTTTTACATTAATATAATACAATAATTATTGAATATAACAAAATTAACAATAATAGACAAAGTAATATTATTAAATTAATATAATAATGATAGAGTATATGTTAAATAACAATAGAGAAATAAAAATAATATAAGATAATATTAATGTGATGAAATATAATAATAGAATAGTTACTTGTAGACTAGGGTCAACATTTTGAACAAGACTGCGACTCTATTAATGTTCAATGAGAAATCCAAGGGGTTTTCTAGTTGTTTAGATAAATTGTTATAACATCTACTTAATCTGAATATTGGATTAGCCTCAGAGTGCCGGGTGGATGGTACTTCTGGATAAAAAGGTAGTCTATTTCTAAGTACATAATTTGAGTTATGAATTGGAAACAGGTTTTGAAGATCAGGACAATTCACCTTGTTGGACTTAATCTTGTACACAAATAAAACATCGGAGGCAATCATGGAAGATGTAACAGAAGCAAGACAGAAAGTTTCAGCAGTTGAAGTGTAATCATGGTCATATCTCGACAAAGGATTGCCCGAAAGGTATGCTAGATGTCTTAACACTTTGTGCTGAATTCTCTCCAGTCTGTCCATGTTATTCTTTCCGATTGGCCTCCAGACTGTTGATGCATACATTAGCAAAGATTTGATTAGAGTCAAATATAAATATTTAATTGTATTAGGATTTTTAAATGATTTCGTGTTTCGAAATACAAATCCCCAGCTCCGATTAGCTTTACCTACAATGTAGGCCAGGTGATCGCTGAATGTGAGTTTCGAGTCAAAAATGACTCCCAAGTCTTTAATAGTGTCGACTCTACCGCAGTTTATGTTAGTCGAGAGTAAATAATCAAAAGTAATTTGATTAATACCTCTTGAAAAGGTAATAGTGAGACATTTATCGAAGTTGAGGAACAGCAGGTTCATGTTACACCAATTCATAATTTTATTCAAATCGGATTGCATTTTTAGGCAATCTTCTTTCTTTGAAATTTCCAAAAACAGTTTAATGTCATCTGCAAATAATAGAATGTCACAAAATTCAATTATATGTGGTAAGTCGTTAATAAACAATAAAAATAGTAAAGGACCAAGGTGACTTCCTTGTGGGACTCCTGATGGAGCTATAAAATTACGGGATTTGGTTCCTTTTATTTGTACATAAGAATTTCTATTAGATAAATAGTTTTCAAGCCATTTAATCATATTGGATGAAAATTTATAATGTTTAAGTTTTAATAGTAGAATTTTGTGATTAATTAAATCGAAAGCCTTCTTGAAATCTAAGTATATTGCATCTAGTTGATTATTTCTATTAAAACTAGAAAAGATTGAGTTTGTGAATAAAGTTAAGTTGGTGATTGTCGAACGACCAGGAACAAAACCATGTTGTTTTTCTGAAATAAAATTTAAGCAAAATCTCAACATTCTGTTATATATAAGTTTATCCAATAGTTTGGGTATCGCACTTATTATTGCCACAGGCCTGTAGTTGCTTACGTTGTTACGAGCACCACTCTTGAATATGGGAGTTATAAACGTTGTCTTCCATATTTCAGGTAAAACGCCATCTCTCAGAGAATGATTAAAAAGAATGCAGAGTGGTTTAAGAAACTGGGCAGAACAATTCTTTACAAGAAAAGCTGGAATTCCATCAGCGCCCAAGGAGAAAGTTGGTTTTAGATCTTTCATAGCTGCATCTATTTCATCCGTTGTTATAGGTTCAAGGATATTTACTGATTATTATATTAAAACCCACTACGGAGTCCAGGGGGCATTTTCGGGGTCCCCAAAAGAAATTTCTTCTATTGATAAATAATTTATATCATTAAAGAATGAGATATTCAATGCGCTTATTCATAATATTATTATAAACAAAACGACAATAATAGAATCATATTAAAAAAAAAAATAAAATAGAATAGATACTGCAACCTCGTTTATATATTAGATCCTGGAGCACCGAGCGATGCTCGGTAACTTTTTGCTTCAGTTAAAAGTATATATTAATATTATTTTTAATTTAAAATTCTGATAAAAAGGTCGATTTTTATTTGGTTTCAGAATTAAATAAAAAAAATGTGTACGTGGAATCTATGCCGGACAAAAGTGAAACTTTTTTCTATTGATATATGTAGGTACTTTCTAATGGGTGGAGGTCTACATATTATATCGAATTTCGTAGCTCTGAATTCTCGAGAATCGCTGCTCTAGATAGCTTAAGTTTCAAATTTCAAGGCTCTGCGAATTATCGAAGACGAGATATGAACGATTAAAATAGTTTTTTAAGACACTCTTAATTTACAACCCCTTCCTTTATTTCAATCGGATTCAAAATTTGACACAACTATTAACTCATGATACTTGATAAGTACACGAATTTTTAGCGAAATCGTTACAGCCGTTTTCGAGAAACCGATTCTCTCTCTATATATATATCTATCTATCTACTCTTATTAAACGAGCAAAAATTGTTTTTTATATATTTGTTTGTATATATATTTGTATCTTAGTTCTATTTTGAAAACAGCTCGAAAGATTTTGATGAAATTCACGGGTTAGAAGTTTTTTGGGGTGACAATTCGATCTGTCACGGTCTCATCTTCGACAAAATTGTTTTTGATGGGTTTTTTCGTAAAAAAATTAATTATTTTCAGGTAGACAAATCCCATTCTTAGGGTTTTAAAAAGGTTACTCTTTTACTTTTGTACCCAGGCAGACACTGGGTTGGCTTAATTCATTGTTCTCAAAGGCCTTGAAGAACTATTGCGATTAAACGTTAGAGTTATTAACAAACGTTTTATAATTGTTTTTATAAAAGAATCTTATTTATTTAATAGAATAAAAAATAATCAAGAATTTATTTAAAAATATCTTTTGCATAACCAGGTCCCAATTTTCAGAAAAAATAACACATTTTGATAGGTTTTATTTATTAACAATTGGATTAATAAAAATGAATCATGTGGTTGAATCAAAACAGGTACAGGAGGTGGGGGGTCCGGGGTGAGGTCGAGAGGGGGTGGAGGTGGGGGGGGAGTGGGCGAATACTATATATATATATATATATTTGTATTTTTTTTAATTTGAAAACGGCTCTCAAATAAAAATCGACATTTTTATCAGAATTTTAAATTAAAAATAATATTAAAATAAAGCTTTTAACTTAAGGAAAAAGTTACCGAGCATCGCTCGGTGCCTCCAGGTACTATATATTATACAAGAATTGCTCATTTAATAATATATTATATATTCCAGCAACTTGCTAAAAAGTCATTTATAAGTTTCAACAAAAATAAATATTCATTTCGTTGCTAATAATTTTATATATTACGAGTTCTTAAAAATTCAATTATTGTGACCCTTTAAAATTTAGAAAAAAAAAAATTGAAAGTGTGTTAAAAAAAATTGAGCACCACAAATAAAAGAAAATAAATAAATATTCCGAAATGAATGGTCTAATGTAAAGAGAGTTTGTCTGTCTTACTTTCATCTCCGAGATCATTAATTCGTTTGGATAAATTATTCCAAAGATCTACGACATCACAACTTCTTCTTTCATTTTCTTCTCTCAAATTCCTGAGAATTTCTCGAATTTCTAAATGGAAAATCATTTTATGAAAATAAAGCAATACTTTTAATATAGTTATCAAAATTAGACAACTTACCTGCAGTAGAATAGGATTTAGGCAATGACATTTTAAAAAAAAAATTATAAATTGTTATTTATCACTTTTATAAAATACAAATGAGTAAGAATAAATAAATTTATATCTTAGTGAAAAATTATAATGATAGAAAAATAAAAATTGTTTTTCCGGTATAATTATTTTAAGAATTTGTTAAAAATAAATAATAAATCATTATCATTAAAAGTAAAGACCTAAATTAAATATAAAATGAATTGATAAAAAATAGACTATTCACTTTAGTATATTTGATTAAAAAAAAAATTAAAGTGTGTACAAGTGGTTAATTCATAGATAAAAGAAAAAAGAAGGTTCGAGTTGGAATAGTCAATTCGGAATTTGATTAAGTCTTTTAGTTTTCTCACAAGAAGGGCAGGGCAGGCAACACAGCAGAAAGCTGGCCAAAATCCAATTTTATTCTTTTATATTGAAACCATTTTGAATAATTAAAGATTGTTTTACCTCTTATTCAACTGTTAAATATAAATCTATCTTTTAGAATTGGTTTTATTTTATTTCTGATTTAGATTTAATTGGAGAATTGAAGGAGTAGGGAGGGGAAAAGCCAACGTTAGCCATTGGTTAAGCGATCTGTGACGTCACAAAATGCAACTTTTGGAACATTTTTTCAAATTTTAAATTTAGGGAACGAAGAAAAAGATTATTTTTATTATAGACAAAAGGATCAGCCGGGGCTCGATTTTTTCAAATATTTAAACAAATTGAAAGAAAAAATTAAAATTTTTTCAAAGACTCGATACATTTTCAACAAACAATTGATTGACTTTAATTAAAAAAAAGTGTTATTTTTTAGTCTTCTTTTTCAATTTACTTTAATTTTTACCTGATAAATGTTAATTTTTTTATCTAATACAAAATTTATTGTGACATATTTGTCAATCTATTTTATATTTTTCAGACCATGATTAGTACTTTAATTAATTGATTTAAGATCTATTGCTGGCTCACTTATGGCCAGATTCACACACATGGATAAATGGACCATAGGGACCCGTTGCGCGACAGCCTTTTTGGCACACAATTTTCATATCAGTTTGACGGCTGGAGCTAGAAAACTAAATATTTAATTCTGTTTTTTGTTTATATAGTTTGTTTTTATTAATATAGGTTATTTGAATTTTGAATTTTTCTTTGTTTATTGGTAATATATACTGACTTTTTCTAGTTCAGAAAGCGCTTAAACCTCTCGTGTATATTTTCTTATGAAGAGGTGAGCGCATAATTGTTAGCAACCCATGGACAGCAAATATCTTAAGGACGGTCCTGTCCTCAGTGGGGACTCCAGACTTTTATTTTTTGAGGGGGGGGGGCTCATATACCGGAACTAACTCACCCGTAAAATTTTGGGCTTTAAAAGTAGTTTTTAGAAGAGATTTTTAGCATCTGAAAAATTAAAATGAAAAAGATAATGAAGAAAGGGAAAAGGGACAGGGCTACCGATTATATGCCTAAAAACTAAAAACTAGCCAGAATCCAACCAATTAAGAAAAAAAGGCGGTTCAGCCAACATAAAAAACTATCGACCCATACCAATCACTTCTGTCCTATCCAAAATCATGGAAAAGGCCATCAACGAGCAAGTTCTACGACACTTAGGGCCGGTTGTATGTCGCAGAAACTGCTTTTACCACTAACCAAGGGTAGATGGTAAATTCGGAGGACTGGGATGGCCAATCAGATGACAGGCACTGAAAGTTCCTGTCATCTGATTGGCCATCCCAGCCCCTCCATTTACCATCTACTCTTGGTTAGTGGTAAAAGCATTTACCTGCGACATACAACCGGCCCTAAGAGTCAAATAAATTGATCCACGATAGGCAATACGGTCGACCGGTGACATCCTAGCATATGTAACAAAACCCTGGAGGCCGGGAATGAGACTCTCGCTGGAGCTTTAGACATTTCAAAAGCCTTCGATATGGCCTGGCACAAAAATCTTCTTGCCAAATTGACCTCCGTCGGCCTTGCACCGAAGCTCTGTAAGTTGTTCGAAAGTTTTCTTTCAGACCGTAGTATTAAGTCATAGATGGAATATCATCTTCCTCCTTTCACACCAACGCTGGAGTTCTTCAGGGATCGGTTATCACCCCTACGCTTTTTTTTATCTATATCAACGACCTTCTAAACTTTCCCTCCAATCCGGTACATTGTTACGCAGATGACAGCACCCTACATAACGCCCCTGCATCGCATAAAAACCGTGCAGACATCGCCCCCTCAATTAATTTAGACTTATGCAAACTTAAAAACTGAGGATCCCATAACTTAGTTAACTTCAATGCAGTGAAAACTCAGTGTTGTCTTATTTCTAGGGGCGTCGATAGAAAACATATCATTCGATTCAAACTCATTGGAATTCAGGGATAAAATTTCAATGCTTGGCGTCACGCTAGGGTCTGACCATTCTTGGAATGGCCATATCTCAACCACTGCTAAAGCTGCAGCGCGCAAGCTTGATCTCATATTTAGGTCTAGACGCTATTATACTCCCAGTCAACTTCTTATATGTATACAAAATTTCGTTGAGTTTGGCCCAAAGGGCTAGAATTTTCATTTTTTTACTCCATTCCCCCATTTCTTCTGCAATGGTTAACGATAATAACACTGATGAACAAATTCAAATTTTTTTTTGCTCCTTTGAACGAAAATAGGTGATTCTTTATAATTCGACCCCGCTGAATCCAAATCTGAAAGTAGAAATGCTGTATGACCTATCGTTTCCACCTGTTTTTATTTTTTGTTTTTAATAAAAATTTAATTCCCTTTGTAATAATACTTCGAAATTTGCTCATGAAATAGGATTTAAATATTTAAGTGAATAATATAAAAAAAATGAAAAAATATGATTCATGTAAGGATAAATGATGACGACTCCTAAACTCTTGCAAACTCAGCCATCAGCGAAAAAGTAGTATATAAGGACGATGCGAGATCGTCGCAGCAAGGCTTGTCTTGACTCTGTTTGAATTGAGACCTCCAGTCTCAATTGTAATAACCTGTTGTATTTATTAATTCCAATCAATAAACCAATTATTCCAAGTAAATATCGTTTTTTTTAAATCATTCGATATTGAAGAATAAAATTTATGTTTAGGGCCGATTTTGAGTGTTCAATTAAGAAATTTCATGAAAAAAAAAAAAGGAAAAAAAACACATTTTTATTAGCATTTTTCAGAATTTCTTTCTTAAACTCTGCGGCTTGTAACTGCCACCAGAAATCTCTCCCTTGAGGTTCCAACAGTAGTCTGCCAACATGTTCTGTACCGATTTTTCTTCATATCGCTATCCAGGACAGTAATACCCTGGTGAAATCTTTCGCCGCATTCTTCACTAACTGCGCCCAAGTTAGAGGGAAAAAAGTCCAAATGCGAATGTAAAAAAAGTGAATTTTCAAGGTCATATTGCACCCCATGCACTGATAACTTACTTCAACAAGTTCCTTGTAGATTGTCAGCTACTCACATTTCCAAAAAAATTACAACATACTTGTCTGAAAGCTAACCATGCGCATTTCTCTCTCACGGATTTGCAGCCCAATAAATCTGTCTTCGTTTAACTTACTATCAGTGAGTTTAGGAAATGTTTTTCTCAAGTACCCAAAACCCTCACCGTGTTTATCCAAAGCCTTAACAAAATTTTTCATCAGCCCTAACTTTCTATGCAACGGTAGTAACAAAATCCTGTCTTTCTCAAGTAGAGGGTGATTCCTAACACTCTTCTATCCAGGAATTAATTTTTTAGGCAAGGGGTACTGATGGGTATATATTCCCATTATGCAACAATACTACTTTTAAACTATTCTTAGATGAATCTAAAAATAGTCTCCACTTGTTTGTGGTGTGAATCCTTCCAAGTTTAGTGAATGGTATAGCCCATAGTAATAGCTAGATACCAGTGCCACTTTATTTTTATTTATTTAGTAGCTATATTAATATAGCTATTTAATATTAGTTTTAATTCCAGTTAAAACACATGTAGCTATTAAACAAATGATAAATGTAAAGTTGATAGCGAGTCAAAGTTGCATACATTAGTTCATTGCACCAATATTGTAGATATATTAGATAAATTTGAATATGGTTGTGTATTCTACACATTTATTATAGAAATTATTAATATAAAAGTCGCTATTTCATATTAATAATACTTTATGAATTATAGGGATTCGAATGAGGGCTGGATAGACTTTCAAAATAAAAAAAGAAAGTCGAAGTTAAGCCGGGTGCGGAGACCTGAAAAGATACAACTATAAAATGTGGGTGTTCCGAAAAAAATTTAGGTGATTGAGGAAAATGGATGCGATATTCGTTATCAGCACATCTGAATACATAAAGATCACTTAATTTTATTTAAAGGAAAATTTAATTGTTTATCAGTGTAATCGAAAGGTCAAAAATTCTGGTGGATGTTGGAACTAAAAAATCCAACTTTTCTCCCAATTAACTATATATTTTTCATTTGTTTAAAAGCGACATTAAAGAAAGAATTCTTTTCTAGTTGCTTTAGAAATAAAATCATATTAGGACGGACTTTAGACATCTGGGTACCGAGATATTCTTTAGCACCCTTTATTTCCTATTAACTAGCATTTTGATCGCGAGTGTTTTCAGCCAAAAAAGGAGGCCTATCGTAACAGGGTCGTAAAATTATGCCACATTAGTAAAAATTCTCGTATTTTTTTAAATACATTGTTAATATAAAATGTTCTGTTTATTTTTGAATAATAATTATATATAATTAGAAAATTGAACTTATTTAAAATACAGTGGAACCTCGAGATACTAGTACCTATATGTATGAGAAATTCGAGATACGAGGAAAGTATGAGCGAAAAATTTGTCTCTAAATACGAGCATTGACTCAAGTAACGAGCAACGAGCCTTAGGTTTCAATCCTCAACCTGTGGACAACACAGTGCAGTTAGTCGATGAAATTGTATCTCTGGGTAAAAGTATGGATCTGGATGTGGATGCTGCTGATCTGGATGAGTTAGTGGAGGAGCATAGTGAAGAACTTACAACGGACGAACTTAAAGAACTTCACAAGGAGCAGCAGCAAGAGGTAGTAGAAGAGCTTTCCTTAGGAGTGAAGAGAACAGGATATAAGGTCCTCTCTTCCAGTAAGACTAAAGAAGTGTTGGCAAAGTGGGAAGAAGTGAAAACATTTTTTAAAGAAAATCACCCTAATAAAGCAGTGTGTGGGTGCACCATGGACTTGGGTAATGCATTTTAGAGCATCTTAAAAAGGAGACAGAAGCAAGTGTTATTATATAAGTTTTTGGTAAAGCAACCAAGTGATTCTGACCCAGAACCTGCTTCCAGTGGGGTAAAATTCCCAAGAAGATAGAGCCTTCCTGAATCAGGGGGGGGGACTCTCCTTCCCCACATCCCTATCGACGGTTGTATTATTTCCAGTGTTATTAGGAAAATTGATTTTTATGTTGAGGGTTTTGGGGGTGCGGAACGGATTAACTGGATTTCCATTACTTTCAATGGGGAAGTTTGTTTCTAGATACGAGAAATTCGCTATAAGAGCTCAATGCTGAAACGAATTAAGCTCGTATCTCGAGGTTCCACTAGTTATTTGATAAAAAAAAAAAAAAAACTTTTGTTACTCTAAGCAAAATTAAGATTTATTTAAAATATTCAAGATGATTAAGAGCAATTGAAATAAAGTAAATGATATATTTATTAATATAGGATCTACAAAGATTATTTAATATAAATGTTTTATATTATAAAGTTAAAATGAATAAAAAAATAATTCTTCTTAAATATACAAATAAATTATATAGGTATATACTATAAATATATATATATTAGTAATGAGAATAATCAGGAGTGTTATAATTGGAATTTCGATTTACATATGGATTAGAAAGAGAAGAATCAATGTAAGAAGGTGAATTAATAGTTGCTGTATTTGAGTAAGAAGAAGTATATAACGGCATGTGAATTGAAGAGGAATGGGGTAAAGTCATATTCATAGGAGGCGGAGAAGCAAGATTATGTTGGGGATGAGAATGAGGATGAGGATGAGAATGAGGATGAGAATGGGGGTGAGGATGAGGATGAGGAGGAGGAGGAGGAGGAGGACCAAGTGGGGACGGAGAAGGAGCATGAGGAAAAAATGGAGGGTGGTGTATTGACATAGGAGGAGGAGATGGAAAATTTAGAAAATTGCAAGGTGCCATCATAGGAGGACCAGGAGGAATATTATTTAAATTAGAATACATAGGATTGTAATCCTGAGAGCGCCAATTATTTCCAAAATTATTAGAATTAGTATTTAAATTATTTTGATCAATACCTTGGGGGACAAAAGGAATTCTCGGGGCATATGAAGAGTTGGGCCTAAATTGTTGAAAGGTATTAGGTGTATATGGCGAATTATTTCTAAATTGAAGTGGTCTAGGGAAAGAGAAATTCGAGGGAGTTTGAGGTGAAGTAATCATTGGCCGATGTTCGAATCTATTTCTTATAAGATTAGGCCTATTTCGTCCAGGGTTTCGATTATATGCAACCCTTTCCGGATTAGGATTATTGGTGGGGTTTTTGGCGTTTTCTTTCGGCTGTTTCTTGCGATTAGTCTAAAAAATATTAGTAAAATTTAATTATATTATTATATAGAATAAAATTGTTATTAAATAGTAATTAAATATATATACTATGTATCAAACGAATATTTTTTATTTTACTTTCACTTATGTATATATCATTATATTGTATATCATAAGATAAGTGACAGAACTCAATTTGTTGTTTGGAATTAATTACATAGAGTGGGGCAGAAAGTGAGACACTACTGCGTTAAAAGTGACATAGTCTTATATTAAATATTCACTGCTGTAGAATAGCTGTGTTCAGTAATGTATATATATAAATATAAAATACCCCATTTTATATTTAAGCGCCACTAACTAGTGGGGCAGAAAGTGAGACACTACCGCGTTAAAAGTAGACATAGGTCTACATTAAATATTCACTGCTGTAGAATAGCTGTGTCTAGTAATGTATATATATAAATATAAAATACCCCATTTTATATTTAAGCGCCACTAACTAGGGACAGCTACTGCTGTTGCCAACACTGTTCGAAGCTTAACTGTCACCTAATTCACAAAACATTAATATAATTAATAATAGTAATTAAATAATATTAATTGAAGATATATTGTTAAAGTGTAATTTATACATTTATTTTATATTTTATCATCCATCCCGAAGAAACTACATTTAATCAATTCTATATGTTTTAGGTGAGAATTGATTATAACCTGTATATAGCGAATTTAAAAATCCAATGTAGAATGGTATATTCCTCGACTCTTAAATGAGAATTATTTTTGAATTACATTTCAATATGAACTACAAATTGCAAGTGATATCTGATTAATAACGAAGGAACAAACATATTAATCATTTCTAAATGAATTTGGATAAAGTTTAGCAATCGATCCGTTGCAGTTTATTTATTTTACTTTCACTTATGTATATATCATTATATTGTATATCATAAGATAAGTGACAGAACTCAATTTGTTGTTTGGAATTAATTACATAGAGTGGGGCAGAAAGTGAGACACTACCGCGTTAAAAAGTGACATAGGTCTATATTAAATATTCACTGCTGTAGAATAGCTGTGTCTAGTAATGTATATATATAGTCACTGTATCTAATATAACCTGGCAAATCGGGCACTCAAAAATAAGAGCTCTTACAAACTTAATGGCGGCTTGTGATCTCTCTGGACCAATAAGAATAATTTCTTATTGGTTCAGAGCCCATGACGTCATAATATTTCCAAGAGCTCTTATTTTCGAGTCCCCTTATGGTCAGACTATGTTAAATACAGTTACAATAGTAATCTAATTAATCTGTGAAAGTGTAAATTGTTTTTCATTTTTCGACTTTCCTGCAAAATTATATTTTTTGAATTGTCTATGTGATGTGCGATTATGTTTCCCAAGGTCTTGACATTTTGAGGGCTTCTATCTCTAAGGTTTTAAAAGTTATTTTCGTTATAGTATTTCTAGATGAATAACAAATCGGCCAAGCGCGAGTGGGGTCGAATAATTAGGGTTCCGAACCTTCCAAAATACTTGAATTATCAAATTCGTTCTAATTTGTATTTGATAAGGAGAAAATGACGGAATTTTAACCTAATTCTACTTAAAGATATCTTACAAGAATACTACCTTACACTCCATGATAAAAAAATATTTTTTTATTTTAGATCCCACAAAAATTCGACCCCCCCCCCCCCCCGCAAAATAATCATTTAGTTAAAATTGTAATATGGTGATTTCGGAGAAAGTGAATACACATTCTGATAGACGGAGAAACTAGATACTAATAAGGTCACAATTTACTTTTGAACGGGACTAAAAATAGATAGAAATGAGATTTGTAGACCCCAAACCCTAAAAAGTGACCAAAAATCCATCGGTCGGTTCGTGTGTGCGTATACCTCCCTGGGTTTACCAATGCTAAGTAGCAGAGTAACGAAATTAGTAACTTAAGATAGATAGAAATATAAAAGCTTTTGTTTGAAATCGGACAAACGGAAGTATCCCTTTATGTGAAAGAAATAAAAGTATTGACAAATGAAATGGTTAACAACTATTTGAGAGCGAAGGGTTGTTGAGAGTCAGCGAATCGTGTATAGGCTTTAGGGATAATTTTGATTTTATTTCATCGGAGAACATGCTGTGATAGTATAAGAAAGCAGTACGGACAAGAGACAAGACGCTAATTTTCGATGGGGCAGCGAGTTATGAGAGTCTGTAAAAATCGGGCGTCTAAAATTGCATCCAATCGACAGATGAAAACTATAATCGAGACATCTCAAATCGTAATATTCACGTTGTGATTGATGGAATATCATTCACATTCTTCTCTACATATACTAGTTATCCTAGGTTGGCCCAAATTCGCCCCTGTATCAAATATGACTCGGATCTAAGAAGAGTAGCCTCCACGCATTCTCTTGCCACCGTGGAAGTAATTCAGAAATGTATAATGGACGACCTGACTTTTCAAAGAAGTGCCTCCGTCCTTTCCTTATTTTACAGATAGTATTACGCTATGTACTCCGATGGGATGAAACCAATAATTTCCTCTCAAAGTATACTTTAGGCTTAGTACGTGATTAGTCAACTCCTTTTGCAGACAAATTGAAGAAGTGCCGAACCACATCATTTGTCATCACGTTTATCCCAATATTTCTAGGGACTGAAACTCTTTCCCTGCCTCCCTCATTCCCGACTCTTACAAACTTCAATACTTCAAAGCTAGAATGCAAAGACGCCTTCGTCTCCACCCTCTCATCACTACTCTTTGGTAATACAAAGATCTGTCAAGACCTATAGGTGCTGCATCTTCGTGCATTCGAATAAAGATTAAGAAAAGAAAATTTGGATTTTTCATTTTTTGTTGTTGTAAGTAGTGCTGTTGTAAGCTGTGCGAGCAGCCACTGTATATGAAGTTTTTAAGGGGATAAATCTTATAAAAATTTACCGTTTTAGCCTTCAGTTCTTCCTCGTCATCTGAGTAATCTCGCAAATGATCAGGAGGTTCATTATTATCTTCCCAAGATGCATCAGTTCCTTTCTCCCTAAAAAAAAGAAACCTTTTTAGTAGAACAAATCTCTAATTATGTATCTTAAAAATAAATAAAAAAAAAAGAAGAATTTCAAATAATTAAAAAAAATTAGATAGTAGTAAATTATTTCAGAAGAAAGAAAGATAGCTAAATCAGATAAGATTAAATAAATGAATGACTAAATCTAGAAGTGGTCTTAGAGAGGTTAGAAAGTAAGATTTCTAGATACAAATTCCAATTTCTGTTCAAAAATTGTAATTTATATCTCAAAAAGCATGTGAGGGCTTGTAAATTAATTTAGAAGTAGATTTGTAGAGGAAATCAGCGTTGATAGGCTTTAATAACAATCTAATAGTAAAAATAATTGAAACTAATTCTAAAATTTAATGAAAAATATAATTTACTTTAAAGTTATTTAAAAAAGGATTTTTAATGCATTATTTATTAATAAAAAAAATGCAGAGCTTAAGTTCGAACTAATACAGTCACGGGTTTGAGCCAAAATTTTGCTGTAATATCCCGAGCGTACAAGTAACCTAAGCTTTAAATTTCAATTTCCTGAGATTTAAGTTTTTGAGTTATTTTGATGCAGATATAAGTCATATTTGAAGCGGACGAATTAAAGAAAAGCGTTTCCAAGTGAATTTAAAATATTTTAATAAAATGATTAAAAATTAAAACAAAAAAATCAATTTGTTATAGAGAAGTTTTGGAATAGAATTTATTTTTCTAAAGAAAAATGCAAGACATTGAAATATTTTACTTCTATTATTTAAAATAAAAATAAATAAGTAATACCTTAATAATTGTCTTAAAAAAACATAATTGGTATGTTCGGTTTCTGGACCATAATATATTTCTTGACCAATTTTTAAATTATATTGATTGATGTGTTCTTTGTCATTAAATCGAACGCAATAACATGGCGAATTTACCATTCCTATAACATCATCGATTTGACCTATGCTTATGATTCCGCTTCCTTTTTCTATAAATAGAACTGTTTCTAAATCAAGCGGTCTATCAACTTCTTCACTTGATTCTATAACAACTGAAATAAAACATAAATATAAATTAATATCATAAGAAAAATGCTGGGTAAACAATTATAATATAAATTAACCATTTTTTTTTTAATAATGATCTTGATAATAGTTGAATTAACTAGACCCAGACAGACTGGAATATTGCGAATCTTGCACAATATTGGCAATATTGCAGTGGGAATAATATTGCGTTAATATTCATATTAAGTTTATAATTTAAAAAAAAAAAAATTAAAAGATTTTTAAATATAAAAAATAAAACAAAAAATAAAAAAATTAACTTTATTTAACGCTAAGTTAAAGTAATTTTTTTTTAATTCGATCAAATGCAAGAAGATGCAGCCTTTATTTATGAATTTTGAAAGGGGTCATTCATTCCATGTCAATTCAACACACCCATTTTACCTCACCACTTTAGATTTTCTTGAAATTTGGTACACTGATATATATGCTGTGCTAATATGAATAAAAATAAAAAATTTCAAATTTTTATCTTGAATAGTTTTTTTTAAACGGCATTGTGAAATTTTCAAAAAATCGCAAAAAAAAAAACCACGAACAAACAATTTTGAAACTGCTCTAAAAACTGTCTTAATTAAGTTAGAGAGGTGGGACAGGTGTCATTTTGCTGCTTTTTTAATGCTCTTTTCAGAGACATACAACATGACATAGGGTTGTAATAAAATTTTTTTTTCAAAATGTAAATCAAATTTTTGATTTTGATTTTTTCTAAAAAGTACCACTTTTATAAAAATAATTTTTAAGAAAAAATAAAAACAGACTTCAAAAAATTAAATGCAACAAATATAAAAATACACTAAAAGGTATAAAATAATTATTATCTTATTTAGTTACAACTAAACGACGAAATATTAACATGAAATTACTTTTTGAAGTTGGTACCAAACAAACTATACCTATAAGCGAGCATACCCTCCAAAGGTACTAAGTAAGATCCGTCGAGTGCGATTCATAAAAGGTATATGTTTGGCACCAACTTCAAAAAGTAATTTCATGTTAATATTTCGTCGTTTAGTTGTAACTAAATAAGATAATAATTATTTTATACGTTTTAGTGTATTTTATTTGTTGCATTTAATTTTTTGAAGTCGGTTTTTATTTTTTTCTTAAAATTATTTTTATTTTTCTCTTTTTAGTGATGTCATTAATAGTGATCATATCATCAGAACTTGACCAAATTAATATGACACCATCCCTAAGACACCCCTTTCGGATAAAAAAAGAACCATCGAAATCGGTTCATAAACAAAGAGGTTAGGTCTAAACAAATCTAATAAAAAAGGTCTAATACCTATGAAAAAAAATGGGACCAATCGGAAGCTAGACTGGACCCAATGCAAAAAAAATTTTCAAAATCGGTTGACAATTGGCGGAGATATGAGGTAACATAGGCACAAAAAAAAAAAAAAAAAAAAATTCAGTCGAATAGAGAACCTCCTCCTTTTTTGAAGTCGGTTAAAAATTTCAAAAACCGATCTGTCAATAGATAGTACTTTCATAAACTACAACAAAGTATAATGATAGCACGGTAAAAGGTCATGTTAAAATAATTATTGATCTTATTTAGTTCATAACTACCAGTCTGACCAAATGATAATGATTTTAATGCAGTGAAATTACATTTTATGAAAGTCGCGTGCCATAACAAACTATGCCTATAAGCGAGCGTACCCGCTAAACTGTACTAAGTAAGATCCGTCGAGTAGCGATTCATAAAAGGTATATGTTTGGCACCAACTTCAAAAGTAATTTCATGTTAATATTTCGTCGTTTAGTTGTAACTAAATAAGATAATAATTATTTTATACCTTTTAGTGTATTTTATTTGTTGCATTTAATTTTTGAAGTCGGTTTTTATTTTTTCTTAAAAATTATTTTTATTTTTCTCTTTTTAGTGATGTTATTAATAGTGATTATATCATCAGAACTTGACCAAATTAATATGACACCATCCTAAGACATTCCCTTTCAGATAAATATGGAAACCAGTCGAAAATGCAGTACATGTGGTAAGAGTTCAGTGTTGTAATCCATTGAAGAAAACAAATCATCGTGTTAGAGATAGAAAAACTGAGAAATGTCACACCTTGGATGACAGGTTCATTTCCACAAATACTTGATGGCTTCGTGATTTGTGATCAGTGTAGAAAAGACCTAACCAAGTTAAAAAATATAGTGCCTATTAGTGATAAAAATTCTGAAAATGAAGATTCTTCCGGGTCGGAGATGAATGTTCCAGACAAAGATCTGCTAACTATTGTAATCGAACTAATGAAATAATTATTCATGTATTCACCAAATCAATCAAAAACAATATGTTCAACTTGAATTGTAGATTTTTATAATGTCATTTTGTTATACAGCCCTAGCAATTTTGCCCGAAACCGCCATTTAAATATAGCCTAAGAAATATATGTTTCATAAATTTATTATTAAACAGTTATTTAATTAGCACAGAGTGTTTATTTCATAAACCTAGTTTAATATACACAAGTGATTTTTCATAAAATGTCGTTTCACTACATTAAAATCATTATTATTTGGTCAAAACTGGGTATTTATGAAAAACAAGAGTCAATAATATTTTTTTTAAACATAGACCCCATTACCATCCCATCATTATACTTTGCATAGTAGTTTATGAAAGTACTATCTATTTACAGAATTTTTTTGAAAATTTTAAAAGTGGTACTTTTTAGAAAAAATCAAAATCAATAAAAATTTTTAAGAAAAAAATAAAACCGACTTCAAAAAAATTAAATGCAACAAATAAAATACACTAAAAGGTATAAAATAATTATTATCTTATTTAGTTACAACTAAACGACGAAATATTAACATGAAATTACTTTTTGAAGTCGGTGCCAAACAAACTATACCTATAAGCGAGCATAACCACCAAACGTGCTAAGTAAGAGTGCAATTCATAAAAGGTATATGTTTGGCGTTTAGAGTTTGGACCAAAAAGAATGAAAAAAAAAAGAATGGAACATACCTGTATTGTTGTTTAGGATGTATTTCACATGTCCTAAAAGACGAGAGTTCTTAGAATCGATGCTAATATTTAATTCTTCAATTTTAGGTAAATTAACATCCTCTTTTGTTATTGTCTGTGATTTTGTTTGTACTCTAATAAAATAAAAGTAGAAGAAATTAATTAATAGCTTATTAGAATCTTATCACAAAAAGTTACTTACTCAGATTTTGAGGATTTTTTAATAGAATCAATTAATTCACACACAGAATCAGAGTCAGAATCTAAAATCACTTCTTCATCAGATTCTGAAGAAGATGAACTTGAAGATGAAGAGGAATCTGAAGGTAATTTCTGCAATGTAACAGTGTTATTTTCTTGTTTATCTGAATCTTTGTCTTGATCCATTTTATTAATTTTATTCAATTATTTGTTAGCGTTTAGGTATTAAAATTAAAAAATAAATAAATTTGAATCGAGGTGTAAAATGTTTCTACTAATTTGCAGAGAGATAGGTTATAAGAATTTAATAAATGAGTTTGAGATTTGAGAGCTTCTATCATAGATAAAAAGATGGCTTCTATTAGATTCCGCCAGGTGGCCAAGTCGGCCGACCAATCAGATGAAAGCTCAAAGTAGACTTACACAATAGCGCTTAATTCAAGCCAATTGAATTAGGATTCTATTAATATTTTAACTTGAAATTTTCGATTAAAAGCCGTAAAATCAAGAGTATATTATAATATATATTTTAATCTTATATATATTCTAATTTATAATTGGTCTGATTGCTTACATAATCTTTCTTTCTATTATTATATTTTATTCAATTTAAAACTAAATCAAATAATAGGCAAGTATCATATAATCTTTTCAAATAATTGGCAGCAAAGTCGAGGGCGCCATCTGCCCCAAGCTTTGCCCGATATTCGCCGGTCTAGACAAGAGTCAGTCAGTCAGTCAGTTTCCTTGACATTCACTCATAGAAAAAAGATGAGGTTAGTATACAAAATGTTTTAATTATTGGAAATTATTTGAAGTAAGAAAAACATTATTTTTATCTTATTTGATTGTCTACAGGTTGTCAATGAATTCGACCATCAAGGACGGATTGCAAGTAATTTCTCTGCTGGTTTAATGAGACAAAGAAGAGGGCAAAGCCTGCCATATCAAATCAATTGGAAAAATTAATACGAACAGCAGTTATGCCCAAAAGAAAATGAAAATTGGGATTTTGACAATTCTGGCACCAATTAATTATATGTGTGTTAAATATAAATGTTTTGTTAAGGGAGAATGGTACCTATACGTTCTTTGTGACAGTGTGTACAGGATGTAATTTTTGACATTTTCTTTAAAATAAGTCTCAAACAAATAAATAATATATATATACATAAAATATTTGATATATATGTGTGTATACAGGAATTATTTAACGGATTATAGTGGTGTTTCACAAAGTGGAAATAAAATTAAAAAAATTAAAAAATCTTTTAAATTATTTTGGAGATTTTTTATTTATCTCTATACATATTTCGGGCTATGAACCCTTCATCATCATTTTTTTAATTTTATTTCCATTTTGTGAAACACCACTATATAGTAATCCATAATAAGTAAAAATATATTTTTCTGGGTGGGTTTCACAAATAATTATTATGTTAATATATTATTTGTGAAACCCACCTAGAAAAATATATTTTTACTTATTATCTATTAAAATGTTTCACCTAGAACCGACACCAAATTCTTTAAAGATTATATAGTAATCCTTTAAATAATTCCTGTATTTAATATGTTTCACTATAAACCAACACGCTTTCCTTAAACTTTATATGTGTGTATGTTTGTTTGTATCAAGCAGAGGACAACCTATTTCTGACTAAATAAAAAAGAAAATTGTTGTTTTTTTAATTTTTTGAAATCATTGTTCATTATAAACTATTATCATAAAACTGTTCTCCCTTGTATCTGTAATCTTTAAATTAAAAAAAAACAATTAATAAATTTTTATTTTTTTTTGTATTTTTTAAATCATTTTTCAATATAAACTATCATCATAATATAAGACTGATCTCACATGTATTGTATCTGTACTTGCCATTTTATATTAATAAACGAAACTTATTTCATCATAAAATATTATTTCTTATTCATTTTTCCTGCAATATTCCTGCAACATTCGCAATACTCCTGCAAGATTCGCAATGTACCTGCAACGTTGCTGCAACGTTCGTGCAAAGTTCAGAGGCGGACATAGGAATGTTGCTGCAACGTTCCTGCAACATTGCTGCAACGTTGCTGCAACGTTCATTTCTGTCTGGGTGGTTGAAGATAATATGTTGAAGGCAAATTTATTAAATAAACAGTATTCGTCTGTTTTTGTAGCTCTAGAGGAGGGTGAGTTAGCTGATGGGGGTTCTAGTGATAGTCACATAGAGGATTTAGTCATTTTGGAATCGGATGTAACCTTAGGTATTAAAAGGCGTTAAAATAACGAGGGGGAGGATGAAATTAATAGTGATCTCTTGAAATTTGTAGTTGATCGTATTTCAAAATTTTTATATTTAATAGATGTTTGGATGAGGCAACTATGCCTATTGATTGGAAAAGAGTGTTAGTTATTCCTGTTTATAAAAAGGGGGAGATAAGAGAGCTTAGCTTGTAATTATAGAGGCCAGTGAGTTGGACAAGTCTGGTTGGCAAAATTTTAGAGATGTTGGTAGACTCTCGTATTTGGAAGGGCAAGGATCGTTCTATCATATGACAACATGGTTTTAGAAAAAATTATTCCTGTAATTCTCAATTAGTTTCTTTTATTCAGGATTTACAGGAAGCTTATAAAAGCCAGTGTGTAGATGCAGTATTTTTCGACTTTGTCAAGGCTTTCGATAAAGTCAGTCATAAAATTATTTTAGACTCGTCAGGGTTGTCTGTTAAGTTAATTAAATTTATTCGGTGTTTTCTTAGTGATAGAACTCAAATTGTAAAAGTGGGTAATGGTCTGTCTGATAGGGTAGATGTCACGTCTGGGGTGATTCAAGCTAAGGCTTATAGGAAATTGGGGATGTTTGGTACAATTATGAAGGGTACATCTAGAGAAGTTAAGTCAAAAGTTTATTTAACTTATGTGAGACCTAATTTAGAGTATTGTTCGGTGGTTTGGGACAAACATCCGCAACGATTAGAGAGAAAAAATGATATGATAAGGCGCAAATGACCACGCAGTCGATGCGCCCTTTAAACTGTAATAATAATAATAATTGATATGACACAAAGGAGGGCGGCTAGATTTGTTTTTGGTAAATTTGATAGGTTTAGTAGTGTCACTTCAATGATTAATGAATTAGGATGGTCTAGCTTATTGGAGAGAAGGGAATGGGCTAAATTGAAAGTGATTTTCAAAGCCTATAAGGGTTTTAGGAGTTGGGAGGAAATAACGAATAGATTTCAGGAACCAAGTTATTTAGGTAGGGCTGACCATAGAAACAAGATTCTTGAAAAATATCGGTTTACATTCATTTGTAGGATCTGGAATTGAGTTGTGTCTGTTACTACTTGGGATTATAGTCCTCTGCTCCCTATGATTAAATCAATTTTAAATTTTGTCAAGTCCTAATGTTCTAGAGTTTTGCAAAATTTTATTTAGTTTTCACAAGCAAAGATTAGGTGAGGTAGAGAGAGGTCATACCATCCTTGTTAAGGTTTTGACCAGGTTTCCTTAACAGCTTATGGCAAATGTCGGGATGGCTAATGCGTCGCTTGCTCCTGGTATCGGGTTTTTGCGCGGAATTTTTAAATTACTTTTTGTCTTTTGATAGAAATCTATGGTCATGTTATTTGTTAATGAGCATACATTTCTATTTTTTTTCTTCTTTTTTTTTTTACTTGTTTATTATTTGTTAAATTGTTGTAATTAATTTGTATTGATGTTTATTAATGTATTGTAGCTAGATTGTATTGATGTTTGGAGGACCTAGCCACCGAGGACTTGTGCCTCTGAGCAGGTCGAGAAATAAAGATTTATTTATTTATTTATTTATTTAAAAGTCGGCAAAAGTCGACGAAACGTTAGTTGATAAATAAAAGTCACACATATAAACTTGTCCTTAATTTCCTAATATAATCTTTCAAATTAATACAAATTATGGACGGAAATGATAATAATAACTATTTAAAATATTGACGATACTGGTATTCAAACTAGAATTTGTCTATTTAATCTGGTTATTAATCTTTTTATAAATTCTGTTTCTATTATTAATTTGTGGATTTGTTTCTTGATAATGTAATTGAAAAGTTTTTGTTTTGCCGAGAGTAGCAGAGTTGTTGATTCACAAAGAGAAACAAAGAGGTTGTCCTCTGCTTGATGCAAATAAACATACACACATACCTATATATCGAGATGATATATCTGTATATATATTAAAGATAAGAGTAAATAAATATTTTATTTAATATGGATTTACTATGAGTTAAGGATACTGGGTCAATAAACACATATATAGCCTGTTATTCAATAAGTTAAATTAGTTACTTTCTGTATTTCCTGAAGATGGGTTGATAGCCCGAAATATATATATTGAAAATAAAAAAAAATATATCTTTAAATTTTTTTTAATTTTAATGTGAAATAAGTGACCCAGTATCCTTAACTCATAGTAAATCCATATTAAATAAAATATTTATTTACTCTTATCTTTATTAAAGAAGTTTCACCTTGCACCAACACCACAATCTCTACTGATTATATATATATTATTTATTTGTTTGAGACTATAGTTTCGAAGACTTGGTCTTCATCATCAGTCTTTTTTAATTATAAATGTTGTTTTTCATGGAGTCAATACCGTATGGATATTGAAAATGTGATGTTCTCTTACTGGTTGGCAGCTTAGAAGTAAATACATTCTTTTGATTCACATTCAAATATAACCATATGTTTCCCTTTCTCCTTCTTTTTACAAAGAAAAATAGGCTGACAATGGAAGGGGGTGGTTTGTTTTTCTTTTCTCTTTTGTTAGCAAACATCTTAAGCAAATTGCTATTTGATAATTCAATTTGGCGGTTCAAACAAAGTTTAGAATTTTTATTGAATGATTTCAAAATTTCTAACGATTCAATTGCGCTAATTAATTTTGGGTTTCTTTCTCCTTTTATTGATCTAATTCCTGTGCCTTATTTTTCAATTTTTTTCAATATCCATACGATATTGACTCCATGAAAAACAACATTTATAATTAGAAAAGACTGATGATGAAGACCAAGTCTTCGAAACTATAGTCTCAAACAAATAAATAATATATATCATCTCGATATAGGTATATCTGTGTATGTTTATTTGCATCAAGCAGAGGACAACCTCTTTTGTTTCTCTTTGTCTTGATAATGTCTTTCAATTTGATGCATTTCATAATTGGGATTCTTTCAAATTTCTTTCAAAAATAGTTAATATTTTTGAATAGAAACTCAAATTTCTATCGAGTTTAATGAGTGATCTCCATTATGAGCTGGCAGCAATGCATTGCTATATCTTAATTGAAACAAATCAAGAGTTTTATCTGCATTTTATTAAAACAATTGTTTAATATTTTTCAGATTCATTACTCTCAATTATGGCAGACTGCTGTGAAAACTGCTTCTCTCTCTTAAATGCATTTGGTTTCTATTTTCAACTCATCTCTATCATTCAAAAATTGTGTTCAAACTGGAGACTATAGGATACTCTATTACTTACCATCATTATGCAAAAGTAGTAAGTAAATTCTTTATATATTTATTATTAAAAAAAATCATTTCTGGCTTTGCTCTTTATATTATTTTTTGATCAAACTAATATAAGGTCAGGTGGGGTAACTGGGCCAGCTTCTTTTGTTTTCCCAAGGATAGTACTCCATATTTTTGGCTATAACTAAGCTTCCTCACAATTTATAGATCTCGTGACTATATTAATTGAAAGATGAAATTTTCTTCAAATAATCATGATACTTTCAACTTTTGATTATTCAAAATTTTGGAATTATCTTAAGTTGAATGTAAAGTTTTGCGGTTGGCTCAGTTAAACGCGTTGTGGGGTAATTGGACCAGGCCAGCCTATTTGCTGTTTTTTTAATTTTTAACATCTTTTGAGCAGTTGGACATGTTCCCCTATCCCTCAAGGCCCTGGCCGTAGGTAGAATTAGTCTCATTTGTATATGGATTAAAAATAATCAAAGATGTAAGCGATTCGGGGTAATTGGGCCCTGACTAGGCTGGCCCAGTTGCACCAAGACCATTATTTTTTTTATTCTAAGTTTAAACGCCAATTATAATTTTTCAAATCGATTTTTATTACAGAAAATACAAAAAGTATCATAAATCAAACAACTAAACAAAATATTTTCATTTTACCCATTGAAATAAAGTTAAATAAGTTCCTTATGCTTAAGAAAGCCTTAATTAAGTACTTACTCAAGCCACAATATTTTCAAGGAACTGGGTAAAGCAACTAGGTAAGAAGTAAGCACATAATTAGGTAAATAAGTAATTCATTAAATTGAAGGGTTGGTTAATGAAAAATTTAAATCAAGTCACTTAAGTTCTGGAAGAAAATTAATAAGTAAATAAGTAAATAAGTAATTAACTTAACTAAGTACTTAAGTATAAAATAAACTTAAAGAAATTTCTCTAATTCAGGAACACTGATGAATGGGATACAATACCACACCCACCATATTCTCCAGACCTGGCACCATCGGATTATTATTTGTTCCGGAGACTCCAAAATTTTTTAGACGGTAAAACCTTCACCTCAAATGAGGAGGTCAAAAACCACCTCGATCAATTTTTTGCCAGCAACGACCAAAAATTTTATGAGCGTGGAATTATGCTACTACCAGAAAGATGGCAAAAGGTGTTGGATCAGAACGTCCAATATATAATTTAATAGAGTATTTGTTTATTATAAGAAAAATGTCTTTCATTTCCACAAAAAAAAACGAAATTACTTTCCGAACAACCCGATATATACCCTTGAATAATTAAGACTACATTTTCCTCAAAATTTTTAATACTTTTTCCCTTAAATATTTAACCCTATCTGACCACAGGGTATATAAGCGAATGAGCCATGAGTGTTAAATCAAAAATTTGGACGTGAATTTTATAAAGTGCTCGTATTTTTTTAAATATTTTCACATGATTAATGATTGAGTGTCTCTATTGGTTTACTTGACACCCCAATAGTATCTTGATTAGACTTTAATTATTAAAATATATACCCTTGAATAATTAAAACTACATTTTACTCAAAATTTTTAATACTTTTCCCCTTAAATATTTAACCCTATCTGACCAGAGGGTATATAAGCAAATGAGCCATGAGTGTTCGATCAAAAATTCGGACTTGAATTTTATAAAGTTCTCGTATTTTTTTTATTTTTTTCACCTGATTAGTTATTGAATGTCTCTATTGGTTTGTTTGACGCCCTACTAGAATCTTGATTAGACTTTAATTATTAAAATATATAACCTTGAATAAATAAAATTACATTTTCCTCAAAATTTTTAATACTTTTTCCCCTCAAATATTTATCCCTATTTGACCACAAGGTATATAAGCGAATGAGCCATGAGTGTTCGATCAAAAATTCGGACTTGAATTTTATAAAGTGCTCTTATTTTTTAAATTATTTTCACCTGATTAGTTATTGAATGTCTCTATTGGTTTGTTTGACACCCCAATAGAATCTTGATTAGACTTTAATTTTTAAAATAGCTACCCTTGAATAATTAAAATTACATATTCCTTAAAATTTTTAATACTTTTGCCCCTCAAATATTTAACCCTATTTGACCACAAGGTATATAAGGGAATGAGCGATGGGTTTTCAATGAAAAATTCGGACATGAATTTTATAAAGTTCTCGTATTTTTTTAATTGTTTTCACCTGATTAGTGATTGAATGTCTCTATTGGTTTGTTTGACCCCCTACTAGAATCTTGATTAGACTTTAATTATTAAAATATATACCCTTGAATAATTAAAACTACATTTTCCTCAAAATTTTTTATACTTTTCCCCTTAAATATTTAACTCTATTTGACCACAATGTATATAAGCGAATGAGCCATGAGTGTTCGATCAAAAATTCGGACTTGAATTTTATAAAGTGCTCGTATTTTTTTAATTATTTTCACCTGATTAGTGATTGAATGTCTCTATTGATTTATTTGACACCCCAATAGAATCTTGATTAGACTTTAATTATTAAAATAGCTACCCTTGAATAATTAAAATTACACTTTCCTTAAAATTTTTAATACTTTTCCCCTCAAATATTTAACCCTATCTGACCAGAGGGTATATAAGCGAATGAGCCATGAGTGTTTAATCCAAAATTCGCACTTGACTTTTATATAGTGCTCGTATTTTTTTTATTATTTTCACCTGATTAGTGATTGAATGTCTCTATTGGTTTATTTGACACCCCAATAGAATCTTGATTAGACTTTAATTTTTAAAATAGCTACCCTTGAATAATTAAAATTACATATTCCTTAAAATTTTTAATACTTTGCCCCTCAAATATTTAACCCTATTTGACCACAAGGTATATAAGGGAATGAGCGATGGGTTTTCAATGAAAAATTCGGACTTGAATTTTATAAAGTTCTCGTATTTTTTTAATTGTTTTCACCTGATTAGTGATTGAATGTCTCTATTGGTTTGTTTGACCCCCTACTAGAATCTTGATTAGACTTTAATTATTAACATATATACCCTTGAATAATTAAAACTACATTTTCCTCAAAATTTTTAATACTTTTCCCCTTAAATATTTAACTCTATTTGACCACAATGTATATAAGCGAATGAGCCATGAGTGTTCGATCAAAAATTCGGACTTGAATTTTATAAAGTGCTCGTATTTTTTAAATTATTTTCACCTGATTAGTGATTGAATTTCTCTATTTATTTATTTGACACCCCAATAGAATCTTGATTAGACTTTAATTATTAAAATAGCTACCCTTGAATAATTAAAATTACACTTTCCTTAAAATTTTTAATACTTTTCCCCTCAAATATTTAACCCTATCTGACCAGAGGGTATATAAGCGAATGAGCCATGAGTGTTTAATCCAAAATTCGCACTTGACTTTTATATAGTGCTCGTATTTTTTAAATTATTTTCACCTGATTAGTGATTGAATGTCTCTATTGGTTTGTTTGACGCCCTACTAGAATCTTGATTAGACTTAAATTATTAAAATATATAACCTTGAATAATTAAAACTACATTTTCGTCAAAATTTTAATACTTTTCCTCTTAAATATTTAACCCTATCTGACCAGAGGGTATATAAGTGAATGAGCCATGAGTGTTCAATCAAAAATTAGGACTTGAATTTTATAAAGTGCTCGTATTTTTTAATTATTTTCACCTGATTAGTGATTAAATGTCTCTATTGGTTTGTTTGACTCCCTACTAGAATCTTGATTAGACTTTAATTATTAAAATATATACCCTTGAAAAATTAAAACTACATATTCCTCAAAATTTTTAATACTTTTCCCCTTAAATATTTAACCCTTATCTGACCACAATGTATATAAGCGAATGAGCCATGAGTGTTCGATCAAAAATTCGGACTTGAATTTTATAAAGTGCTCGTATTTTTTTAATTATTTTCACCTGATTAGTGATTGAATGTCTCTATTGGTTTGTTTGACACCCCAATAGAATCTTGATTAGACTTTAATTTTTAAAATAGCTACCCTTGAATAATTAAAATTACATTTTCCTTAAAAATTTTTAATACTTTTCCCCTTAAATATTTAACCCTATCTGACCACAGGGTATATAAGCGAATGAGCCATGAGTGTTCAATCAAAAATTCGGACTTGAATTTTATAAAGTGCTCGTATTTTTTTAATTATTTTCACCTGATTAGTGATTGAATGTCTCTATTGGTTTGTTTGACGCCCAACTAGAATCTTGATTAGACTTTAATTATTAAAATAGCTACCCTTGAATAAATAAAATTACATTTTCCTCAAAATTTTTAATACTTTTCCCCTCAAATATTTAACCCTATTTGACCACAAGGTATATAAGCGAATGAGTCATGGGTCTTCAATCGAAAATTCGGACTTGAATTTTATAAAGTGCTCGTTTTTTTTAATTATTTTCACCTGGTTACTGATTGAATGTCTCTATTGGTTTGTTTGACGCCCTACTAGAATATTGATTAGACTTTAATTATTAAAATAGCTACACTTGAATAATTTAAATTACATTTTCCTCAAAATTTTTAATACTTTTCCCCTTAAATGTCTAACCCTATCTGACCAGAGGGTATATAAGCGAATGAGCCATGAGTGTTTAATCCAAAATTCGCACTTGACTTTTATAAAGTGCTCGTATTTTTTTAATTATTTTCACCTGATTAGTGATTGACTGTCTCTATTGGTTTGTTTGACACCCCAATAGAATCTTGATTAGACTTTAATTATTAAAATAGCTACCCTTGAATAATTTAAAATTACATTTTCCTCAAAATTTTTAATACTTTTCCCCTTAAATATTTAACCCTATCTGACCACAGGGTATATAAGCGAATGAGCCATGAGTGTTTAATCCAAAATTCGCACTTGACTTTTATATAGTGCTCGTATTTTTTTAATTATTTTCACCTGATTAGTGATTGAATGTCTCTATTGGTTTGTTTGACGCCCTACTAGAATCTTGATTAGACTTTACTTATTAAAATATATACCCTTGAATAATTAAAATTACATTTTCCTCAAAATTTTTAATACTTTTCCCCTCAAATATTTAACCCTATTTGACCACAAGGTATATAAGCGAATGAGCCATGAGTGTTCAATCAAAAATTCGGACTTGAATTTTATAAAGTGCTCGTATTTTTTTAATTATTTTCACCTGATTAGTGATTGAATGTCTCTATTGGTTTATTTGACACCCCAATAGAATCTTGATTAGACTTTAATTATTAAAATAGCTACCCTTGAATAATTAAAATTACATTTTCCTTAAAATTTTTAATACTTTTCCCCTCAAATATTTAACCCTATCTGACCACAGGGTATATAAGGGAATGAGCCATGAGTGTTCAATCAAAAATTCGGACTTGAATTTTATAAAGTGCTCGTATTTTTTTAATTATTTTCACCTGATTAGTGATTGAATGTCTCTATTGGTTTGTTTGACGCCCCAATAGAATCTTGATTAGACTTTAATTATTAAAATATATACCCTTGAATAATTAAAATTACATTTTCCTCAAAATTTTTAATACTTTTCCCCTTAAATATTTAACCCTATCTGACCACAGGGTATATAAGCGAATGAGCCATGAGTGTTCGATCAAAAATTCGGACTTGAATTTTATAAAGTGCTCGTATTTTTTTAATTATTTTCACCTGATTAGTGATTGAATGTCTCTATTGGTTTGTTTGACACCCCAATAGAATCTTGATTAGACTTTAATTATTAAAATAGCTACCCTTGAATAATTAAAATTACATTTTCCTCAAAATTTTTAATACTTTTCCCCTCAAATATTTAACCCTATCTGACCAGAGGGTATATAAGCGAATGAGCCATGAGTGTTCGATCAAAAATTCGGACTTGAATTTTATAAAGTGCTCGTATTTTTTTAATTATTTTCACCTGATTAGTGATTGAATGTCTCTATTGGTTTATTTGACACCCCAATAGAATCTTGATTAGACTTTAATTATTAAAATAGCTACCCTTGAATAATTAAAATTACATTTTCCTTAAAATTTTTAATACTTTTCCCCTCAAATATTTAACCCTATCTGACCACAGGGTATATAAGGGAATGAGCCATGGGTGTTCAATCAAAAATTCGGACTTGAATTTTATAAAGTGCTCGTATTTTTTAATTATTTTCACCTGATTAGTGATTGAATGTCTCTATTGGTTTGTTTGACGCCCCAATAGAATCTTGATTAGACTTTAATTATTAAAATATATACCCTTGAATAATTAAAATTACATTTTCCTCAAAATTTTTAATACTTTTCCCCTTAAATATTTAACCCTATCTGACCACAGGGTATATAAGCGAATGAGCCATGAGTGTTCAATCAAAAATTCGGACTTGAATTTTATAAAGTGCTCGTATTTTTTTAATTATTTTCACCTGATTAGTGATTGAATGTCTCTATTGGTTTATTTGACACCCCAATAGAATCTTGATTAGACTTTAATTATTAAAATATCTACCCTTGAATAATTAAAATTACATTTTCCTCAAAATTTTTAATACTTTTCCCCTTAAATATTTAACCCTATCTGACCACAGGGTATATAAGCGAATGAGCCATGAGTGTTCGATCAAAAATTCGGACTTGAATTTTATAAAGTGCTCGTATTTTTTTAATTATTTTCACCTGATTAGTGATTGAATGTCTCTATTGATTTGTTTGACACCCCAATAGAATCTTGATTAGACTTTAATTATTAAAATAGCTACCCTTGAATAATTAAAATTACATTTTCCTCAAAATTTTTAATACTTTTCCCCTCAAATATTTAACCCTATCTGACCATAGGGTATATAAGCGAATGAGCCATGAGTGTTTAATCCAAAATTCGCACTTGACTTTTATATAGTGCTCGTATTTTATTTTTTTTCACCTGATTATTGATTGAATGTCTCTATTGGTTTGTTTGACACCCCAATAGAATCTTGATTAGACTTTAATTATTAAAATAGCTACCCTTGAATAATTAAAATTACATTTTCCTCAAAATTTTTAATACTTTTCCCCTTAAATATTTAACCCTATCTGACCATAGGGTATATAAGCGAATGAGCCATGAGTGTTCAATCAAAAATTCGGACTTGAATTTTATAAAGTTTTCGTATTTTTTAATTATTTTCACCTGATTAGTGATTGAATGTCTCTATTGGTTTGTTTGACGCCCTACTAGAATCTTGATTAGACTTTACTTATTAAAATATATACCCTTGAATAATTAAAATTACATTTTCCTCAAAATTTTTAATACTTTTCCCCTCAAATATTTAACCCTATCTGACCACAAGGTATATAAGCGAATGAGCCATGAGTGTTCAATCAAAAATTCGGACTTGAATTTTATAAAGTGCTCGTATTTTTTTAATTATTTTCACCTGATTAGTGATTGAATGTCTCTATTGGTTTGTTTGACACCCCACTAGAATCTTGATTAGACTTTAATTATTAAAATATCTACCCTTGAATAATTAAAATTACATTTTCCTCAAAATTTTTAATACTTTTCCCCTTAAATATTTAACCCTATCGATTATTAAAATATCTACCCTTAAATAATTAAAATTACATTTTTCTAAAATTTTTTAATACTTTTCCCCTTAAATATTTAACCTATTGGACCTCAGGGTATATAAGCGAATGAGCCATGGGTCTTCAATCGAAAATTCGAACTTGAATTTTATAAAGTGTTCCTGTTTTTTGATAAATTTTCACCTCATTAGTGATTTAATGTCTATATTGATTTGTTTGACACCCTACTATAATCTTCATTTGACTTTATTTATAAAAATATCTACCCTTAAATAATTAAAATTACATTTTTCTAAAAAATTGTAATACTTTTCCCCTTAAATATTTAACCTATCGGACCACAGTGTATATAATCGAATGAGCCATGGGTTCTAAATAAAAAATTCGGACTTGAATTTTATAAAGTGCTCGTATTTTTTTAAATTATTTTACCTGATTAGTGATTGAATGTCTCTATTTGTTTGTTTGACACCCCAATAGAATCTTTATTAAACTTTAATTATTAATCAAATCAATCAGTTTTGTTTCCTTTTGTCCATTTTCATAAGATATCGTCGAGAGGAGACACCAATTTGGAGACTTGTCATCGCTGGAGCTCTGGATGTGAGTCAGACTTTTTTCTTTCTTATAATAAAAAACCAAAAATATATCACCAAAGAATCGTTATTTATTATCAAAATTATTTCTTTCTACATACAAAATGAATATAATTCTTCAACAAAATATTTGAATTCATTTTAATTATTTAACAATATCATTAACATCTTTGATAATATATATTGATTGGCCTTTTTGAATTCCGTCTTTTTTTTAATATTTATTTTTTAAGTGATAATCAAATTTTGATCTAATTGAAAGTTTCTTTTTGCCGAGAGTAGCAGAATTTTTATAAAGTCTCATAATTTTTTTATTTTTCCCCTGAGATTTTTAAGCCTTTTGTTCTTCAGGCTATATAATCGATTGTTCAAAAAAATTCGGATTTAATATAAGATAGTAAACATTTTTTTTTTATTCTTATACGTGTATTATGTCGGAAGGAATTTCGACTTTATGGTTGCCTCTCGGGTACAACTTTTTTATTTGAATTACAAATGTTTCGGGAGAAATTCTACCTTTATCTATGGAAATTTTAACTAATTTGAAAAAATACTTCCTTTAAGAATGGAATATAATATAATATCAAAATTATTTGCTTTATATTCCTTTCTTAAATTATTTTTTTTAATTTGTTATAATGTTCATTGATAAAGCCAGAACTTCTCCCGAAACTTTTGCACTTCAAATAAACTTTTTCAGATTCTTTTTTAGAAATTATTGGTATTTGTTATGATGATTACTAGCGTACTTGCGTACTAGTGCTTAGGTTCGACTCCCGATGGGACAAGACCCTCCTACATGCAATATAAACATATCTATTTAAATCTTTGATAAATGACCTAAATTCATGTTCGTAATATTATTTTTTGTTAGAGATTATAATTTCGAAGTTTTGACCTTCATCATCATTATTATTTTTATTAATAAATAATATTCTATCTGTTATTTCTAATGGGTTCATTTACCCCATTGGATGTTAGTAAGTTGTTTTGTTTTGTTGTTATATTAAGATAATCATTTCACAAACGTTTGTGTTGTTATTCTAGAATTAAGGGTTAAAATATGCGTTTTGCTTTCTGTTAGAGATTTCTCTATTTAAAAAAGATAGGTATTCTAGAATTTTTTTTCTTTGAATTCATCTTGATTTGAAATAGTTTAATTAATTTTAATTATTTCAACATTTTTTAAAACTATTTATAAAGTGAAAAGTTAAAATATTACATGAAGGGTAGGTTCTCGAAACTATAGTCTCTTACAAATAATTAAAATTATATAAATTTATAGGTATTGTTAATTTGCATCTCAATGATTTTATATTTATTTTTAAATGATTATTCAAATAAAAAAAGTAAAGATAATCTGATTGAAAGAAATTAGGGACAGGATAAAAATATGAAGGTAGATTGGGGTAGATTTATTATATTTAAATAAATATAATAAATATTCAAATAAAAACAGCAAAAATAATATTCTTTTTATTTTATTAAAATCCAAATCAAGTTTTTTATATTAAATAATTTAAAGTACATAATTTTTTTTACATAATAAATATATTTCATTTCTCTTGTTTGATTTAGTCAATGGCGACGCAGTTGTTGTCCAAATCTGAAAAAAAGATTTAAAATTAATATATTTTATAAATTATAATATTTCCTTAATAGTTAGTTAAATAACTGGTATTTTTCTTTTACAGATCAATATCCGGATCAATCTACTTGCTCGGTGTTCATCTTCAAGAAAATGAATTATTCTAAATATATATTCTATTTATATATATGGTCGGGGTTTGGGATGGATATTTTGCACTTCAAGTGTTTAAATTGGTATTTTAAGGTTATTAATGATTGTTTAGTATATTATATATATATATATCAATATCATAGTATTATATATATATATTATATACATATGATTTAATTTGTATAATAGTATGTAATAATATATATGATTCAAATTGTATAATAGTTTGTATAAAATATATTATTTAAATTGTATAATAGTATGTAAAGAAAAAAAAAGATGTCAAATAAATTTTATTTTTAAAAGAACCCCCTTTTTCATTTCAAAATACCATTCCTATAATATCCATTGACTGCCCGTCCATTCCGGTTACCTCCGCGCCTCAGCCGGCCGAAAGCCAGCGGAGCCGCTCGAGCGCCGCAGGAGGGGTGACCCCTCCATCCGGGCCACCTCACCTGGGGGACTCGAGGCGTTCCGCCTGTTTTCGGCGGCCTTCGGCGGCTGGCCACTTGGAGGGGAGACTCGGCTATATAAGTAATTTTTTCGCAGGGGTTGGTTGGTTGGGGTTTGGGATGGATATTTTGCACTTCAAGTGTTTAAATTGGTATTTTAAGGTTATTAATGATTCTTTAGTATTTTATATATATATCCTAGTATTATATATATATATCCTAGTATTATATATATATCCTAGTATTATATATATATTAGAGTCTTATTAAATATGAGATTATATAATATATATATAATATGTTGTTTTAAATTTTTAGTAACATCAAAACACTCATCTGTCGATTTATTTTTTTAATTACAGAATATATAGTATAAATAAAATTACAACTATAATATTCTGAAATTAAAAAATAAATCAAACACATGAGTGTTTTAATGTTACTAAATATCAAAAGTCCTCGAATGATAATAGAGTCAATTAATTATACTCTATCATTATTTGAAGACATCTGCAAAATCAGAAGTCTAATTTTACCTTGAGTGGTCGAAAAGAATTCTAAAACAATCTCGCAGGTGATATGACTTACCTTCGAACCCTGATTTGTTTCAGATATTATTTGATAGAAAAAAATATATGCGCACTATCTAATTTTGCATTTAATAATTATACCAAGTTTTTTATATATTGTATTCCATCTTACGATTGCCTAGTAAAAATAATTGATTACTTAATAATAATTAATTTTAAACTAATTCACGGATATTTATATTTATCTTTAAATATTATTCATTCTTTCATAAGAGATTGTTTGTTATTTCAAGAATGATGGAAATGTTCATTTATTAAGATTTCAATAATATATTGTATTGACTAAAAAATGTTATGATTTTATTTGTTTAATGTCAAAAAATGTAATCTATTGGTTTTAAACTCTATGTAATATTAGTCTAATTATTATTAAAATAATAAAAAATATATTAATTTGGAAGTTAAAATATTTTAAACATTTGTACACGCTTTATATTAGCTTCACATGTATGTATGTATCTATGAATGTATCAATGTGACTTTTGTTCTGTAATTAATATTATATTTTCAAATAAAAATTGAGAAACGCTAATAAATTTTAACTTTTATTTAAATACTTTTCCTTACACAAACTCCTAACTAGTCCTACACTAAGTGCTTTCTAATTCAAATATGAGCCGTATTCTTTGAAAGTGGTGCAAGTCCAATTTTGAAAAAAAATGAGTTAATATCAGTTTTATTATCTAAAATATTGCCGATATTATCAATTACGAGCATTTGAATTGAGTGGGGAGCATTCAATTTATACTCTTGACAGACGAACGGATTATCAAATATTTGGAGAAAAATGTATACTAATTATTCAAGGGAGATAATTTAATTACTTAAATCTATTCAAGATTCTATTGTGGTTGCAAACAAACCTATAGACACATTCAATAACTAATCAGAAAAAAATAGCATTTTAATTTCAAGTCCGAATTTTTGATTGCTTTGAGCCCCCATGGCTCATTCATTTATATACCCTGAGGTCCGATAGGGTTAAATATTTGGAGGGAAAATTATCATATATTTGGAGAAAAATGTAATACTAATTATTCAAGGGAGATAATTTAATTACTAAAATCTAATCAAGATTCTATTGTGGTGGCAAACAAACCTATAGACACATTCAATCACTAATCAGAAAAAATTTATAAAAAAATTTTTTAAGAAAAAAATAAAAACCGACTTCAAAAATTTAAATGCAACAAATAAAATACACTAAAAGGTATAAAATAATTATTATCTTATTTAGTTACAACTAAACGACGAAATATTAACACGAAATTACTTTTTGAATTCGGTACCAAACAAACATATAACTATAAGCGAGCATATCCTCCAAACGTACTAAGTAAGATCCGTCGAGTGCGATTCATAAAAGGTATATGTTTGGCACCGACTTCAAAAAGTAATTTCGTGTCAATATTTCGTCGTTTAGTTGTAACTAAATAAGATAATAATTATTTTATACCTTTTAGTGTATTTTATTTGTTTCATTTAATTTTTTGAAGTCGGTTTTTATTTTTTTCTTAAAATTTTTTATTTTTCTCTTTAGTGATGTTATTAATAGTGATCATATCATCAGAACTTGACCAAATTAATATGACACCATCCCTAAGACACCCCCTTTCGGATAAAAAAAGAACCATCGAAATCGGTTCATAAACAAAGAGGTTAGGTCTAAACAAACCTAATAAAAAATTTTTAAGAAAAAAATAAAAACCGACTTCAAAAAATTAAATGCAACAAATATAAAAATACACTAAAAGGTATAAAATAATTATTATCTTATTTAGTTACAACTAAACGACGAAATATTAACACGAAATTACTTTTTAAAGTCGGTGCCAAACAAACTATACCTATAAGCGAGCGTACCCGCCAAACGTACTAAGTAAGATTCGTCGAGTGCGATTCATAAAAGGTATATGTTTGGCACCAACTTCAAAAAGTAATTTCGTGTTAATATTTCGTCGTTTAGTTGTAACTAAATAAGATAATAATTATTTTATACCTTTTAGTGTATTTTCTGCCTAAGCCGGTCCCAAGCCCGTGTTGAAAAAAGAGGAGGGTTCCCAGTGAGGTTAGCTCCCTGCTAGGATGAAAACCCATTTGCTCACAGAACTAACGATAAGCCTCGGAATTGGATGGATGACACGGAAACGACCACTGCTTGGACAAGGACAACGAATAAATTAAGAAAGAAGAGAATTTGGAGAAAGAAAGATGTCTTGAGAATAGGGGCATGGAATACTAGATCATGGAACAATAAAGCACAGGAAGTGTTACTAGAACTCACTAGAAATAAAATTGACATTTGCGCGATATCTGAGTCAAAAAGAAAGGGAAAGGAATAACTCCATATCAGGATTACCTCCTGTTTTTTAGTGGTGTACCCAAAGAATCAAGAGCTAAAGAAGGTGTTGCACTGGCTATCCATAGGAACTTGGAAAGATTAATTGACCATCATGAATATATTTCTGAGAGGATTCTTATGGTATCAATGAAAGTCGATAACTCCCATCTGTATGTTTTTAGTGTGTATGCGCCTGAGGATTGTAAGCCTAAGTTGGAGAAGGAACAATTTTATGACTCCCTCCAAGAAAATCTATCTAAAATACCTCCAAATAATCCTGTACTAATTCTAGGAGATCTAAATGCCAGAGTAGGAGACGATGTTGTGCACGGAATTAAACATCGCTTCAATGAGAGAGAGTATAATGACAATGGAACTATCTTTGTTCAATTTTGCGCAGATAATGAGCTGAGGATCAATAACACCTTTTTCGACCATAAGATCCAACATAAATACACATGGCAAAATACTAGGGGCCAAAAATCTACTTTAGATTATGTTGTTTCAAATCGTAACTTACATCCATCGCAGATACTAGACGTAAGATCATTGAACTCAGCTGACGTTGGGAGCGATCATAGTCTTGTTCTCTGCAAACTACGGCTGCAAGTACAACGAATTAAGAAGAAAGAAACCATCAAGGAACAAAGATTAAATATAGAACTATTAGAAGACGAAAGTATTAGGCACCTCTATCAGGCGAGACTGACAAATCTGATCCACGAAAATCAGACAAATATTTCAAATGAGATCAATGATTACTGGAGGAACATAAAATATAATATCCTAACCGCTGCCAAAGAAGCAATTGGAGTGAGAGAAGTAAAGATCCCATCACAAACTCTTAAGAAAACACCCTGGTTCTGTGAGGAGATTAAAGACCTGGCAGATCAGAAAAGAAAAGCTTTTCTGCAATTTAAAGCATTAGGAACATCTCAGGCATATAACGTCTATAAGTTGATAAGAAATCAAGTTAACTGTAAAATCAGACAAATAAAAAGAGATTACTGGGAAGCTTATACTAAGAACCTTGAGAGAGATTTTTACGGCCAGCAAAGGAAAATATGGGGAATGTTACGTAATCAAAAAAAGAACTTCAAGAATACTCGCCCGTGAACAGAATAGAGAAAGATACATGGATTAAATACTTCGAGAAGCTCTATGCCGGCACAAATGAAGAACTTCCGAGGATTGGTGATTCAAGGGATGTGGTGAGTGTTGATGAGGAGGAGGTTTATGAGGTCATAAAAAGTTTGAAAAATAGAAAATCTCCTGGCGAAGATAACATCACTAACGAGTTGATAAAATATGGAGGTATACCCCTGTGGGAAGAGATTTCAAAGCTGATTCTGCTGATATTTGAAAGAGGCAAGATCCCTGAAGAATGGAGAACAAATGTCGTTATACCCATTTTTAAGAAAGGCGAAAGACGGGTGCCTGATAATTACCGCGGAATAAACCTGCTTAACACTCATCTGAAGCTAACTACAAAAATAATATCAAATAAACTACAGGAAATAATTAATATCCATGATGAACAACAAGGATTTCGAAGAAATCGATCATGTATTGATGCCATTTTTGCCATCAGACAACTCTCCGAAAAAGCCTATGAATTCAATAAGCCAGCTTTCTTCTGCTTCATTGATATTGAAAAGGCGTTTGATAAAATCAAGCTTGCACATATCATCAACATCCTGATTAAGCATAAAATACCAAATAGCCTTATTAACCTGATCAAAGATATCTACACAGACAACTCTGCAAAATTAAAAATAGAAGGAAGACTGACACAGAGCATCCCAGTAAACCAAGGGATTAGGCAAGGTGATTCCCTTAGCCCATTACTATTCAACATAGTAATGAACGAGATAATAGAGGGAATTAAGGACCTTAAAGGATACACCATCGGAGATGAAAATATATCATGTGTGTGTTACGCTGACGACGCAGCCCTGGTTGCCGAAGATGAAGATTCTCTTCAAAGACTTCTATACCGATTCAGTCTACTAGCCACCAAATTCGATCTTACCCTATCAACAAAAAACAAAAGCTCTTACTATATCCAAAGAGCCACTTCGATGCAAATTACAGCTATATGATAAGATAATAGAACAGGTCATGACATTTACGTACCTTGGTATTCAGATAACCTCTCATCAAGATCTAGAGACAGAAGTAAAAACACAATCTATTAAAGCCCTACGGATATCAGGTTGTCTTAATAGCACAATCTGGTCGAATAAGTTTTTAAGAACAGAAGCCAAGGTGCGAATATATAAAACTATGATAAGGCCAATATTGACGTACGCAGCCGAAACAAGGCCAGATACAGCTAAAACTAGGCAGATGTTGGAGACGGCTGAGATGAAGACCCTAAGAAGAATCCTTGGCGTATCGTTGTTTGATAAACAAAGAAGTGAAGACATCAGGGAAAAATGTGAAATACAAAAGATCGATGACTGGGTCAAATGTAGAAGAGCGAATTGGTATGCACACGTGGAAAGAATGAGTGAAGACCGAATTCTCAAGAAAATTTTAACGAACAAGCCAGCAGGGAAAAGAAGTAGAGGTCGACCTAAAAAACGCTGGCAGGACGAGTTAGGATAAACAGACCACAGGTCTGTCAATAAGAAGAAGAAGAAGAAGAAGAAGTGTATTTTTATATTTGTTTATTTAATTTTTTGAAGTCGGTTTTTATTTTTTCTAAAAATTTTTATTTTCTCTTTTTAGTGATGTTATTAATAGTGATTATATCATCAGAACTTGACCAAATTAATATGACACCATCCCTAAGACACCCCTTTCGGATAAAAAAAGAACCATCGAAATCGGTTCATAAACAAAGAGGTTAGGTCTAAACAAACCTAATAAAAAAGGTCTAATACCTATGAAAAAAATCGAAAAAAAAATGGGACCAATCGGAAGCTAGACTGGACCCAATGCAAAAAATTTTTCAAAATCGGTTGACAATTGGCGGAGATATGAGGTAACATAGGCACAACAAAAAAAAAAAAAAAAAAAAAAAAAAAATTCAATCGAATAGAGAACCTCCTCCTTTTTTGAAGTCGGTTAAAAAAGGTCTAGCTACCTATGAAAAAATCGAAAAAAAAAATGGCACCAATCGGAAGCTAGACTGGACCCAATGCAAAAAAAAATTTCAAAATCGGTTGACAATTGGCGGAGATATGAGGTAACATAGGCACAAAAAAAAAAAAAAAAAAAAATTCAATCGAATAGAGAACCTCCTCCTTTTTTGAAGTCGGTTAAAAAAATAGCACTTAAATTTCAAGTCCGAATTTTTGAATGAACACCCCCATGGCTCATTCATTTATATACCCTGAGGTCCGATAGGGTTAAATATTTGGAGGGAAAATTATCAAATATTTTAAGAAAAATTTAATACTAATTATTCAAGGGAGATAATCTAATTACTAAAATCTAATCAAGATTCTATTGAGGGTTGCAAACAAACCTATAGACACATTCAATCACTAATCAGGAGAAAATTTATCAAAAAATACTAACACTTTATCAAATTAAAGGTCCGAATTTTTGATTGAACACCCCCATGGGTCATTCATTTATATACCCTGAGGTCCGATAGGGTTAAATATTTGGAGGGAAAAGTATCAAATATCTTAGGAAAAATGTAATACTAATTATTAAAGGGAGATAATTTAATTACTAAAATCTAATCAAGATTCTATTGGGGGTTGCAAACAAACCTATAGACACATTCAATCACTAATCAGGAGAAAATTTATCTAAATAAAAAACACTTCAATTTCAAGACCGAATTTTTGATTGAACACCCCCATGGGTCATTCATTTATATACCCTGAGGACCTCGGGTTAAATGTTTGGAGGGAAAAGTATCAAATATCTTAGGAAAAATGATAATACTAATTATTAAAGGGAGATAATCTAATTACTAAAATCTAATCAAGATTCTATTGGGGGTTGCAAACAAACCTATAGACACATTCAATCACTAATCAGGAGAAAATTTCTCAAAAAATACTAGCACTTTATCAAAATCAAGTTCCAAATTTTGATTGAACACACCCATGGCTCATTCATTTATATACCCAGAGGTCCGATAGGGTTAAATATTTGGAGAGAAAAGTATCAAATATCTTAGGGAAAATGATAATACTAATTATTCAAGGGAGATAATTTAATTACTTAAATCTAATCAAGATTCTATTGTGGTTGCAAACAAACCTATAGACACATTCAATCACTAATCAGAAAAAATAGCATTTTAATTTCAAGTCCGAATTTTTGATTGAGGCCCCATGGCTCATTCATTTATATACCATGAGGTCCGATAGGGTTAAATATTTGGAGGGAAAATTATCAAATATTTGGAGAAAAATGTAATACTAATTATTCAATGGAGAGAATTCAATTATTAAATACTAATAAATTTTATATTTGGGTTACAAACAAACTTATAGACACATTCAATCATTAATCAGGAGAAAATTTATCAAAAAATACGAGCACTTTATCAAAATAAAGGTCCAAATTTTGATTGAACACCCCCATGGGTCATTCATTTATATACCCTGAGGTCCGATAGGGTTAAATATTTGGAGGGAAAAGTATCAAATATCTTAGGAAAAATGTAATACTAATTATTAAAGGGAGATAATTTAATTACTAAAATCTAATCAAGATTCTATTGGGGTGGCAAACAAACTTATAGACTCATTCAATCACTAATCAGGAGAAAATTTATCAAAAAATACTAGCACTTTATCAGAATAAAGGTCCACATTTTGATTGAACACCCCCATGGCTCATTCATTTATATACCCAGAGGTCCGATAGGGTTAAATATTTGGAGGGAAAAGTATCAAATATCTTAGGAAAAATGTAATACTAATTATTAAAGGGAGATAATTTAATTACTAAAATCTAATCAAGATTCTATTGGGGTGGCAAACAAACTTATAGACTCATTCAATCACTAATCAGGAGAAAATTTATCAAAAAATACTACCACTTTATCAGAATAAAGGTCCACATTTTGATTGAACACCCCCATGGCTCATTCATTTATATACCCAGAGGTCCGATAGGGTTAAATATTTGGAGGGAAAAGTATCAAATATCTTGAGGAAAAATGTAATACTAATTATTCAAGGGAGATAATTTAATTACTAAAATCTAATCAAGATTCTATTGAGGGTGGCAACCAAACTTATAGACACATTCAATCACTAATCAGGAGAAAATTTATAGAAAAAAATCACTTCAATTTCAATTCCGAATTTTTGATTGAACACCCCCATGACTCATTCATTTATATACCCTGAGGTCCTATAGGGTTAAAAATTTGGAAGGAAATGTATCAAATATTTTGAGAAAAATAAAAATCAAATTATTCAATGGAGATAATATTATTACTACAATCTAATCAAGATTCTATTGGGGTGGCAAACAAACCTATAGACACATTCAATCACTAATCAGAAAAAAATTTATAAAAAAAAATAGTACTTAAATTTCAAGTCCGAATTTTTGAATGAACACCTCCATGGCTCATTCATTTATATACCTTGAGGTCCGATAGGGTTAAATATTTGGAGGGAAAATTATCAAATATTTGGAGAAAAATGTAATACTGATTATTCAATGGAGAGAATTCAATTATTAAATACTAATAAATTTTATATTTGGGTTACAAACAAACTTATAGACACATTCAATCATTAATCAGGAGAAAATTTATCAAAAAATGCGAGCACTTTATCAAAATAAAGGTCCAAATTTTGATTGAACACCCCCATGCCTCATTCATTTATATACCCTGAGGTCCGATAGGGTTAAATATTTGGAGGGAAAAGTATCAAATATTTTGAGAAAAATGTAATACTAATTATTAAAGGGAGATAATTTAATTACTAAAATCTAATCAAGACTCTATTGGGGTGGCAAACAAACTTATAGACTCATTCAATCACTAATCAGGAGAAAATTTATCAAAAAATACTACCACTTTATCAGAATAAAGGTCCACATTTTGATTGAACACCCCCATGGCTCATTCATTTATATACCCAGAGGTCCGATAGGGTTAAATATTTGGAGGGGAAAGTACAGTGGAACCCCGCTATTCGTCCGCCTCCTCCGTACAACTCATTATTCGTACAACTTTTTCAATTAAAATCTAAATCGCCATTCGTACGCTTTTTTGCGATTCGGACTGCGTACTGAGCGTAACTTTGCACCGGTACTGGACAACGCTCCTGCTCACCCTCCAGGTTTGGAGGAAGATCTGACTTGTGAATACAATTTCATTCAAGTGAGATTTTTGCCCCCTAACACCACTCCACTTATCCAGCCCATGGATCAGCAGGTCACTTCAAACTTCAAAAAACTTTATACAAAAGCACTGTTTCAAAGATGTTTCGAAGTGACCTCTGACACAGAACTCAACCTCAAAGACTTTTGGAAGAACCATTTTAATATCCTCCATTGCTTGAGAATAATAGACAAAGCCTGGGATGAAGTTTCTTTGAGGACACTGAAATCCTTCTGGAGAAATCTGTGGTCAGACTGTGTGGCACTGAAAGACTTAGAATACACTGCCACGGAAGCTGTTGTAGTGAATGAAATTGTGTCCCTGGGAAAATCCATGGGTTTGGATGTAGACAATGATGATGTGGAGGAGTTGATTGAAGATCACCGAAATGAGTTGACAACTGAAGAACTTCAAGAACTAATGAGAGAACAGCAGGAAGTGATTGAAGATGTGTCTTCAGAGGAAGAGGAAAACATTGCAACTAAGGAAATTAAAGAATTGTGTAACCATTGTGAAAATATAGAACACATTGTCCAAAAATGTCATCCAAACACAGCTGTGGCGAATAGCAACGTTAACTTATTTAACGACAATGTGATTGAGCATTTTAGGAGGATTCTAAAAAAAAAGACAAAAACAATCACATTGGATATCTTTTTAATATGTAAAGGACCAAAAAGACAGAAAAAAGAATCAAGGGAAAAATCATCGAACGTTTTTAATATAAAAAGTGATGAGGAATTGTAATATGTAAGTAGAGTTTAAATAATAAAAATAGTATTAAAGAATTATACAATTGTAAATTTTTTACTTCTACTGTTCAACTCATTAGATTAAATAAAGAGTTTGGAACCTATTAATGCAATTTACATTATATCTTATGTGAAAAAATGATTCGCCATTAGTACAAATCGCAATTCGAACTGGCTGCTAGAACGAATTGTGTACGAATAGCGAGGTTCTACTGTATTAACAATTTTGAGAAAAATGTAATTCTAATTATTCAAGGGAGAGAATTTAATTATTAAAATCTAATCAAGATTCTATTGGGGTGACAAACAAACCAATAGACACATCCAATCACTAATCAGGAGAGAATTAAAAAAAAAAACTACTTTATGAAAATCAAGTCCAAATTTTTGATTGAACACCCATGGCTCATTCATTTATATAGCCTGAGGTACCATAGGGTTAAATATTTGGAGGGAAAAAAATAAAAAATTTTGAAAAAGTTTTGAAAAAGTTGTGTAATTTTAATTATTCAAGGGAGAGAATTTAATTATTAAAATCTAATCAAGATTGGGTTGTCAAACAAACCAATAGACATATTAAATCACTAATCAGTAGAAAAATTTTCAAAAAAAAAAAACACTTCATAAAAATCAAGTCCGAATTTTTGATTGAACACCCATGGTTCATTCATTTATATAGCCAGAGATCCCATAGGGTTAAATATTTGGAGGGGAAAAGTATAAAAATTTTGAAAAAATTGTAATTCTAATTATTAAAATCTAATCAAGAATCTATTGGGGTGACAAACAAACCAATAGACACATTCAATCACTAATCAGGAGAGAATTTTAAAGAAAAACCACTTTATAAAAATCAAGTCCGAATTTTTGATTGAACATCCATGGGTCAATCATTTAATTATTAAAATCTAATCAAGATTCTATTGGGGTGACAAACAAACCAATAGACACATTCAATCACTTAATCAGAGAGAAATTTCAAAAAAAAACTACTTTATAAAAATCACGTCCGAATATTTGATTGAACACCCATGGCTCAATCATTTATATAGCCAGAGGTCCGAAAGGGTTAAATATTTGGAGGGAAAAATATAAAAAATTTTGAAAAAATTGTAATTCTAATTATTCAAGGGAGAGAATTTAATTATTAAAATCTAATCAAGATTCTATTGGGGTGTCAAACAAACAAATAGACACATTCAATAACCAATCAGAAGAGAATTTTAAAAAAAAAAACTACTTTATAAAAATCAAGTCCGAATTTTTGATTGAACACCCATGGCTCATTCATTTATATAGCCAGAGGTCCCATAGGGTTAAATATTTGGAGGGAAAAATATAAAAAATTTTGAAAAAATTGTAATTCTAATTATTCAAGGGAGAGAATTTAATTATTAAAATCTAATCAAGATTCTATTTGGGTGTCAAACAAACCAATAGACACATTCAATCACTAATCAGGAGAGAATTTTCAAAAAAAAAACCACTTTATAAAAATCAAGTCCGAATTTTTGATTGAACACCCATGGCTCATTCATTTATATAGCCAGAGGTCCCATAGGGTTAAATATTTGGAGGGAAAAAGTATTAACAATTTTGAAAAAATTGTAATTTTAATTATTCAAGGGAGAGAATTTAATTATTAAAATCTAATCAAGATTCTATTTGGGTGTCAAACAAACCAATAGACACATCCAATCACTAATCAGGAGAGAATTTATCAAAAAAAACAACTACTTTATAAAAATCACGTCCGAATATTTGATTGAACACCCATGGCTCATTCATTTATATACCCAGAGGTCCGAAAGGGTTAAATATTTGGAGGGAAAATATTTTTTTTTTTTTTTTTTAATGCAATCGAATGCAAGAAGGGGTGTACCAGTAAAGATGCAGCCCCTATGGATCTCGAAAGACCCTTGCATTACCGAAGAGAAGGGAAAGTTGATTAAGTGAGAGGGTGTAGACGTAGGTGTCTATGCACTCCGGTTTTGAAGGTTTGAAGATTATAAGTGCTGGGAAAGATGGAGGCTGGGAGAGAGTTCCAGTTCCTTGAAGTCATGAGGATATATGAATTGGCGAATGAAGTGGTCCGGCACTTTTTCTAATTTGACCGCGAAAGAGTGTTGGGAGTCGGCAAAACGCGTGCTACGTGCAAAGCATGCTTTGGGGGGAATTATTGATTTTATCTCATCAGAGCACCTGCCGTGATAGTATCTATAGAAAAGGGAAAGGGCAGAGACGTTTCTTCGATGAGCCAGCGAGTCGAGGGAGTCGGTGAGGGTAGAATCGTCAATTAGCCTGACGGCTCGTTTCTGAATTGCATCAAGGGTAGCAAGAGAATATTTTGAGGCTCCTCTCCATAGATGAGAGCCGTATTCGAGACAGGGGCGGATTTAGGCCTTGTAGATGGTGAGAAGTTGTGGGGGTTTGTAAAATCGCTTGGACCTGAATAAGAAGACAATCTTCCTTGCTGCAGATTTCTCTACAGAGGAGATGTGTTCATTCCAAGACAGGTCAGATGCGACAGAGACGCCCAACATGGATAAGCTGTCACACATTTTGAGGGTATTCGAATCGAAGTGAATATCAGGGAAATCTTTATTTTCGCGCTTAGAAATTAGACAACATTGAGTCTTGTTTGAATTAAAGTTAACTAAATTTTGAGATATAAAAAATTTTGAAAAAATTGTAATTCTAATTATTCAAGGAAGAGAATTTATTATTAAAATCTAATCAAGATTCTATTTGGGTGTCAAACAAACCAATAGACACATTCAATCACTAATCAGGAGAGAACTTTTCAAAAAAAATCCACTTACAGTATATGTTATTTGATATGGATTAAAAAAAATTACATTTAACATATTTGAGATAATTATTTGTGTCATGAAAAATATATTTAAATTTCATCATGATCTAACCCTGACGTTTTCAAGATCTAATTTTTTTATTTGAGTAAATTAACAATGGATCTTATGATTGGCAGCTCTTTTATAAGAGCTTGAATTATTTTATTCATATTAAAAAATTGTATCTCGAAAACGGTAGGACTAAGGTAGTTGTTTCATCATATGGGTTTTCTTAGGATTTTTTTGAAATTTAGACAGATTATTATTAAAATACTTCTGCAACGATTGATGGCAAAACGAAATTTATGAACAATATAGTTCCAGAGATATTAAATTCCAAAGAAAGTGTTTTTCAGGCTCTTATACATTGCACTATACGGGGTATCGGAAAGTCTACATACATATTTAATTAGAATTAAGAAACTCTTCTTATAGCCCAAGAGCCCACGACTGCCAGACCTTCGTTATTTTATAAAAGCTGAAAGTTTTTCTGTGCATGTCCCCTATACAGGTAAGAACGACCAGCGACTATAGGAGTTTGGGTTGTGGTTACTTTGGCAGGTAACAGGTAATAAAGGTGTATAAAATAGTACTTTAAATTCGTTAAAGTATAAAGCTCAATTTTTTTATATTTTCTTCGGGATAACTTTAGAAATCCCGTCATCCATTGCCGGACACTTATGACAGTTGCTACCCCCTGCCAGACACCCCTAAACTTTAAGAAACTCAAGCTTGAGTGGTTTGCCATAAAATAATTTAGTCTTTTTGATTTTAAGTCGATTCTTCCACGTTTTCAGTAGAAGTTGTCATTAATAGTCAAAACAACAAAAATGGAATGCAATAAGGTTATTCCTCTAGTATTAGATAAGAATCGATGGTTATTTTTGATTTTAAGTCGATTCCTCCATGTCTTCACCAATGGTTATCAATAATAACCGAAATGTCAAAAATCTATGTAAAAACCATTAAAACTGTCCGCCTATTGAGGTAACATTTTTTTATAGGTCGCCAAGTAACATATATAAAATTTATCTTTTATATTATAACGAAAGTATAATTATAATTTATTAAAGTTTAGGGGTGTCTGGCGGGGGTAGCAACTGTCATAAGTGTCCGGCAATGGATGACGAGATTTCTAAAGTTATCCCGAAGAAAATATAAAAAAATTGAGCTTTATACTTTAACGAATTTAAAGTACTATTTTATACACCTTTATTACCTGTTACCTGCCAAAGTAACCACAACCCAAACTCTAAAGTCGCTGGTCGTTCTTACCTGTATAGGGGACATGCACAGAAAAACTTTCAGCTTTTATAAAATAAGGAAGGTCTGGCAGTCGTGGGCTCTTGATCTATTACCATTGTTATAAAAAACTAAATCAATATTAAACAATAGCTAATACATTAAGACTTTATAATAAAACAATTATATTTATTCTCTGTTACTAATAAAACACGAATAAAGCAGCCACGGGGCGAAGACCCCTGGCTAGCAACAGGCCCGCCCAAGGCGGGCCTTGAAGCTAGTGAATAATATATTTGATATAGAAGTGTGTATGTTTATTTGCATCAAACAGAAGACAACCTCATTGTTTCTCTCTATGAATATGAAATTAATTAATCTATAAATTAATCAAAGAATAAAATATATAAATACCTCGATATAATTAATGTAATGGATGTACACATCTCATCCAATTCACTAATTCATGTAAACTAATATAATATAATTCAGTAGGATAGGATTAACCCTGAACAGACACATCGTGCTCAGACAGTGATATCTGTTGAACTTTACCCCAAGAGATAAGTTTTATTGTTAGTTAGTAATTCAAAACTTAGTCATCTTTTTTTATTTAATTAATAATTAATTATTTAATTATGTTCGATTTTCACGTGAACTGACTTCGGCCTCTTTTTTTCTATCAGTATGTTGATGAAGCTGTAACAGCCATAAGCAAAGATAATACAAATAATTTTTTATGTGAAATTAATAAATCCAACGCAGTAACATCTAGTTCACGTTGTAGGTTGCCGTTCTTGAATATAGAACTTATTAACAATATAATTTTTATTAAAAAAAATAAAACCGACTTCAAAAAAATTAAATGCAACAAATAAAATAATAATAACTTAAAAATAAAATAAAATACACTAAAAGGTATAAAATAATTATTATCTTATTTAGTTACAAATAAACGACGAAATATTAACATGAAATTACTTTTTGAAGTCGGTGCCAAACAAACTATACCTATAACCGAGCGTACCCGCCAGACGTACTAAGTAAGATCCGTCGAGTGCGATTCATAAAATGTATATGTTTGGCACCGACTTCAAAAAGTAATTTCATCTTAATATTTCATCGTTTAGTTATAACTAAATAAGATAATAATTATTTTATACCTTTTAGTTATTATTATTTTATTTGTTGCATTTAATTTTTTTGCAGTAGGTTTTATTTTTTTTATAAAAATTATTTTTATTTTTCTCTTTTTAGTGATGTTATTAATAGTGACTTAATATGGTATTATATTGCATGCATCTCGTAAGAGAAAGCGTCGTGCGAATGAATCAGAAAATGATAATAAAATTCAATTCATAAATATAGAAATTCTCTAGAAACGTTTGCGGGTTTTAAATGAATGTTTTAAGATTTTTTTTCTAAAAGATTTTATTTATTATAATTTCGATTATTTGGTCATAAGAATTGGAGATTTACGTTATTTCGTAGTTGATCATATCTTCAGAACTTGACCAAATTAATATGGTACCACCCCTAAGGTACCCTCTTTCATTAAAAAAAGAATCATTAAAATGGGTTCATAAACAAAGAAGTTATGCCTGAACAAACATATCAAAAAAGGTCCACTACCAATGAAAAAACGGGACCAATCGGGAGCTAGACTGGACCCAATGCAAAAAAAATCATCAAAATCGGTTCACAATTGGCGGAGATAGATCAGATAACATAGACACAAAAACAAAAACAAAATTCAGTCGAATAGAGAACCTCCTCCTTTTTTGAAGTCGGTTAAAAAGCAATATACTATTAAACTGGTACAAGAAAAAAGTAAAGAAAATTTAAACATATAAAATTCTAAGTAGGTTTTTCAAAATTTGTATGAAACCTACCTATAATTTTATATATTTAAATTTTCTTTACTTTAATTTCACCATGAGCCTACATCATTCTCTCTTAACCAAGTTGGTACAAGAAAAACCATATGCGGGTGGTGTATTGCTTAATTGTAATTCTAGTAGTCTCCTCACTAATAAAATCAACGTAATCAGGGGTCTGGTTCCATAGTTAAACTAACCAACTAGTTAGTACTTATTATAAATATTAAAATTTAAATTGTAAAAGTTGAGAAAAAAAATTAATTAAAATAAAATATGTATGTATGTATATGCAGATGTAAATATTTATTATAAAAACTTTTGTAAACTACTGTAGATAAAATTATAAATTCCAAATTATAAAATTAATAATAGAAACTTGTATACTAAGAAATGTATAACTTGGAACCAATAAAGGCTATAATAATAACAATAATAATAATCAGGGGTCTATTATGGAGAATCTTGAAATTAAGTGATGAAATTTTTCGATGGAAAATACCATTAAATTTAAGGGAATTTAAAATAAAATATATTTTCTCAATTCTATAGGACCTTCAGATCTCAACTATACTAAAATTTGTACAATTAGGATATGTCAAATTTTTTGTCAAATCAGAAATTTCACAAGGCTTTAATTTAGCCTTGCAAGTATTTTTTTCATTTTGTACCCTTGAATTTTTAAGAGAAAGTTGAAAGGGTCCCCCCTTATCATCAGTTTTCCAATTTTTTTAGAAAATAAATATTTGAATTTCCAAGGGATTATACTTATTCCTAGTATAGAGTATTATAAAGATATAGAAAATTATAATTTCGTCAAAGAAACTCGAAAAAAGCTGTACCCTTGAATTTTAAGATAATGTTGATAAGGGCCCACTATAAATTCAATAAAATGATAAAAAAATTAAAAGTCCAAATACTTTTTTACTACTTACTTACTTACTACTTAATAGATGAAAATACATAAGTCGAGTTTTACTACTACTATAAATCTAATAAAATGAAAAAAAATTACAAGTCTATATACAGATTTACTACTACTATAAATCAAAAAGCGATATATTTTAAATAAAATATACTTTTTCAATTCTCTTGATCCAGACAATATGTGTAGAGGTGTGCATCCCACCACCATCCAGCCCCAACCAACCACCCAGCGCGAAACACGACTTATATAGCCAGTGTCCCCTCCAAGCGGCCAGCCGAAAGCCAGCGGAGCCGTCCGACTCCCGGCGGAGAAGCGGCTCGAGCAGGGGAGAAGCTCCGCCCCGCCCGCCGCTAGGGGCGACCGGGCAACCAGGATGCCAGCCGGTCGGCGGAGTTAGAGGTGATGAAGGGGCTTGGCTTTCAAAGGATCTCATTAGGAATTTTGAAATGAAAGAGGGTTTTCTTTTAATAAATATTATTTATTCATTTTTTTTATACATACACATCAATTATTATTCAAACATATAATATATAATTATTTAAACTTACAAAATATTATCATATTCAAAAGATAATAAATTTTCTTGGAGATGAACAGTAAGCAGGAGATTGAATCAGCAAGTGATCTGTAAAAGAAATACATAAAATTATTAGAAAATATAATTAAATTTAAATAAATTAATATTTAAATATAATTCTAATTCGTCATATAAAATATAATTCTATTTCCAATTTTATAAAATATATTAATTCCAATCTTGTTTTTTTTCAGATGGGCAACTCGATTCGACCATTCCACAAATTAACAAAAAGAAAACAGAAAAATAATTCTACTTACAATATTTTATTTAAAATGTTTTCAAATAAATTATTTTCCATGTAGTGAAATTACTTAATTTAAATAAAAAACAAACTGAAACGTTATATGAATATTTATTTTATTAATTAAAAATAGTCACCTTTTTTATTAACTTTAGATTAAAAGTACTTTTGAAGTTATTTTTCCAAATAAACAGGCAATAATTTTTTTTTTTTAATTCTTAACTAAGAGATAATTTTTTTTACTTAGGGAAAATGGTGTAGGTTTTAAGTGAAACATGATAGTAATTAATAAAGTAAAGGGTGTGTAGTTTCACAGTGAATGAAATAAAACTCAGAGGTTTATACAAACTCAATATATTAGTCCATCATCAGGAGTTTACCGATTAAAAACTGTTTTTAATTTGTAACTTCTCTCCGTCTCTCCAATAAGAAAATATTTCTAATATGTTATGGATATTTTCACCTTATTAGTGATTGATCGTTTCTATTGGTTTGTTTGACACCCCAATAGAATCTTGATTAGACTTTAATTATTAAAATATCTACCCTTGAATAACAAATTACATTTTCCTTAAAATTTTTAATAATTTTCCGTTTAAATATTTAAACCCTATCTGACCATAGGGTATATTAGGGAATGAGCCATGGGTGTTCAATGAAAAATTCGGACTTGAATTTTATAAAGTGCTCGTATTTTTTTGATAAAGTTTCACCTTATTACTGATTGATTGTTTCTATTGATTTGTTTGACACCCAATAGAATCTTGATTAGACTTTATTATTAAAATATCTACCCTTGAATAATTTAAATTACATTTTCCTGAATATTTTTAATACTTTTACCCAGAAATATTTATCCCTATCGGACCACAGGGTATATAAGGGAATGACCCATGGGTGTTCAATCAAAAATTCGGACTTGAATTTTATAAAGTATTCATATTTTTTTGATAAAGTTTCACCTTATTAGTGATTGATAATGTTCTATTGATTTGTTTGACACCCCAATAGAATCTTGATTAGACTTTAATTATTAAAATATCTACCCTTGAATAATTGAAATTAAATTTTACTCGAAAATTTTTAATACTTTTCCCTTAAATATTTAACCCTATCGGACCACAGGGTATATAAGCGAATGAGCCATGGGTGTTCAATCAAAAATTCGGAGTTGAATTTTATAAAATGTTCCTATTTTTTATAAATTTTCACATGATTAGTTAATTGAATGTTTCTATTGGTTTGTTTGACAACATAATAGAATCTTGATTAGACTTTTAATTATTAAAATATCCTACCCTTGAATAATTCATATTAAATTTTACTGATAATTTTTAATACTTTTCGCTTTAAATATTTAACCCTATCTGACCACGGGGTAGTATAAAGCGAATGAGCACTGTAGATGTTCAATCAAAAATTCGTACTTCAATTTTATAAAGTAGTCTTTTTTTTTAAATTTAATTTCAATTATTCAAGGGTAGATATTTTAATAATTAAAGTCTAATCAAGATTCTATTGGGGTGTCAAACAAACCAATAGAAACATTCAATTACTAATCAGGTGAAAATTTATCAAAAAATAGGAACACTTTATAAAATTCAAGTCCGAATTTTTGATTGAACACCCATGGCTCATTCGCTTATATACCCTGTGGTCCGATAGGGTTAAATATTTAAGGGAAAAAGTATTAAAAATTTTCAGTAAAATTTAATTTGAATTATTCAAGGGTAGATATTTTAATAATTAAAGTCTAATCAAAGTTCTATTGGGGTGTCAAACAAACCAAAAGAGACATTCAATCACTAATCCGGTGAAAATTTATCAAAAAATAGGAACACTTTATAAAATCCAAGTCCGAATTTTTGATTGAACATCCATGGCTCATTCGCCTTATATACCCTGTGGTCCGATAGGGTTAAATATTTCAGGGAAAAGTATTAAAAATATTCAGGAAAATGTAATTTAAATTTATTCAAGGGTAGATATTTTAATAATTAAAGTCTAATCAAGATTCTATTGGGTTGTCAAACAAATCAATAGAAACATTCAATCAGCTAATCAGGTGAAAATTTATCAAAAAAATAGGAACACTTTATAAAATTCAAGTCCGAATTTGTGATTGAACACCCAAGGCTCATTCTCCTATATACCCTATGGTCCGATAGGGTTAAATATTTAAGGGGAATAGTATTAAAAATTTTCAGTAAAATTTAATTTGAATTATTCAAGGTAGATATTTTAATAATTAAAGTCTAATCGAGATTCTGTTGGGGTGTCAAGCAAAACCAATAGAGACATTCAATCACTAATCAGGTGAAAATTTATCAAAAAATACGAGCACTTTATAAAAGTCAAGTCCGAATTTTTGATTGAACACCCGTGGCTCATTCCTTATATACCCTGTGGTCCGATAGGGTTAAATATTTCTGGGTAAAAGTATTAAAAATTTTCAGTAAAATGTAATTTAAATTATTCAAGGGTAGATATTTTAATAATTAAAGTCTAATAAGGTTCTATTGGGGTGTCAAACAAACGAATAGAAACATTCAATCACTAATCAAGGTGAAAATTTATCAAAAAATAGGAATAGTTTATAAAATCCAAGTCCGAATTTTAGATTGAAAACCCGCTTGGCCTCAGCTCCCATATATATCCCGTGGTCCGATAGGGTTAAATATTTAAGGAAAAAATTTAAAAAATTATCCAGTAAAATTTAATATGAATTATTCATGGGTAGATAATTTAATAATTAAAGTCTAATCAAGATTCTTATTATGTTATCAAACAAACCAATAGAAACATTCAATTAACTAATCATGTGAAAAGTTATAATAAAATACTATTAGAACTTTACTAAAAAATTCAAGTTTGAATTTTTCGAGTGAACATCCACGGCCTCATTCCTTTATATACCCTATGGTCCGATAGGAGTTAAATATTTAATGGGAAAAGTATTAAAAATTTTCAGTAAAAAAATTTAATTTTGTAGATATTTTAATAATTAAAGTCTATTCAAGATTCTATTGGGGTGTCAAACAAACCAATAGAAACATTCAATCACTAATAAGGTAATTTGAAAGTTATAAATACGATCAGTGTATAGTAATTAAAATCCAATAAAATGTTCTTAATTACATTAAAAAGAGAAAAAGGATTTAAATGGATTGATTATGTATAAATAATAGAAATGTGAAGATTTTTTTACTGTAATGAATATGATTCATTTGGTCTATTTAAAGACTGCCCAGATTTAGAAAACAAATTTGGGAAACCACAAACTACCCATATGATAAGAAATTAACCAAATAATTTAAATGAAAAATATTTCCAAAACTTACCTTACTTGCATGCTGAGAATATGAAGAATATTCCGAGTCGTCAGCTGCCTCAACCAACTGGGCGACAATGCAGAGAGATGGATTAATTGAGAGTAATGGGTGAACTAGATCTAAAAAAAGAGACTATTTAAAAAAACCGCTTTGAATTTAAAAGTATATATTAATTTAAATTTAATATATAAAGACAATGTCAAATTAATTAAAAAATTAATTTTTTTTATGTCTTTAAAGCCCCCAGTTTTTATTTATTAAAATATAATTAAAATCTAATTAAGATACTATTGGGGTGACAAACTAACCTATAGACACATTCATTCATTAATCAGGAGAAAAGGCTTAACAAACAATATGATATGAGCACTTTATCAATTTCAAGTCGGAATTTTTGATTAAACACCACCATGGCTGATTCGTTTATATAGCCTGAGGTCCGAACGGATTAAATATTCCGGGGGAAAGTATTAAAAATTTTGAGAAAAATTTAACTCTAATTATTCAAGGGAGATATTTTTATGATAAAAATCTAATTAGAGATACTATTGGGGTGACAAGCTAACCAATAGACACATTCATTCATTAATCGGGAGAAAATTCAACAGACAATATGAGCACTTTATCAATTTCAAGTCTGAATTTTTGATTAAACACCCCCATGGCTCATTCGTTTATATACCTTGAGGGCCGAAAGGGTTAAATATTTCAGGGGAAAAGTATTAAAAGATGTTGACAAAAATGCAATTCTAATTATTCAAGGAGAGAATTTAATTATTAAAATCGAATCACGATTCTATCGGGATGGCAAACAAACCTATAGACACATTCATTCATTAAGCAGAAGAAAATCTATCAAAAAATATGACCACTTTTTCAATTTCGTCAGAATTTTTCGATTGAACACCCTCATGGCTCATTCGATTATATAGCCTGAGGTCTGAAAGGGTTAAATAATTGGGGGGGGGGGGGAGTAGTAAAAAATTTTGAGAAAAAAATGTAGGTATATATATATAATTCTAATTACTCAAGGAAGAGAGATTTAATTATTAAAAACTAATCAAAATATCTATTGGGGTGGCAAACAAACCTAGAGACACATTCATTCATTAAGCAGAAGAAAATCTATCAAAAAATATGACCACTTTTTCAATTTCAAGTCCGAATTTTTGTTTGAAAACCGCCTCGCTCATTGTATTATATACCCTGAGGTCCGAACGGATTAAATATTCCGGGGGGAAAGTATTAAAAATTTTGAGAAAAATTTAACTCTAATTATTCAAGGGAGATATTTTTATGATAAAAATCTAATTAAGATACTATTGGGGTGACAAGCTAACCAATAAGACACATTCATTCATTAATCAGGAGAAAATTCAACAGACAATATGAGCACTTTATCAATTTCAAGTCGGAATTTTTGATTAAACACCCCCATGGCTCATTCGTTTATATACCTTGAGGGCCGAAAGGGTTAAATATTTCAGGGGAAAAGTATTAAAAATGTTGACAAAAATGTAATTCTAATTATTCAAGGGAGAGAATTTAATTATTAAAATCGAATCACGATTCTATCGGGATGGCAAACAAACCTATAGACACATTCATTCATTAAGCAGAAGAAAATCTATCAAAAAATATGACCACTTTTTCAATTTCAAGTCAGAATTTTCGATTGAACACCCTGAGGGCCGAAAAGGGTTAAATATTTCAGGGGAAAAGTATTAAAAATGTTGACGAAAATGTAATTCTAATTATTCAAGGGAGATATTTTTATGATAAAAATCTAATTAAGATACTATTGGGGTGACAAGCTAACCAATAAGACACATTCATTCATTAATCAGGAGAAAATTCAACAGACAATATGAGCCTCATGGCTCATTCGATTATATAGCCTGAGGTCTGAAAGGGTTAAATATTTGGGGGGGGGGGGGAGTATTAAAAATTTTGAGAAAAATGTAGGTATATATATATAATTCTAATTACTCAAGGAAGAGAATTTAATTATTAAAAACTAATCAAAATTCTATTGGGGTGGCAAACAAACCTAGAGACACATTCATTCATTAAGCAGAAGAAAATCTATCAAAAAATATGACCACTTTTTCAATTTCAAGTCCGAATTTTTGTTTGAAAACCGCCTCGCTCATTGTTTTATATACCCTGAGGTCCGAACGGATTAAATATTCCGGGGGAAAGAATTAAAAATTTTGAGAAAAATTTAACTCTAATTATTCAAGGGAGATATTTTACTTATTAAAATCTAATCATGAATCTATTGGGGTGACAAACAAACCTATAGACACATTCATTAACCAATCAGAAGAAAATCTATCAAAATATATCAGGACTTGAATTGGCACTGAATTTGTTCTCCCTTATATGGTCTCTGAAACAAAATGTTTGCAGCACAGTTATTAAACATAATAAGATATTTTGGTCATGGAAAAAATATGACTTAAGATTTGAATATGTTATTTGATATGGATTAAAAAAAAAATTACATTTATATGAGATAGTCATTTGTGTCATGATTAAATTTCATCATGATCAACCCTAACGTTTTCAAGATCTAATATTTTTATTTGAGTAAATTAACAATGGATCTTATGATTGGCAGCTTAGTCCAAGAGCTGGTGACACATTTTTGAGTACGGATTTGACCCAACTAGAAATAATGCTTAATAGTACCGTCTATGATAGTTGTACAAGGAATGGCCAGTCTGGCTGGTCTATGCAGGTGGAATTATAATTTATAGTCAATTATAAACATAATATATTCACTCCAGACCATTTGAGTGGTGGGACGTGGAACCAGACCACCCAAAGTGTATTTTTACAACATGCAAAATAATTAGCATGATGCTATTTTTTTGCATGTTGTAAAAATACACTGGGACGTAACAGACCCCCAAAGTGTATTTTACAACATGCAAAAAAATTAGCATGATGCTATTTTTTTGCATGTTGTAAAATACACTTTGGGTGGTCTGGTTCCACGTCCCACCACTCAAATGGTCTGGAGTGAATATATTATGTTTATAATTGACTATAAATTATAATTTTTATAATTTCATTGTGGGTCAAAAATATTTTTTAACTACATATGTATTTTTTACCGCACTCACACCATGCGCAGTACCTGGTCCACCTGCTTAGACCAGCCAGACTGGCCATTCCTTGTACAACTATCATAGACGGTACTATTACGCATTATTTCTAGTTGGGTCAAATCCGTACTCAAAAATGTGTCACCAGCTCTTGTACTAGCTCTTTTGCTCTTTTATAAGAGCTTGAATTATTTGATTGATGTTAAAAAAATTCTTGGAATTAAATATTTTCTTAATGAAACAAATGATTATCTTATAAATTTTACTTTTCTGAACTTTAAGGTAGTTGTTTCGCGACAATACTAGCAAAAAGTTAATGCTAGAGTATATAGAACAGACAATAAGGATTCATAATTCATAAGCCCAAAACTTTTTGCTGTTTATGTACCGATTCTAGCCAATCCCGTGCTCGTTTGACAAATCTGGCACCATTGTAAGACATTGAATATTTTTATATTAAAATGACAGATAAAATACATTAAAAGTTAAAACATTTCTATAAAAATCGTTTTGTTATTTTTTAACAAATTTAATCAACCCCTATGTTACACCTTATGAAAATTATAATTTTGAAAAAATCTAGCGCATGCGGCGCATGGTTATTGTTGGTTAATGTTGGTTTAGTTTTTTTATAAAAATTGTAAGAAGGGTTTCTTAATTATAATTAAATATGTATGTAAATTTTCCGATATCACGTATAGTGCAATGTATAAGCTAAGGCGCACACTGACGCAGCACAGCGCAGGAAAATAAACACTGCGTCGCGCAGTGTACGCGCACATTGAGAAGCAGTTTAGAACAGCAGGTCGACGAAAGCACCGAAGTAAAATGGCCGCCTTACGCGAAACATTTATTTTGTAAAAAAATATAAAACACTAGCTGAGAAGCCCGCCTTCGGCTGGCGTCTCCACAAGCCAGGGTGCTGCACCCCCTGGGCGCCCAGCCCCGCACCCCAACGCCATTCCACCTCGGCATTAACCCTGCACCCCGCCCCTGCATTCAACCTCCGAACCCCCACCACCGCACCCCAACCTCATTCCACCTTCGCACCCACCCTGCATCCCACTACGCACCCTTCCCACACATTTTACCCCCACCCGGGACCTCTGCATTCCACCCCCGCACCCAGTTTTTGCATTTCTAGCTTTCTAGTTGCCCACAGATTATGTAATAAGTAAATAATTAATTAAGTCAAATCAAAGACCTTCTATACTTGCCCTCCAATCCGGTACATTGTTACGCAGATGACAGCACCCTACATAACGCCTCTGCATCGCACAAAAACCGTGCAGACATTGCCTCTTCAATTAATTTAGACTTATGCAAACTTAAAAACTGGGGATCCCAAAACTTAGTTAACTTCAATGCAGGGAAAACTCAGTGTTGCCTTATTTCTAGGCGCGTCGACAGAAACCTCCCAAGCATATCATTAGACTCAAACTCACTAGAATTCAGGGATAAAATTTCAATGCTAGGCGTAACTCTAGGGTCTGACCTTTCATGGAATGACCATATCTCAACCACTGCTAAAGCTGCAGCGCGCAATCTTGGTCTCCTATTTAGGTCTAGACGCTGTTATACTCCCAGTCAACTTCTTATACTGTATAAGGCTCAAATTCGTCCCTGTCTCGAATATGGCTCTCATCTGTGGAGGGGTGCATCCAAGCATTCCCTTGCTACACTGGATGCAATTCAGAAGCGAGCAATTAAACTAATAGGAGACCCGGCTCTAACCAACTCACTCGACTCCCTGGCTCACCGAAGAACCGTTTCTGCTCTTTCCCTGTACTACAGATACTATCACGGTGTCTGTTCAGTCGAGCTGAAATCAATTATCCCCCCTAATGCCCTCTTTACGAGAAACCCGCGGTTTTCTAACGCTCAGCACCCCTTCGCTGTCAAATTGGATAAAAGTCGAACAAGCGCTTTCGCCAACTCTTTTATCCCTATGACCTCCAGAGACTGGAACTCGTTCCCTGCCACCATCTTTCCCGCGACTTATAACCTTCAGCTATTTAAGACCCGTATCCACAAATACCTTCGACCCCCGCCCAACCCATAAAATTCTTTCTTCTTCTTTTCACGATGGAGGGGCCAACCCAGGCCTTTAGGGGTTGCACCTTTTTGGTGTAACTCTTTCTCTCATCATTATCATAAAAAAAAAGTAGTGTCTTCACCCTCAGTTTTAAGCGAATGAATATATTTTCAGGTCAATGGGCACATCATCGGACTATGCACATTTATCGTAACATATATATTTTTCTATTTTAGATTGAAACACTGTGGAGGGGATAATTTAATAGAGAGAAATTGATAGGATGATTTTTAAAATATTTTGTATTTTTTAAAAAGACAATTACAAGTATACTCACTAAGAAATGTTTTCCTCTTTTCGATGAAGCGTGGATGTGAACTTATAATTTATTCTTAGATATAATCCACTTAAGGCGTCCTTGCAGAGAAAGACCTCCAATATTTGAGAGAATGCATTAAAGGAATATTGGCATATTATAATATTCTTCAGCCAGAAGATATTTTAACTCTGGATGCAGAAGCTAAAAGCCCGGGATGCAGCTGATTTATTATAATCTGAAAAATAAAAAAAAACTTAATGGAAATTATCAATGACAAACATGCAAAGAACTTAATTGTTTGAGCCAACAAAAGTGAAGAAACGTTGGGAAAAAATAAAAATTATTTGCTTAAGCTATTGTCCTTATTTCCCTATAACAACTTATCAATTTAATCGATGGACATAAATAATCAAAAAATTTTTTTATCTAATGTTTATTTATACTCCTTAAAATTTTAATGTTTACTTCAACATTTCGTGGGAGGTTACTCAAAAGTACACTGGATATTCTCAATAATGAATAAAATATAGATAAAATATGGCCTTAATAAAGGGATAGAGTAGAAAATTTCAATAAATTTTTTGACAGGATTAAAAATATAAAGAATTTCTAAACAAATGTTACACTATAGTGATAAATATTAACAATTTTTTAATAAGTTATGTTCCGTTAAAGAGTAATTAATAATTATTACCTCATAATTGTTTTTAGTTAACTAATACATTAATTAACCTTTTAAAAAAAAAAAAAAAATTAACCTTTTTGAAGTTTAAATAATTAGCTGCATATATTTCTCTTTTTTAAAAATTGCTTAGAAAGTATCTGTTTCGTACAAACTCTATTAAATATCCAGGTAGGAGAAAAAAATATTATGGTAAATCGATCTAGAAATAAATATAGCATTTGACACATGTGAGAAAAAACCGTGAAGGCCTGGAATCAAGTTGACTCTTCAGTTCGGGATTTCCCCGACCTCTGACGGAAAACGTCGAAAGCAGATGATTGCGAAATTCAAACTTTGAATATATGAAACTTATTAAAATTGGAGATTAATGTATTAAGTAGATGCAGCCACCGAGCGATGCACGGTAACCAAATTAAAAAAATACAAATATATATAGTACACCCTGTTGCGTATAGCCCTTGATAACTGAAGGTTACTCAGGGTTCTGCTATTCTTCGATCAAAAAAAATTATTATCCATAGGTCGATTTTATTTTTACTCTCCCGGGACTGTAACGGGGAATATCTCAACTAAATCAATCGCAATATCAAAGGTTATTTAATTAATAAAAGGTAGATAAAGGTAATTTTTAGAAAAGATTATAATTGTTGGGAATTATAATTTTTTCCGATTTATTTATAAATGTTGATGCCTAGCTGGCTTAAATATAAAACTAAATTAACAAAGGATGTTATTGATAAATATAATTTGATTAATATTTATAAACTTAATATATATAAATTATATATTGTCCCTTAATGATAAGAGATGAGGTTATACATGAAATTAGATTAATAGTTATAATTTTAATATATAAGGTTAAAATAGATACTTATATGAACTTTTTCTTTATATACTAGTAGACTTTGAATTTATATATTTATTTGAATATATATGTATATAAAGGTTTTGAAGATGCAGAAGGTTCCCAATAATGATTCGTGGATACAATTGAGTTATCTTCCTAGACTTGCGTGGTAGAAACTGGAGTCCAATTTGAGAGAGATGCGCTTTGGGTAATTATTAGATGGAATCTTTGGATAATACCCAATCAGATAGGATACTTGAAAATCAGTTTATATTTTCAAGGTGTTTATAAATTTATTCGTGCGATTTGAGAGCGATAATTCGTGTATTAAAGCTTGCGTGATCGGCTAATTTTTGTTTTCAAAATGGCGATTCAACACAGATACAACTCATCGGAAGTTAGCAATAATGTAATGCGACGCCGTCTATGACTGCAGGGGTCAAAATTCAAGTTGATAATTTGTAATTATATATATTAATCCAATAATTAATATTTTATTGATTGTATAAATAAACAAAACATTATTTATCTGACATATACACAATATAAGAATTTTTATTACTTTTTAATATGAAATTTAAAATTTTTTATGATTATTTGATAATTTGTCACAAAATAATTGTCACGAATTATGCTATTAATTAATTAAGAATGAAATTGAATTTATATAAAGATTTAATGAATTTTGTTGACTTCAGACAACATGCGGTCAAAGAGGGCGCGCCAAATTTGAACTTTAGCTTGAGAAAAATAATTTAGAAATATATACACGGGGCTGTCACGAACATATTCCCCGGCTCTAGTGAATGATGAATATCATTCAAGTGGACTTTCATTCATTTTTCGAAGGGGGCTTGTCAATTAGTAAAGGTGCCAATTTTGACAATGCGCGAGTGTATTCGCCTACTGAAGTCTTGATTAATACTACTCGTGTGAGATTATCAGGACCTGGATATAATTTTAAGATTCTGCCTTTATGCCATTGCAGGGGTTGCTGGATTCACATAATAGAACTAATTGACCTACTGCAGGGTTATTGTTTGGTGTAAACCATTTACGTCTCTGCTGGAGTGAATGTAAATAGTCTTTGCTCCATTTGTTCCATATTACTTGGACTCGATTTTGTACCAACTGCCAACGAGATAAGCGAGAAATGTTGATGTCGGTCAAATCATGTTCGGGTACTGTAGTAAGTGCGTCACCGATTAGAAAATGTCCTGGTGTTAATGCTTCTAGGTCATCCAGATTATCAGACAAAGGATATAAAGGTCGTGAGTTTAAAATTGCCTCAATTTTGGCTAAGATTGTTTCAAATTCTTCCAGGGTAAACCGAAGATCTTTGTACGTTCGTTTGAGTAAGCTCTTGAGGGATTTTATTCCTGCCTCCCATAAACCACCGAAGGAAGGGGCGTACGGAGGATTAAAATGCCACTTTATATGATTTTCTTGTGCGTGTTGAGATATTTTCGGATCGATTTTAAAAGATAAAAGGAATTCACTTGTTTCTTTCAACTCTTTATAACTTCCGACAAAGTTGGTGCCATTGTCTGAAAATACTTCTTGAGGACATCCTCGTCGGGATATGAAACGGTTAAATGACATCAAAAATGAATCAGTATTCATTGCAGATAAATAATCAATGTGTACGGCTCTAGTAGAAAAGCAAATATATAAGCAAATGTAGTATTTGTAGTAACTGCTTCGTCTTGTCTTTACAGGAGTAACAAAAAATGGTCCCGCACAATCAATTCCGACTCGTGAGAAAGGTCTAGATGGAACAACTCTTTGTGTTGGTAAATCACTCATAAGCTGTTCGTATCTTTTCGTTTTGAACAAACGACATGTAGGACACTGATGTGTGATTACTCTAATAAGATGACGAAGTTTGATTATCCAATACTGAGAGCGAATGTGAGCTGACAGAATGGAAAAATCTCCATGATTTAATTTGTTATGAAAATAGCGAACGATATTATCAACCATCTCTAACCAAAGATTCTGATGTTCTTCTGGCAATTTTGTATCCCACGAAAGTTTAAGAAGCCATGCCTTTTGCATCATAATTTTCAAAAGAAGTACAAATGGACTTAAAAACCCCAAAGGATCATAAATCTTGGCTAACGAACTGAGTAAAATGCGTTTGGTTAACGAAGTTTTGATTTGAAATTCAATTGGGAATTGAAATTGATCTTGTTGAATATTCCATTGAATCCCCAAAGTGTTTGCTGAAGAAATCAATGTTCTTGATGCGTGTGAGTCAGTTGATAAACCGATATCTCTTAATGATTTTAAAAGTTCTGGGCTATTAGATGCCCATTTGTCAAACTTGAACTTGGCTTGTTCTAAAATTATGACAACTTCTTTAATTAGTTTGAACAATTCCTCTTCCGAGTTAGCTCCAACTAGTAAATCATCGACATAAAAATTCTGTCTTATGACTTTGGCCGCGTGTGGGTACATCTGCTCATTTTGATCAGCGACATGATGAAGCACACGTATTGCCGAAAATGGGGAACAGGTAAGTCCAAAGGGTACCGTGGTAAGTCGGTAGTGTCGAAGTGGTTCTTTTTCATCATTTCTCCATAAGACTCTTAGAAAGTCTCTATGGTGTGAATTGATAAGGATTTGGCGATACATTTGTTGAAGATCCGCAGAAATAACATATTTGTAGAGCCGAAAACCCATTAACAAATGTCTTATATCCTGTTGCAAAGTAGGACCTGTAAAAAGATTTTGATTTAATGATTTACCGTTTGACGATAAAAAACTCCCATCGAAAACAATTCGTAGCTTAGTAGTTAAACTCGACGTTTTCAATACTGGATGGTGTGGTATGTAATAATGTGGAATGTCAAATGATAGGTTTGTAATGGCTTCCATTTGACCTAATACCATATATTCTTGAAATGCCTTGGTATATTGTAATTTGAAATCCGGATTTTTCTGAAACCGTTTCTCCAAAAGAGAAAATCGTTTCGCTGCTCCAGGAAATGATTCACCTAATTTTGGTGGATAGTTTTCAAAAATCAGGTCTACCGAAAATCTGCCTGATGTAAGAGTAGTTAAAGATTCGGATAAAATTTTCTCACTTAACTTGTCTTGTGGAGATAAAACTTTATTTGAAATTGGAATATCCTCCAATTCCCATAATTTTCCAATAAGATCTGTCGGTGGATTTCTTACTGTTAAGTAAGAATAGATCGTGCCTGGAAAATGTTGGTTTGGATGATAGTTGCCCATGATTACCCATCCAAACAGAGTATTGACAGCACTTAGAGATCGATCTGGACTATCCAAACGTTGACCTCCAATAAGGATGTCACATGCCAACTTTCCTCCTATTAACACATCTATTGGAAGTGCTTGATTGAAGGTCGGATCGGCGAGAGAAAGTTTTCTGATGAATGCATCGTCTTGTGTAGAAAATGATACATCAGGAAATGGTGAATGAAGTTTTGGTAATATCAAAGCTTCTGTGTCGAAACAGATGGCTGGATCCTTTATCGGACAGAATTTAATTGCAATAGCTTGCTTAATAATTGAAGTGCTATTAGCTACTATGCCTGAGATTTGAACTGTTATCGCATGGCGAGTATTGGTCATTTTCTGTGCCAAAGACTCCGAGATGCAGGTAGATTGTGACCCGGTGTCTATTAATGCACGTGCCGTGATAAGTTGATTATCATCCAAAATCGAAATCAACACTGTAGGTAAAATAACACTTAAATTGTTACTGTGCGTAACCGATGATTGTATTGTAGTCTGCGTGGCTTCAACCTTATTCGACGATTGATGATTTGATGAATTTTCTATGGTAGGTTTTCCACTAGTTTGTTTGTTATTAAATTTATTTGCATAATTGTCGATGTGTAAAAGCGTATTATGGCGCTTCTGACACAATTTGCATGTCTTTTTTGACTGGCACGTCGGTAATGAGTGAAATTTTGAAAGGCAATTATAACACAGTTTTTCAGCTCTAACTTTTTGCTGCCTCTTGTGGACATCTAACGCCTGAAAGTTAGTGCATAAAAATAATGGATGATCTCCTCGGCAACAAGGACATGTTTGTTTGTTCACCTGTTTAAATGTGACCTGGCTAATTTGAATATTTTGCGGCTGTAGTGTTGTCTGAGAATCAGCAATTTTTTCCAAAAATTCGATCAAAGTTTCGAATTTCGGGATTTGATGATCTATATGGTGCATTTGCCACCTTTCTAATGTGTCGACATCCAATTTGTCTAAAACAATTTTGTTAAGAATTGCATCCCAATCTTCTACTTTCTGATCTAGTGCTTTTAGATTATTAAGTGAAGTCCGAATTACATTAACTAGCTGTTGCAGCTGCTGTGCATTTCGTTTTTTAATAGGATAAATGTTTAAAATATTATTAATGTATAAATAAACTAATTGATCAATCTTTTTGAATTTCTTTTCAAACGCTTCTATCATATTATCATAATTGGCTGCTGAAACAGTGTAGCCGTTAATGAATTCTAGTGGTTTGCCTTTAATTAAAGATTGAAAGTATTTGAATTTATCTAATTTATCCAAATCGGTTCGACTTTGTATATTTGTATTAAAAGATTCCCAAAATGATAAATATTCTCCTAAGTTTCCATCAAAGGTAGGAAGATTGAGTGTAGGAAGTTTGGGCCTGGTAAGGGTGTTTAAATTTGCGGAATTTATAGATTTTGGATCAACATTATTGGACTCACGTGCTTTTTGGATTTCGTTGAGTCGTTTGGCTATCTCTCTCATGTTGGACCTCCAGTTTCTGCGAATGGTTGCCAATTCGGTTGTGAATTCAGCATGATCAGTGATGTCATAACTAATTATTTTCTCCTCAATTGTGTCCACTTTTTTACTGTGGGTTTCTGAAACATTTTTTAAACTTGTTAATTCTCCTTCATCAGTAGCATCTACAATTTCCAGTTTTAATTCATCTATACTTGTAACAAGATTTTTAATTTGAAACTGAATGGATTTAATATCCCTATCCCTTGACATCTTGATTTATTTAGTGAGATTTTTTAATATAAAAAATTGAATTTAAAAATTGATAAATATAACTAATTTTAGTTATATGGCTCTATTTCTAGATCTTTAAGAAATTAGGCTCGTATGGATCAGTATGTTGCGTATAGCCCTTGATAACTGAAGGTTACTCAGGGTTCTGCTATTCTTCGATCAAAAAAATTATTATCCATAGGTCGATTTTATTTTTACTCTCCCGGGACTGTAACGGGGAATATCTCAACTAAATCAATCGCAATATCAAAGGTTATTTAATTAATAAAAGGTAGATAAAGGTAATTTTTAGAAAAGATTATAATTGTTGGGAATTATAATTTTTTCCGATTTATTTATAAATGTTGATGCCTAGCTGGCTTAAATATAAAACTAAATTAACAAAGGATGTTATTGATAAATATAATTTGATTAATATTTATAAACTTAATATATATAAATTATATATTGTCCCTTAATGATAAGAGATGAGGTTATACATGAAATTAGATTAATAGTTATAATTTTTAATATGTAAGGTTAAAATAGATACTTATATGAACTTTTTCTTTATATACTAATAGACTTTGAATCTATATATTTATTTGAATATATATGTATATAAAGGTTTTGAAGATGCAGAAGGTTCCCAATAATGATTCGTGGATACAATTGAGTTATCTTCCTAGACTTGCGTGGTAGAAACTGGAGTCCAATTTGAGAGAGATGCGCTTTGGGTAATTATTAGATGGAATCTTTGGATAATACCCAATCAGATAGGATACTTGAAAATCAGTTTATATTTTCAAGGTGTTTATAAATTTATTCGTGCGATTTGAGAGCGATAATTCGTGTATTAAAGCTTGCGTGATCGGCTAATTTTTGTTTTCAAAATGGCGATTCAACACAGATACAACTCATCGGAAGTTAGCAATAATGTAATGCGACGCCGTCTATGACTGCAGGGGTCAAAATTCAAGTTGATAATTTGTAATTATATATATTAATCCAATAATTAATATTTTATTGATTGTATAAATAAACAAAACATTATTTATCTGACCTATACACAATATAAGAATTTTTATTACTTTTTAATATGAAATTTAAAATTTTTTATGATTATTTGATAATTTGTCACAAAATAATTGTCACGAATTATGCTATTAATTAATTAAGAATGAAATTGAATTTATATAAAGATTTAATGAATTTTGTTGACTTCAGACAACATGCGGTCAAAGAGGGCGCGCCAAATTTGAACTTTAGCTTGAGAAAAATAATTTAGAAATATATACACGGGGCTGTCACGAACACCCCCCATGCCCTCCCCCCCCCCGAAACTACGCACCTCGCCCCGCACCTGCAAATCCACCACCACTCCGCCGCCCCCCCCCAACATTGCACCGCAACTCTTTCACCCCCCACATCCATCCCCAGCCCGCACCCAGTTTTTGCATTTCTACCTTTCTAAAGAGTCCAAAGATTATGTGTATATAAGTCATCATCATCATTGAGTATACAGTCCTAAGACTGTTTTTTTTTAATGATAATGATGAGAGAAGGAGTTACACCAAAAAGGTGCAACCCCTAAAGGCCTGGGTTGGCCCCTCCATCCTGAAAAGAAGAAGAAAGAATTTTATGGGTTGGGCGGGGGTCGAAGGTATCTGTGGATACGGGTCTTAAATAGCTGAAGGTTATAAGTCACGGGAAAGATGGTGGCAGGGAGCGAGTTCCAGTCTCTGGAGGTCATAGGGATAAAAGAGCAACAATCCGTCTCCACACGACTCTGTCCCCCGCTAGCTGTTTGACCTCTCTAAATGTCTGGCATCCCATATCCCCAATTATTTGGTTGAAATATTCTAATCTGGATCTTCCCCTTCCCCTTTTCTTTCACACCTCCCCCACCAAGATATCCCTAAGCAGCCCCCCATGTCTCAGTGTGTGCCCCATCATCTGACCTCTTCTCTTCTTCAGACTCTTCCATATATAACTATATAAGTATATAAATAAATTATTATAATTATTTTTTTTAATTAAATAACAATTTATCGAGGTTTTTTAATCAATTAAATTAATAAAAAAATTATTGAAGCAATTTTTTACATGAAATAATGTATACCTACATTGTATTTGAGGCTTCGATTTCGGAGATTACTTCCACCCCACCATCGACTGTACTTGATCTTCTAGCTTGCGATCATATTTTTGAAAGTGTTTTTTAATAAGAAGAATTTTAATCAATTAAATTGACAAATTCGAATATATAACAATATTTGGCATAAAGTATTAGTGGGTTTTAAAATTAAAAAACCAATTAATAAATAAAAGATAATTGAAAAAAATGTAAAGTGAACTTTTTCATTGACCAAAAATCTAATCAGCTCTTAATATCAAAGAACCAAATCTATGTGTGAAATTTGGTTTCGATATTCAAACTAGTTTTTGAGCTAGCTCGTCTACAAAAATTTGGTAACGCACAGACTAACTAACAGACAGATTAACTAACTAACTAACAGACATTTTGACAAAACAATTATTATCTCGAAAAATATAATTTTTTCGATGTTCACCTATCATAGCTTTTTTATAGACCGAAATTCCATGGTTTTCGCTCAATTTTTTTAATCAAAATAGTTTTAGCCGTTTTTTATATATTTCGAAAAAAAGAAGGAAAAAACCACTTTTTTCATGCACGATTACAATACTTGACCATACCCTGTATGGTAGAATTAATAAATTGCGGATGGCCATAGACTACATCATATCTAAAAAGAATCAGGCCTAAAATATATGTAAAAGAGTAGAGAGCTTTAATAATGTTTAATTATATTTCTAACTCACCTCTCATACTCTTCCAGGCCCAATCCACCTATGTCTCGAATAAGGTTCGCGTCCGTAACCTCAAAAGCCCTAAAATATAATAAAATATTATAGGAAATGATTAAGATGATGGATGATTTTTATTATGTTTGGCTCGAAGAGTTAGTTGGAAGGATAGAGCCGGGCTTGGATAGGAGACGATCTTCAGAGATTAGAATCTCTCTTGGCGGCGTTAAAGCCAGAAAAATGCTTTGCTAAATTACGAATTTGCACTAGGCAGTTGAAAATATGCTTTTTTAAAATAATGGCACAAAGCCTGCATTTATTGCTTCTTCGTTACATAACGTGTATACAAATTACTTCTTAGACACAAGCCGTCTCTACCAAATCGTTCCCAGGTGATTAATCACCTCGGAGAGCTTCACCCCATTCAATGAAGCTTCAACAACTGAATGACAACTGAGCTCGCGTCGAGGAGCGAGCTGCTTTTATAAACCTGGCTCTAATTAGCAATTAAGCTAATTGGTTAATTATTCCCGCCTTTAGGATGACGTGTGCATAACTTTTCGCGCGCTCGCTTCTCAATATAAAAGGGGCGTGTTCTTGCTGCTCATCCGTCAGTTTATCGAAGGATTCTGACCGTCAAACAGCAAGCAAACGCCTTTCTCAAGGCGAAAACAAATCTTTATTTTCAAAAGCATTTTACATTGAAAGGAGCGGAGAATAAAATCCCACAATATATTTTAAGTTCACAAACAGTGGTTAGAATATTTTATTTAAATTAATCACGGAGAGCTAAGCTAAGAAAAAAATTTACGAAAATAATCTCTAGCTTCAAAACTTTTTAATAGGCTATATTAATAGTCAATCATCCTTTATATTCTAATTATAGTATTTATTTCTTAAATAGCACCGCAAAATTGGGTAAGTATCAAGTGTTCGGTAAAAAATAATAGCTTAATTTAAAGTAATGGAAGGCAGCCCAGGGGTAGTGAGGAAAGAAAAATTAACACATATCTAATAAGGTATAAATTTATTGGATTCCTTCCTCCTTTCCTTTGAAACCGACGTTTCGGAGGTCCTTCTTCAGGGTTCCAAGGGGTCAATGAAGGAAACAAATAAAATGCCTACTTCCTCACTCCATAGCAGTGTTTACCCCTGGGCTGCCTTCCATTACTTTCAATTAAAAGTTCTACCAGCCCGTCTCTCTCAGAGAAAATATCATTGCAAATAATAGATTATTTTTTTATTTTCGAACTCTTCAACTCTTATTTGATCTTGAAAATCATAAGATGATGTCATCTATTATATCCGATGGAATGGAATATTTTTAATTATATGTCAGAGGGGTTGTTTTTCACCCCCTCGGGAATCGAACCCGAGTGCCAGTAACAGCAATCCGGGCCACCTGGCTCACCTGCGGGATACGAACCTCTCTGACATATGCAAACGCGTAAAACACTTTACTCAAAGATTGTTATCTTAATTTGCAAAATTTCGCGATATAGTGATTCTAAATTTAAACATATAGCCATGCCATATAATTTAAATAAAGGGTGTGGAGTGTTTCGAATTTTGAAGAAATTCAAAATTCGAAGGGCAATGGAATGACTTTTCCTAATTTAATATGAAAGACACCAACTTGCCGATGGTAATAGATTCAAATTTACTTGAAAATCATAAGATGATGTCATCTATTATATCCGATGGAATGGAATATTTTCAATTATATGTCAGAGGGGTTGTTTTTCACCCCCTCGGGAATCGAACCCGAGTGCCAGCAACAGCAATCCGGGCCACCCGGCCCACCTGCGGGATACGAACCTCTCTGACATTCTCGGGTTCGATTCCCGAGGGGTGAAAAACAACCCCTCTGACATATAATTAAAAATATTCCATTCCATCGGATATAATAGATGACATCATCTTATGATTTTCAAGTAAATTTGAATCTATTACTATCAGCAAATTAATATCTTTCATTTTATTTGATCATTTGTAAAGCTTGTTCACCGTGATTCTGATACTATTATGCTGTATCTTCTATATCTATATGTTTTAGAAATATATCTTTAACAAAACTGTTGTATTCGAAAGTATTAATTGAACTTTCTAGCTCTGTTATCTGACGAAAAAATTGTCCAATGATTAAAATTTGCGTAAAGCGTACCAAATCTAGAAAAAGTTTTTCTTGTTTCTTCCAATAGAACCTTCATTTCTTTTATATGAATTTTCTACAACAATACCCAATATTTTTTTAATTTACCATGCTTCAAGTGGTTTATTTATTTTTTTCTTAATATTTTCGAAATATCTCAAAAACGGGAGAAACTATTTAGATAAAAAAATACAGTGAATTCACGGTATTACAATAAAGCCTTGTATAGCGAAAATAGAAAAATTTATATTTCAAGAGATAAATTAATTATTTTGTCAAAATGACTGTGAGTGCGTGAGGAGTACGAATGAAAGTATCAAAACCATGTTTTATATTTAGATATTTCATTTATTAAGGGAGGATAAGAGTTGATTAGATTTTGGTTGAAATCCGAACAACAATTAGCGGGGGTTAATCCGTTTGACTCATATGGACCAAATTTTGCACAATTACCCGTTAAGATAGGAAAATATCAGTGCAAAATCCAGCTTCATAAAACTCCCGTAGGTGTATGGTAAAGTCATGAGTCATGAGTAAATATTTTGATACAAGAAAAGATTGCACCAAAAATGTGCAGCCCCTGAAGTCCGCGGTGGACCCTTGCATCATGAAAGAAGAAACTTTAGGGATTGGGTCGGAGTTAAAGGTATCTATGGATGCGGGTCTTGAAAAACTGACTGAAGGTTATATCTAACCAGGGGAAGTGAGTTCAAGATTCTAGAAGTCATAGGGATAAGGATTGGCGAATCCGTTTGTTCGGAGAGTTTTTTTATATTGATATTGATACCAGAAAAAGTTGCACCAAAAATGTACAACCTCTGTAGTCCGCGGTGGGCCCTTGTATCATGAAAATAAGAGATTTAGGGATTGGTGAGGAGTCGAAGGTATCTGTGGATAGGGGTCTTGAAAGAATGAAGGTTATAAGTTGCTGAGAAGACGGTCGGAGGAAGAGAGTTCCAGTCTCTAGATGTCATAGGGATAAATGAATTGGCGAATGCGTTTGTTCGATTAGTATCCATCAAGAAAATCTCGTATTTCACGCAAAAATAAAGCCTTTTGAGGGAATATTGATTTTATCTCGTCAAAAAAAACACGGTAATATCTATAAATAAACTGATGTGGCCATCCACATGACTTTACCATTGACCCTGACCCCTCTCTTACCATATATTTAATATTTAATAAAATTATTTATAATTATTTAGGGGAGTCAACCCTCACCACCTCCCCTTTGGGGAGTTAGATTTTGCATTTTTAGTCTTCCGGGATCCCACCGATTATGTATAAAAAATTTTGTTGAGTTTGGTCAAAGGGCCTAGATTTTTTTTTTGACCACACTCCTCCAATTTTAGACCCAGAAAAAAAGATATTTTCGTTAATATAGGTTCGTTTTTATAGTATATTTCATTTTTCTTGTTTTTTTAGTTTGAAAATATTATAATTTTAATTGTTGACCTCCCTCCCCCTTAATTTTGGGTCTCAAAATCTAATCAGCTCTTAATCTCAATGCACCAAAACTATGTGTGAAATTTGGTTGTGATATTCTCACTAGTTTTTGAGCTAGCCCGTCCATAAAAATTTGGTAACGCACGTACTAACTGACATTTTGACATAATAATTAATATCTCGAAAAATATAATTTTTTTGATGTTCACTTATTAGGGGTTTTTTGTAGACCGAAATGCCATGGTTTTGCTCAATTTTTTTAATCAAAATAATTTCAGCCGTTTTTTAGATATTCCGAAAAAAACGAAGCAAAAAAACACTTTTTTCATGCACGATTACAATACTTGACCATATTCCAGGTTGGATTTTTTTATTAAATTATTTTTACATTTATTAAAGGATATTTAAATTCCTCTGTGGATTTGAGTAAAGAAAAGAGTGGAAAAAAAACTGCAATCTAAACAAATTGTCAGTTATGCTACAAGTGAGATAACTCCTCATAGAATATAATATAAAACCAGCGAACAAACAACAAACAACAATAGAGAGGATGGGGGATCCAATTAACATACAAGGGGGACGGGATGCGACATGGCAAGTAATTTGTCTCCCTCTCGGGATGATGCGTAAACTTTTTTTATATCTGATCTACTTAGTTAATGGAGTTGCCAGAAGATGGAGTTTGCTTCCCTTTAATGGATGTAATCAACGCGGGGGATGAATTTATTATTCACCCGATGGACAAAGTAAATATTATATATATATATTTTTATCTTTTTTAGTTAAATTTTTTAGGTAGTGAAAATGTCATCGCTGGATTATTAAGCGATATCTGGTTAAATTAGTTTAATCTTTTAAAACAAGCTTTCAGATGAGTTTATATCATATATACAAAAGAAAGTCATTATAAAGTAAATTTAATTAATTAAAATCTTTAACTTAATCCTCTCTGCTCCATTCGTGCTCGGTTTTATAATTATTAATTAGGATTAATAATTTGGAACTGTATTCAACGAAAGAAAAATAACACTTGGATAATTTTAAAAATATGTAGATGAATTAATTTTTACTTTCACATTTATATTAATAGAATATAATGTGGGAATAGGTGGAAACCGGATTTGAGACATGAAATCGGATATTGTGTTCCCCAGAGGCCAAAAAGGGACCAGAAATCCATTGATCAGTGCGTATGTATGTATGTATGTACGTATGTACCCCCTGCGTTTCGCAACCATAAGTCTCAGAGCTACGAAATTCAAAACTTAAGCTCGATATAGGCTAGAAGGAGTACAGCAAGCTTTTGTTTTTTGTTTGTAACATTTGATTATTGTTTTTTTTCTTGTCGCTTTGCACAATTGTGGGGCGCTTTTGGTGCTCCCAACACTCTGGCCTCGGTTCTGGAGTCCTACTGGCGCCCATATATACTTTTCTCTACTAGCCACAACATCTGGCATAATTGTTTGTACGGCTGATGAGGGTTTTAACCTAATATGTAAACAAATCTGTATTGTTTCTGTAAAGGGCTGCCACCCTCTTCGTGGCAAAATAAATCAGTCATTGAAATCGGAAAACCAGAAGTGGACATTTACATGAAAGATTTTTCGTTTTTTTGATTTTCTCAAAAACTGCTCTAACTTTTTTCCTTAGCTCTCTTGAACATATCGTAGGAATAACTTGCTTCTTGGATTGAGCTCTTTTCTGATAAAAACTGTTCTGGATAAAGAATCAATTTCTGACAATTGAGTCTGCCGGATTATCGAGGGACTACTGTAATTAAAGCTATAGGTATGGCTTAGAGTGGTCCTTTTTTTGGTTATTCTCGAATTTTTTACGCGGACAATAAAGGCTCCCTCATATGGTTCGAAAAAAAATATATCCTTGCGCTTCAAGTTCTCTATCTCAATTATAGTCAGTGCTCCCAGCAATGTAAGTTTCTCATCTAAATAACATGGGGGTTTCGGCATTAAAATATCAATTTTTATTCCGGCCAAGTAATGGTTCAAAAAATTTGAAACTCTGTAGATTTTATCATTATAATACTAGCTATGCATCAGAATTATCAGAGATTTTTAGCTATTATTATTTTGGAGTTACAACTAGATAAAATACTGCTATATCTTAGTGTTACTAAGTTATAGACTCCAAAATTATAATAGCCAATAATATGTAAAAATTCTAAGGGATAGCTACTATTATAAGGACAAAGTCTACAGAGTTTCAAATTTTTTGAACCATTACTTTGGCCGAAATAAAAAATTGATCTTTCAATGGCAAAAACCCCATGTTATTTAGATAAGAAAACTTACATCGCTGGGGGCACAGGTTATAATTGAGATAGAGACTTGAAACTTGGAGGACATTTTTTTATTTATTTCTAACCATCAAAATTGTTTAAGAAAATCTAGGAGGAGTTAAGGAAATCCGCTATCTAGGAAGTAAAATCACATGGGATGGGAGGAATGAAAACGAAATTAAATCAAGAATTGCCCAAGCAAAAATGGGTTTAATTCAAAACGAAAACTGCTATGCTCCTTCTCAATCTGTTTAGAAAACAGGAAGATGCTATTGAAGACATATGTATGGAGCATAGCCATGTACGGGTGTGAAACCTGGACAATTGGAAAAACGGAAAGTAAAAGACTGGAAGCTTTCGAAATGTGGTGTTACAGAAGAATGATGATAGAATTACAAATGAAGAGTTCTTAGAAGAATTGGAGAAAGAAGAACTGTATGGAAGAGTCTGAGGAAGAGAGTGGGTCAGATGATGTGGCATACACTGAGACAAGGGGGATTGCTTAAGGATATCTTGGAGGGGAAGTTGGGAAAGAAAAGGGGAAGGCCCAGATCAAAATATTTCGACCAAATAACTGGGATATGGGATGCGAGACATTTAGAGAGGTCAAACAGCTGACGGAGTCAGAACGGAGTGGAGATGGGTGGTTGCGTCAAACCAGTCTTAGGACTGTATACTCAATGATGATGATGATGATGAACCATATGAGCCCTTGAAAAATTCGAAAATACCCAAAATAAGGACCACCCTAGTATGCCTTCTCTAGAAGGCACAACAGCAATAGGTATAAGGTATATGATGATGAAATGCCTGATTCCTTTTCTTGTTCTGTCTACGTCAATAGTGAAAGAGTTGTTTTCTTTTGAATTGGTCTAATGGCGAGGATCCCACCTGAGATTTCATTCTCCTTGCTTATCCCACAGCCCCCTATCCCATTTAGCGTTCTTTGTTATTCGTCCAATAATATATGCATTTGGCGCTTGCAACTTGTCACCAAATGACTTCCTCGCTGTTTTTCTGTCATTCTCCTCGCATTGCTTCAAATTTTGTTTATTATTCCTCTGTCAAAATGAGAATGTTTATTGATCTTGCAAAAAATTTGTACACATGGCTAGATTTCGTCACCGACCCATTGGCGACATTCTTTTAAGAGAATAATCTCACTTAAAGACTATACAGTGAAATTCATAAGGGTTTGAAGGTTTTGCCGAGTTTCAAGCAGGATGAAGACAAAGATAAATGAATTTAAGGCCAGATTAAAGGTAGAAATTTGAATTTGAATAATTACACAGGTCTGTTTAAATAATTTTATGAGAATCTTATAGGTTTTAGCTGAAATATTTTCTTTTTGGGAATGGGTATATGACGCGGGGTGGGGTGCCGGAGGGGTTTTGGGGTGTGTGTGTGTGGGGGGGGGGGGGGGGGGTTAGCGGGTTATGGCGCGGAATGGGGGTGGGGGTGGGGTTAGCGGGTTATGGTGCGGAATGGGGTGAGGGGGTTAGTGGATTATGGTGCGGAATGGAGTGTTGGGGTAGTGGTGTGGGGGCGGGGGTTGGGTATGGTGCGGGGTGGGGGTGCTGAGTGGGTTGGGGGGGGTTCGATGGCTGGGGGTCCAGGGGGCGTGCCCCTGGGTAGCAAGAGGGCCGCCGAAGGCGGGCCTTGCAGCTAGTTAAATATATATTCTCAATCATTAATGCTTATTTTAAACAAGGTGAAAACTCTATCTCTAAAAACTTGATTATTGAGACCCGAGGGGTGAATCGGATTGGAATTAGGTGTACACCAGCTTTGGAATTATGTGGAATTATTTTGGAATTTATTAGGTAATGTCCCTTCATCTATTGTCTTCTACTTGGAAATGAAAGTGGAAGTGGAAGTAGGTGTACACGATATTAGGCCACGGTTCACCTCTCGTTGAGACCCTTTGTTAAATAAATCAAATATCGTAATTTAATTTTAAAATGAGAATACAGTAGAACCTCGTTTTTCCTACTAACTGGGAACAAAGGCAACCCGGATAATTGAAAATCCGGATAATCCAAATATATGGGTAATAAAAACAAAACAAATCCTCAAATAAACGAATTTGAATTTATCACGATAAAAAAAACATTACCATATATCAAAATTACATAGAATTCTTTAAAATAATACATACGTTAAAAAAATAACTTTTCACATGATTTCATTTGAAAGAATTGGTACACTGCTTTTTGTTTTAAACATGTTCCGATTTCGTTAATATCAAAAAATCAAAATTAAGGCGAATTTTTTGTGAAATTATAATTACATTCTTGCTATCAGAGTTAAAAATTATGACTTTCATGACCTTTGGCTGTTATCGAGATAGTATGCCTGTGGATATTAAATTGTATATTGATAGCAAAGAAATAAAAAGAGTTGACTATTGTAAATATTTGGGTATCTATATAGATTGTCATATGAGATGGAACTATCACATAAAGCAATTTATCAAGAAAACCAGATATATAAATTTTGTATAATATAAGTTGTGTGCAATATTAGATCCAAGGCTATGAAGGTAATTTATCAGGCTCAGTTTGAGAGTATAATTAACTATGGTATAATTGCGTGGGGGGTGCATATGGTAATGGAACAGAAACCACTTATTACTATACTGACTAGACTTATTTAAAAAAATAACGTGCAATCTGTCTTGGGTATTGATGAATCTTTTATTGTGAACCCTGTTGTTTGTTATTATGATGTATAATGAACATAGTGGCAGAACTAGACATAGATCAATAATTAATAAGCCAATTACCCAAAAAATGCCTATTTTGTGGCAATTAAATATTTTAATAAACTCCCAAATGATCTAATAAGCTGACGTGTTCTGATGTGGCCATCCACTTGACTTTACCATACAACCTGGGCTCTAAAATTATTTATAATCATGTAGGGGGTGGGGAGGGGGTTAGTTTTTTCATTTTTATACTTCTGGTGTCCCACTGATTATGTATAAAAAATTTGGTTGAGTTTGGTAAATGACCAAGATTTTCATTTTTTGACCCTACAACCCCCTCCCCCCCATTTTGGGCTGTTAATTTTTGCATTTTTAGACTTCTGGGGTCCCACTGATTATGTATATAAAATTTGGTTGAGTTTGGTAAATGGCCAAGATTTTCATTTTTTGACCCCCCCCCTATGTTGGGCGGTTAGTTTTTGCATTTTTAGACTTCTGGGAGTCCACTGTTTATGTATCACAAAATTTGGTTGAGTTTGCTCAAACGACCAAGATTTTGAATTTTTAACCCCCCTTAATTTTGGATCGATATGCACAAAATCTAATCAGCTCTTAATCTCAATGCACCAAAACTACGTGTGAAATTTGGTTTTGATATTCACACTAGTTTTTGAGCTAGCCCGTCCATAAAAATTTGGTAACGCACGTACTAACTGACATTTTGACATAATAATTAATATCTGGAAAAATATAATTTTTTTGATGTTCACTTATTAGGGCTTTTTGTATAACAAAATGCCTGGTTTTGCCCAATTTTTTAATCAAAATAGTTTGAGCTGTTTTAAAGATATTTCGAAAAAAACAACACTTTTTTCATGCACGATTACAATACTTGACCATACCCTGTATGGTAAAGTAAAACATTGAGTTAAATAGATCGGATCGTTGTGATTCCACCCTGTGTAATGTGAACTAATGGTTAGGAAAGTACACCATATTTAATTTAATGTAATTGTTTTGTAAAATTAAATAATTATTAATTTTAATTGAAAGTAATGGAAGGCAGCCCAGAGGTAGTGAGGAAAAGAAAAAATTAACACATATAAAATAAGGTGTAATTTATTGGAATCCTTCCTCCTTTCCTTTCAAACCGACGTTTCGGAGGATTTTTCCTCCTTCTTCAGGGTTTCAAAGGGTCTGTTTCATTCATTGACCCTGACGAAGGAGGGAAAAATCCTCCGAAACGTCGGTTTGAAAGGAAAGGAGGAAGGTTCAATAAATTACACCTTATTTTATATTGTTAATTTTTCTTTCCTCACTACCTCTGGGCTGCCTTCCATTACTTTCAATTAAAATTTCTACCAGTCCGTCTCTCTCCAGAGAAAATTTCGTTGCAAAAAAATTAATTTTAATCCGGTCCTATGTACAGTTGACTTGTCAACACTATAGGACACGACATATTGTATGTTGTGTATTTTCTGGATAGATAAATAAATAAAAATAAATAAATATTAAACATTTATTAAAATAAAAATTTCTACAAATCCGGTCCGAATAAACGGGGCTTTACTGTACTTTAATTTACTGATTAATTTTCTTAAATTAAAGACCGCTGAAAATACTTGAGTCAAAGGACATTCAATCTGAGAGATCAATAAAAAATCCCCCTGAGTACAAGTTCAAAGAATTATTCTCTGGGATAGTGGGAAGGAAAACCTATTAAAAGAAGGAATGCTATCCCTGTCAGATAATATTTAAAAATGCATACGCGAGATATGTTTTAATACTTGCCAATATTATTCTTTTGATGTTTATAGTTTCAAGTTCGAATCCCAAAAGAGAGAGAAGACTCTCGGAATATTTATTTATTCATTCAGCTCGGCTCTCAACTAATCTGCGTGTGCGATAAACAAATCGTGTAGCAACTGGCGGGTCTAAGTAAACTGGGTAACTCGATTCAGCTGATGAACAAGAAAGAAACCAAGAAGAAGAGTGGGAGGAAGATGTTTTTAAATCCCAGAGTGCATTCCGAACTACATTGTATATCACAACAAACTCAGCTTAGTTTAATTAAAACTTCGTTGTTGGGAAATTTAAGAAGAAAAACTATTAAAGACAGAGAATTATTTTATCACTAAGGAAAGAAAATTAATCTTGAGTGTTAACCTAGTTTTGGATACTATTCCTGGACAGATGTCCAAAATATAAATGTGATAATTTTTCTTAGAAAAAGGGCGTAATGTTTGTTGGTTTAAATCAGGATGAGCTTCCCTACGACAAGTATATTATGGTAGTCTATGTAACAAATTTAGGAATGATTATTTATCAAAATCTAAATGGAATTGTCACTTGAACAAAATTAAAGGAAATAATCTCACTGGGAAAGCGAAACTTCTTTAGCAGTATATGTTATTTGTATATAACTACCAAAAGTTGGATATAAAAGTTAAAATCTATTAAGATTAAAAAGTTATATACAAATTTAATAACATATACGGCTAAATAATTTAAATTTTCTAATTTTAATCAATCAAAGCGTACAGCGTTTGTAGCCCAAGTTCGAGCACTAAAATGGCAGTACACGTTGTAAGCTATTTAAAAGAACCATTTCGAGCCAATTTCGACCCCTTTACAGCTCGGAATCCGTTTGAGACACAGAGCTGAAATTATACACATGTAATTATGTAATCCATCTTGAGTAGATTACCAAATTACAATAACATATAGTAGCCTAAATAGATTCTGAGATATTGATCTGAGAAAAAAGTCCGCCTACCTGGTGTAATGGTCAGCATAACTGGCTGGCAACCCGGAGGTCTCGGGTTCGATTCCCGGCTATACCCAGACATTTTTTCTGTAAGTATAGGGTCTGGTAATAAAAATTAAGTGGGAGATAAATTTAACCTAATTTATCGCGCGGAGAATTTACCACTGCTCGAAGCCCCTAAAAACTTAGTAAATTGGACTATATCTAACTTTCTGAGATTTGGCTCGTGATCCCGGCTTCTTTTCCTTCTACTCTGTTCTTTTCACGATGGAGGGGCCAGCCCATACAGGTCTTTAGGGGATGGACCTTCTGGTGTATCTCCTTCTCACATCAATATCATAAAAAAAAAAAAAAAATACCTAATTTTGGCACTCACTCACTGACAGGTCATCAAAATCTATAGGGTACTCCCAATCATTCCGGGATCATGAAATTTCGAAGGCTAGTAGAGTTTGGGACACAAATAATGAAAAATTCAAACTTTTTATCTTTCAATTCCTTCAAAGTGGGGAGGGGAGGGTCAGAAATGAAAATTCTAGCCCGTTGGACCAAACTCAACCAAATTTTGTATAGATATTCTGAGGACCCTGAAGGCCAAAAATGCAAAAACTAACCACCAAAAATGGGGGGGGGGCAAAAAATGAAATTCTAGCAGGGTTGAACAATTTCGACCAAATCTTATATACATATTCTGTGGGCCCCCTAAAGGCTAGAAATGTACAAATTAACCAACCAAAATTGGGAGGGGGGGGGTGAAAATAAAAATTCTAGCCTTTTGGATTCCTCATAGCTTACAAAAAGAAGAGAAATCTTAACCAAAACATTCTGTGAAAAAACAGAAATGTATTGGTTGAGATATTATTTTTCATGAACTAATAGTGAGTTTTAAGGTAATAATTTAAATTTCTTAATTTTTATAAATTTTATTTGTAAATAATTTGTGGATATTAAATAAATTATTTCCCATCTATTGAGTCATTTCCCCTTTATTGCAACATAAAAAATCAAACAGATACGTCGCTAAAGAAGTTTCACTTCAAAAATGAAAACGTTTTCAAGCGGTGGTAAGCTCTCTAGTAATAAATAATCATCTTAAAATTAATAAACGTTTAAAAATGTATATTGTAAATAAATGTATTTTTGTCGATTTTAAAATAAATTAAATTAATAATTTAATTGAAAAGGTTAATTGAAAAGGTTTAATTTGCCGAGAATAGCAGAGTTGCTGATTCGATAATGAGAAGTTAATGAGATTATATTTGGCTTGAATAAATAGACATAATCTATATATATATAAAATTAAGGATTTGTCTGTACATTGCTCCAAATCACGCCAAATTTTGGTTGCAAAAGTTTCAAGCAAAGTTATGAACGAAAACACCCCCAACAAAATTCCTGTCTGTCTGTCTGTTTTCAGTGGTTTCCGCGAAAAGTTGCTCACGATTCACGAAAAAACGGCTGAAGGGATTACTATGAAATTTCATATTTACATCAGATGTTTTGTAACTTACGTTTTTAGCTATATAACGTTTAGATAATTTGACCCCAGAAGGGTTTTTTTTTGGGGGGGGGGGGGGCGCACGAATGAAAATGATCAAATAACTCCTAAACTATTAACTTTTATGATAAACAAAGTTTTAGGGGATGTGTTTTCTGACAACTGTTGTTTAAAAAAAATTCCCCAAAAAACACCCAAAAGGGGGGGGAGGTTGAAAAAGTAAATTCTTGCCCTTGGAGCAAACTTAACCAAAAGGAGTGCTAGATGGGTTTAGGGGGGAGGGTTCGTGGGTTAGGATGCGGATGGAGTGTTAGGGTGGTGGTGTAGGGGCAGGGGGGGGCATGGTCTGGGGGATGCTGAGTGGGGGTGAGGAAAGGTTCGTGGTCTGGGGGTCCAGGGGGCGTCCCCCTGGCTGGTAAGGGCCGCCGAAGGCGAAGCCTTGCAGCTAGTACATATACATCAGTGGCGTGTGGTGACATTTCAACCAGAGTATGCAGTTCAATAAATATACTATTTAAATTTTTAAAATGTAATTTTATTTTTAGCTGCTTTTTGTAAAATTCGCATATAAAGGAAGAGTTTTGGTTTATTTTTTCAAATTTAATATTAGATTTTTTATAACAATGTATGAAAATACTCTTGAAGTTTTGAAATATTAAATATGCAAAGCATCCACAGCTTCCATGGATAGCACGCCAGTGAAATATATATAAATTTATTTGTTACAGACTATAGCTTCGAGTGTCTGGAGTTCTTGATCAATCAATTTAATTAGAAATATTCTAGGTGTTATTTCTAAGCGTTTCAAAAAGCAGATTTGGGTATGTAAATTCGTTTTATTAGAATAGTAAACTGGCCACGTAACCAACAAATCTTTGGTCAATGATTCCTTTCATTCGTTTGTCAAGTGACCAGATTACTATTAAAATAAGCTGACGTATTCTGATGTGCCCATCCACTTGACTTTACCATACAACCTGGTCCCTCAGTTACATTAATATTTAATAAAATTATTTATAATCATGTAGGGGAGGGCGGGGGGTTAGTTTTTGCATATTTAAACTCATAAGGGTCCCACTGATTATGTATACAAAATTTGGTTGAGTTTGGTAAATGGCCAAGATTTTCATTTATTGACCCTCCATCCCCCCACCCCCCATTTTGGGGAGTTAGATTTTGAATTTTTATACTTCTGCGGGTCCACTGATTATGTATACAAAATTTGGTTGAGTTTGCTAAAACGACCTAGATATTTTATTTTTAACCCCCTCCACCCCCCTTAATTTTGGGTCGATATGCACCAAAATCTAATCAGCTCTTAATCTCAATGGACCAAAACTACCTGTGAAATTTGGTTTCGATATTCGCACTAGTTTTTGAGCTAGCTCGTCCACAAAAATTTGGTAACGCATGGACTAACTGACTAACAGACATTTTGACAAAACAATTATTAACTCGAAAAATATAATTTTTTCGATGTTTACTTATAAGAGCTTTTTCTAGAGCGAAAAGCCATGGTTTCGCTCACTTTCTTTAATCGAAATAGTTTAAGCCGTTTTTTGAGATATTTTGAAAAAAAGAAGGAAAAAAACACTTTTTTCATGCACGATTACAATACTTGACCATACCCCCTGTATGGTAAAGTAACAAAACGAATTTACCTACACCAATCGGCCATTTGAACCCGTGAGAAATAACAGCAGGAATATTTTTAATTAAAAAGATTGATGATGAAAATCAAATAAATAAAAAGGAATTCATTAAAATATGGTTTAATTATATTATAATGAATTTCAATCACATTTATATCCAATTTGAGAGTTTGGAATATCATATTTTAAAAGAGAATATAATAAAATACTGGCCTCGCTTATTTTCTATATACTCATACAGCGAAACTATTGACTTTAAACATCAGCTAATTAGATTTTTTCTTTAATACAAAATGTATAAATAAATATTAATTCAAAAGAGATATTTTAAATACTACAATCTAATCAAGATTGTCTAGGGTGTCAAACAAACCAACAGACACATTCATTGACTAATCAGAAGAAATATTATCAAAAAACAATACTAACTTTATTGTCTCCTTCAAAATACTAACTTTTCAAGTTAAAGTCAGATATTTATCTGAGGACAAGCCATGGCTCACTATTTTATATTCCCCGAGGTCAGATAGGCTTAAATACTTCAGGACAAAGTATTACAAATTTTGACAAAAATATAATTATAATTATTTTAGAGAGATATTTTTAATACTACAATATAAACAAGATTCTTTTAGGGTGTCAGACGCACAAACAGACACATTCATTGAATGAGTAGAAATATTATCAAAAAACAACACCAACGTATCAATTTAAAGTCGAATATTTACCTAAGCTAGAGCTTTGGCTCATTGCCTTAATTTTTTTTTTTTTTAATGATATTGATGTGAGAAGGAGATACACCAGAATGTCCATCCCCTAAAGGCCTCTATGGGCCCCTCCATCGGGAAAAGAACAGAGTAGAAGGAAAGAAGCCGGGATCACGAGCCAAATCTCAGAAAGTTAGATATAGTCCAATTTACTAAGTATTTAGGGGCTTCGAGCAGTGGTAAATTCTCCGCGCGATAAATTAGGTTAAATTTATCTCCCACTTAATGTTGATATACAGCGAAATCAGACAGGATTAACTATTTCAGTGCAAAGTATTAAAAATTTTGACAATAATGTAATTCTAATAATTTTAGGGAGATATTTTTAATACTACAAGCTAATCAAGATTGTCTGGAGTGTAAAAACAAACCAACAGACACATTCATTGACTAATCAGAAGTTTTCACTATTTCGGGAGAAAATATTAAAATTTTTTACAAAAATTGTTATTCTAATTGTTTTATGGAGGTATTTTTAATACTACGATCTAATCAAGATTCTTTTAGGGTGTCAAACGCACAAACAGACACCTTCATTGACTAATCAGAAGAAATATTATCAAAAAACAAAACTAACTTATCAATTTAAAGTCAAATATTTACCTAAGAATCAGCCATGGCTCACTGTCTTATATACCTGAGGTTCGAAAGGCTTAAATATTTCAGGGCAAAGTATTAAACAATTTTACAAAAATGTTTTCTAATTGTTTTAGATTGATAATTTTAATACTACAATCTAATCAAGATTCTTTTAGGGTGTCAAACGCACAAACAGACAGCTTCATTGACTAATCAGAAGAAATATTATCAAAAAACAAAACCAACTTATCAAATTTAAAGTCAAATATTTACCTAAGAACCAGCCATGGCTCACTGTCTTATATACCTGAGGTTCGAAAGGCTTAAATATTTCAGGGCAAAGTATTAAACAATTTTACAAAAATGTTTTCTAATTGTTTTAGATTGATAATTTTAATACTACAATCTAATCAAGATTCTTTTAGGGTGTCAAACGCACAAACAGACACCTTCATTGACTAATCAGAAGAAATATTATCAAAAAACAAAACTAACTTATCAATTTAAAGTCAAATATTTACCTAAGAATCAGCCATGGCTCACTGTCTTATATACCTGAGGTTCGAAAGGCTTAAATATTTCAGGGCAAAGTATTAAACAATTTTACAAAAATGTTTTCTAATTGTTTTAGGGTGATAATTTTAATACTACAATCTAATCAAGATTCTTTTAGGGTGTCAAACGCACAAACAGACACCTTCATTGACTAATCAGAAGAAATATTATCAAAAAACAAAACCAGCTTTTAAATTTAAAGTCAAATATTTACCTAAGAACCAGCCATGGCTCACTGTCTTATATACCCGAGGTCCGAAAGGCTTAAATATTTCGGGGCAAACTATAATATTAAAAGTTTTTAGAAAAATGTATTTCTAACTATTTTATCCAGTTATTTTTAATACTACAGTGTTAATAAATCTAAAGGGTGTCAAACGCACAAACAGACTCATTCATTGACTAATAAGAAGAAATGTTATTAAAAAACAACACCAACTTATCAATTCAAAGACAGATATTTATCTATGCATCAGCCATGGCTCTCTCGAATATATACCATGAAATCAGACAGCGTTAAATATTGAGGGGGAAAGTATTAAAAATTTCGACAAAAATGTATTTCCAATTATTTCAGGCAGATATTTTTAATCCTACAATCTAATCAAGATTCTTTTAGGGTGTCAAACGCACAAACAGACACATTCATTGACTAATCAGAAGAAATATTATCAAAAAACAACACCAACTTTTAAATTTAAAGTTGAATATTTACCTAGGTACCAGCCATGGCTCACTGTCTTATATACCTGAGGTCCGAAAGGCTTAAATATTTCAGGGCAAAGTATTAAACAATTTTACAAAAATGTTTTCTAATTGTTTTAGATTGATAATTTTAATACTACAATCTAATCAAGATTCTTTTAGGGTGTCAAACGCACAAACAGACACCTTCATTGACTAATCAGAAGAAATATTATCAAAAAACAAAACTAACTTATCAATTTAAAGTCAAATATTTACCTAAGAATCAGCCATGGCTCACTGTCTTATATACCTGAGGTTCGAAAGGCTTAAATATTTCAGGGCAAAGTATTAAACAATTTTACAAAAATGTTTTCTAATTGTTTTAGATTGATAATTTTAATACTACAATCTAATCAAGATTCTTTTAGGGTGTCAAACGCACAAACAGACACCTTCATTGACTAATCAGAAGAAATATTATCAAAAAACAAAACTAACTTATCAATTTAAAGTCAAATATTTACCTAAGAACCAGCCATGGCTCACTGTCTTATATACCTGAGGTTCGAAAGGCTTAAATATTTCAGGGCAAAGTATTAAACAATTTTACAAAAATGTTTTCTAATTGTTTTAGATTGATAATTTTAATACTACAATCTAATCAAGATTCTTTTAGGGTGTCAAACGCACAAACAGACACCTTCAATGACTAATCAGAAGAAATATTATCAAAAAACAAAACTAACTTATCAATTTAAAGTCAAATATTTACCTAAGAATCAGCCATGGCTCACTGTCTTATATACCTGAGGTTCGAAAGGCTTAAATATTTCAGGGCAAAGTATTAAACAATTTTACAAAAATGTTTTCTAATTGTTTTAGATTGATAATTTTAATACTACAATCTAATCAAGATTCTTTTAAGCGTGTCAAACAGCTCATTCATTAACTAAGAGCAGATTATCAAACCACTTATAACAGACACCTTCAATGACTAATCAGAAGAAATATTATCAAAAAACAAAACTAACTTATCAATTTAAAGTCAAATATTTACCTAAGAACCAGCCATGGCTCACTGTCTTATATACCTGAGGTTCGAAAGGCTTAAATATTTCAGGGCAAAGTATTAAACAATTTTACAAAAATGTTTTCTAATTGTTTTAGATTGATAATTTTAATACTACAATCTAATCAAGATTCTTTTAGGGTGTCAAACGCACAAACAGACACCTTCATTGACTAATCAGAAGAAATATTATCAAAAAACAACACCAACTTATCAATTTAAAGTCAAATATTTACCTAAGAACCAGCCATGGCTCACTGTCTTATATACCTGAGGTCCGAAAGGCTTAAATATTTCAGGGCAAAGTATTAAACAATTTTACAAAAATGTTTTCTAATTGTTTTAGGGTGATATTTTTAATACTACAATCTAATCAAGATTCTTTTAGGGTGTCAAACGCACAAACAGACACCTTCAATGACTAATCAGAAGAAATATTATCAAAAAACAACACCAACTTATTAAATTTAAAGTCAAATATTTATCTAAGCACCACCCATGACTCACTCTCTTATATACCCCGAGGTCCGAAAGGCTTAAATATTTCCGGACAAAGTATTAAAATTTTTTACAAAAATGTAATTCTAATTCTTTTAGGAAGATATTTTTAATTCTACAATCTAATCAAGAATATTTTAGGGTGTCAAACGCACAAACAGACAACTTTATTGACTAATCAGAACAAATATTAAAAAACACCAGCATAATTATCAATTTAAAGTCGAATATTTACCTAAGCTCCAGCGATTTCTCATTGTCTTATATACCCGAGGTCCGAAAGGCTTAAATATTTCGGGACAAAGTATTAAAAAACTTTACAAAAATGTATTTCTAATTATTTTAGGCAGATATTTTTAATACTACAATCTAATCAAGATTCTTTTAGGGTGTCAAACACACCGACAGACACATTCATTTACTAATCAGAAGAAATATTATCAAAAAACAACACTAACATATCAATTTAAAGTCAAATATTTACCGAAGGACCAGTCGTGGCTCACTGTCTTATATACCCGAGGTCCGAAAGGCTTAAATATTTCGGGACAAAGTATTAAAATTTTTTACAAAAATGTAATTCGAATTATTTTAGGCAGATATGTTTAATACTACAAGCTAATCAAGATTCTTTTAAGGTGTCAAACATACCAACAGACACATTCATTGACTAATCAGAAGAAATATTATCAATAAACAAAACAACTTTTAAATTTAAATTCTGATAAATATATAAGGACCAGTCATGGCTCACTGTCTTATATACCCCGAGGTCCGACAGGCTTAAATATTTCGAAGCAAAGTATTAAAAATTTTTACAAAAATATAATTCTAATTAATATTTTGAATACTACAATCTAATCAAGATTCTTTTAAGGTGTAAAACAAACCAACAGACACATTAATTGACTAATCAGAAGAAATATTATCCAAAAACAACACCAACATATCAATTTAAAGTCTAATATTTACCAAAGGACCAGCCATGGCTCACTATTTTATATACCCCGAGGTCCGAAAGGCTTAAATATTTCGGTGCAAAGTATTAAAATTTTTTACAAAAATGTAATTCTAATTATTTTAAGCAGATATTTGTAATACTACAATCTAATCAAGATTCGTTTAGGGTATCAAACGCACAAACAGACACATTCATTAACTAATCAGAAGAAATATTATCAAAAAACAACACCAACTTATCATTTTAAAGTTGAATATTTACCTAAGCACCACCCATTGGTCACTGTCTTATATAACACGAGGTCCAACAGGGTTAATTACCCTGCGGAAAGTATTAAATACCTTGACAATTAAGTAATTTTAATTAAATCAAATTATAGATATATTCAAATCTTTCGATATATTTATAGTTAGTAAATATACAATATCTCAAAATATGTATAAAGGAAGGACGAATAAATTTACAAAATGTTTCTCCAGAGACTTAAAATGTATAAAGAGTAGTGATTTATTGTTCTATCTAAGAGGTTTGAACACCGTGCAATAACTTTCCACTCTACTCTTTGGACTCTGTACTTTCTATATTTAACCGACTTCAAAAAAAGGAGGAGGTTATCAATTCATAGGAATCTCTTTTTTTCTTTCATAAATAGGTAGAAAGTGGTGTATGTAAATGAGAAAATCATAACTCGAAAAAAGCTATATCAAAAAAACTTCATCGCTTCTATAGTTTATGATTATTTATAAATAAATCTTTATTCCTCGACTTCTTAGAGGCCCAAGTCCTCGGTTGCCATGTCCTCCAAATATCAATACAATCTAGCTACAATGCATTAACAAATATACAATATATATAACTACAACATTTAAAAAATAATAAGCAAGTACAAAAAAAAGAAAAAAGAAAAAATCTAAATCTCTGCTCATTATCAAATAACATGGCCATAGATTTCCATCAAAAGACAAAAAGTAATTAAAAAATCCTCGCAAAAACCCAATACCAGGAGCAAGCGACTCATTAGCCATATCGGCATATGCCATAAGTTGTTAAGGAAACCTGGTTAAAACCTTAACAAGGATTGTATGACCTCTCGTACGTAATCTCTGCTCGGGAGAACTAAATCAACTTTCCCTTCCTTTCGGTAATGCAAGTGTCTTTCGAGATCCATTAGGGGCTGCATCTTTACTGATGCACTCCTTCTTGCATTCGATTGCATTAAAAAAAAAAAATAAATAATAATAATTTACAACTCTAGGACTTTAGGACTTGACAAAATATATAATTGACGCATTTTTTGTTATACTTTGTACCTTTTTTTATGTGCTGTTGAATCTCTGACTCCAACCGATGTCTAGAACCTTCATATATTTCTGAAAAGAATCAAATTGAAACATAACTGTGCCTTTCGTCTAAACAGCGTAGAACTATTAATAAAATAAATAAATATAGTAGCTATACCATGATGCATTACTTCAATGAAGTCACAAAAAGTTAATACGTAATAAGAATTAGTTTTGTCTTTTTATGCTATCATATTAATTTTAAATATCTTCCTTTGATTCATAATCTAGCGGGTAACTTTATTAAGGTAGTTAGTTGTTCCACTATATGGGTTTTCTTAGGATTTTTCTGAAATTTAGAAAGATTATTATTTAAATACTCCTGCGTCGATTAGTGGCAAAACGAAATTTATATACAAAATAGTTCTGCAGATATTAAATTCCAAAGATAGAGTTTTTCAGACTCATACATTTTCACTAAACGGGATATCGGAAAGTTTACATACATATTTAATTATAATTATAAAATTCTTCCTAATATTGTTATAAAAAACTAAACCAACATTAAACAATAACTAATACACTTTGTAAGAAAATGTTAATTCATAGTTACAAGACAGTTTCTGAGATAATAATGAATAAATAATGAAAAATGTAAAATGAAAAATTTACACTAAAAACAAGCTGGCAACAATGCATTTATTTAACCTAAAAATTGGGTTAACATTAGTAATTTTTTGACGTTTTTTCTCTTCAGCCATTGTCACAACGCTTATTAAGAACTTTTTGTTTTATAAATCTCCCTTTATAATGTACTTTATCCGAAATTTCTATGATAAAATATATACAAGCTCGCACAATGTTGCCAGATTTGTCAAACGAGAACCGGATTGGCTAGAGTGGTACAAAAACAGCAAAAACTTTTGGGCTAATGAATTATGAATCCTTCTTGTCTGTTCTATATACTCTAGCATTAAATTTTTGCTAGTATTGTCGCGAAACAACTACCTTAAACATCAAAATTTAATTTAAAAAAAAAAAAAAATACTTTCATATAAAATACATAGAATGGAGTTATTAAAAATGTTTTGCTTATTTCCAGTAATGTTATTTTCCTGGAAATAATCAAAACATTAATTTAATATTTCCCTTGTTTCTAATTTAAAACAATATACACCGAGTCAGATAAAGTACATTGATAAATATAATAGAGAAATTTATTATATTTAAAATGAGTGCAGCCATGCAATAAGAATTGCATATTTATGTGCTACCTATTAGCAGTCCGAATGCATTACTTAATATTCATATAAAAACAAGTGTTTTTAAATAGAATTTTAACAAATGCGTTTGTAAAAGTAGAATTTTCTAGTTGAATAGGCTTATTGATTTTAGATAAAGTAGCGGAGTTTCCTAAATAAACAGTAATCAAATCAAAATATGTACAAGTTTAACCATTTATTTGTTTTTCATTTTTTTTAAATTTGATATCATCTGAATATTTGTTTGTTGCATGTTTACAAGAGATCCTTGATAAAAACAAAAGCAAATAGCAATTTTATTTTATTAATAAAATACATGCACTCTTTCATTTAAAAGACATAAAATAGAAAAAAAAACATGAACCCTAGTTTGTTTAATAAAGAAAAGCGGATTATTACTAATTAAAATATATTTTATTGCACCAATTATTTTACATGAATTAATGTATACATTGTATTTGAGCTTCGACTCCGGAGATTACTTCTCCACCATCGACTGTCCTTGATCATCTTTTGAGTCCTTGTTTTTAATAAGAGGAAAAAACTAATTAAATAAAAAAACCTCTTTTCCGATAATTATTCCAATTCCATTATTCTCCCAGAAAAGCGGATTAAAATTTTAAGAGCAAGCGAAAACTTTTTCCAGCTTCGGTGCTCTCTCAGCGAATTTTTGTGAATTGGCAAGCTATTCGTCGGCAAAGGCTTTGAATTAGAAGTTTGGAACTTGGTACAAAGGTGCCACTTATCATTATTCTTCTTCAGTAGGTTGAAGGAGCTAATTTGTTAATCAGCCGAATTGGGATGCACCGGGTACAATAAAACTCCCAGCGTAAAACGTTGTAGGCCTAAATTTCATCCTAAGTTATTGGGAATTGTACACATATTACATTACGCACATGGGATTTAACCTAGTTTTGTCAACAATAAGAAATTTAGCTTCATGTAGTTTGTGTAATGCTTGATCCAACAAAGGAGCCTCCTTCCAGAAATAATATAAAACCAAAAATAGACAAACGACACCCAAAAATTGGGTTCCGTTGCCTTTCCTTTATCTCTTAGACCTAGATAGACTTATACCTAACGAGGCCTGACCAACAAATGATCAGCCCGACAAGGGACGGAAAGTTAAAAGTCCCGGTCTCTTCAAGCATGTTTAATATTATAAGGCACTTAGAATAGTCAACTCAGAGCAGCACCATTATTGCTCCTCTGAACAAGTAGAAATTCTAACCAACAGGGTTAGAACACACACAAGTAGATTTAGAAAAACTAACTAATAATTCGACCACTGTTGTCCTAACCAACATAATCCTAGCATTAAGATACCTAATACACAGGAAGGATAAGAGAGTTCACCTCCTCGCGGTAACACACGGAAATGTGCCCTTCAGGCACGGCTAAGTAACTCTCAACAACTGATGATGAATCCCAGATACATCATCAATTTACTTGTCATACACAAGTGAGGTAGAATAATATGGATGGTAATGAGTTCTTTAATTTCATGCAATTTATTCCTAGACCACGATTTGCATGAATGTAAAATAGTGTGTGTGTGTGTTTAATGCTTGAGCCCAAGGTTCAGAGATGAATGATTCTTCTTCTGTGCTTAGCTCTACTTACTCCAGTGATCCTTGGTCTGCTTCAGAATCAGATTATCTGTTGTCTCCGTAGTAGCTATAAAAATTGTACGGGGTGGCGTTATTAGCCTCACATCCAACCCCCTTTAGTCGCCTTCTAAGACAAGCAAAGGATACTGTGGACCTATTATTTCTCCCAGTTCACAGGAAGGAGGTGATCTTTAGGTACAAAGTAAAAATTTTCTGTCAATTTTTATATCATTAGCTCCGTTCAAACAAATGCAGAAGACCCGAATCAGTTCATTCTCAAATACGTTTATCCCCATGACTTCTAGGAAATTAAATTTCTTCTTGCCCTCCACTCTTCAATTCTTCAAGCCTCGATTGCACATGCGCCTTCGTCTCCAGCATTTTTTTTGATCATTCTTCTCTTTTAGGTAATACAAGTGTCTTTCAAAACCTATAGGATCTTGATGTGTCAATTATTTAAAAAACGACAACAACCTTTTTTCATTTTTCTAAGTTGTAAAGCTAGAAACCCCAAATTCTAAGCAATTATTCGATCTTTAAATACCAACATTTGAACATTAAAACGAACTTGATTTGATTTTTCGTTTTTAATTTATAGTAGAAAAAAAACATATTTGAAAATCCCTTTTTTCCATGGCTAGGACATTCTTAAATACGAATAAATAAAAGAATCATTATTTTTTAAGCAAATTCAATTCTCAGGCTCGGCTATAAAATTTATACATGGGTAAGTTATTTTCGTCTAATATATCATAGACGATTTCATTAAATTAAATTAAAGAAAATGTTCGTTATTTAATCTGAGATGTTATATATATTATTGGCTCGGTTAGCTTTTTGGTACATGGGTTCGATTCCCAAAAGAACGTCAGTCTTTTTGATATGTAAATTTAACTATAACATCTCTTGATTAAATAAAGGATACTTTCTTTGATTTTATTTCATCAAAGTTATTATATAATAAATATAATAATATAATATTTTTTTTTTTTTATTTATTTATTTATTTATCTTAACCAATTATTTCATAATTGACAAAAGATTTGTTATTCACATACTTAAAGCACACTTTAGGAAAATATTTAACAAATATAATTCCTCACTTAAAATATAATTCCTCACTTAATAATATAATATGAAAATATAAATAGAAAAATAAGTTGCTATGCAAAAGAAAAGCAAATATAATAGGTATATCTGATTTTGTTATTCACCTGTACTGTACATTTATTTTCTTTAAATATCTTTATAATAAACAAACAAGTGTTTTGGTATTTTTAAATAAAACTTTTTCATTATAGAATAAATCAAATAGATTAGATATATAGATTTTAGATAACCAAGGGAGTTTCCGATATTGAAACAGATGAAAATATGATATTTATTTATTTTTTTGCCTGGGTATCAAGCCCATGTTGCATGTTCCCAAGAAATTCTTTATGAAATCGAACAATCTCTATGTTGTTTTAACGGGATAAAAGGACATGAAAATAATTCAAGTACATGCACCCTTTCATTTCAAGAGTACTTTATAGATTAGCAAATTTGATTTATGTTAAAATAAAAAAGAAAAAAACAGATTTAAATTGAATAGATGTCCTAACCATGACCATTCATATTGTATTATTATTATTATTATTATCCGAGTTGTTACACTTAGGGCCGGTTGTATGTCGCAAAGTAAATGCTTTTTACCACTAACACAGGGTACAGTGCCTGGCATCTGATTGGCCATACCAATCCCTCCATTTACCATCTACACTGTGTTAGTGGTAAAAAGCATTTACTTTGCGACATACAACTGGCCCTATACTCAGCAGTAGTGCTGGTAAACTTTTATATACCCTGATATTTCTTTTCTTTTCTAAAGGTTAGGCTCGGACGATGCGAAAAGGGAATTCACCCTGGCCCGCATGCCGTTTTTAGATAATATATTAGTTGAGGAACTTGCGGACTATATGGTATGTTTGAAGTAGTATGGCTTTCTGGCCAATCCTTGCTATGCTAGATGGTTAAGCAAGTTCTTCTATGGTCTTGGTTATTTGTTTTGATACTACACCTTCCGTGGAGATTATTATTGGGTGTATTGTTACTTTGCTTAGTTTCCAGATGTTTTTTAATTGAATAGAGAGTTCCTCATACTTTCTTTGTTTTTCCATTTCGGTCTTCTTAATATTATCAGTTAGAGGAACTCCTATTTCAATTATTTGTGCTATTATTATTATTATTATTCGAGTAAATGTACTTTCTAAGCTTGCAATGGAACAATTTTCCTTATCCCTTTAGATCTTATTTGGGATTAGACTCGATCGGTGTGGGAAAGTAATTCACCTTGAACCACATGAACCACCGGATAATCTTTAATTGAGGAGATTTTTCACATGTGGAAGGATTGTAGAATAATTGCCTTTTGTGCCTGTCTTGGTGTTCGGCAAACAAAGTTACTCAATATTTCTATCGAAGTTGGATGAGATGAGCAGTGGGCAGATTGTGTCTATGTTTAAGGAGGTTCTTCAGGTACATAAATAACACTTACAGGTCATCAAACAATTTTTACAAGCTCTTAAAATAATCCCTACATATTTTTCAATACTTGCAACAATATCTTCGAGATTATTGTATATTTAAAGTAAAAAGGCTAGAAAAATCTAATTTACCATAAGACTGCATGTTAAATCACAAAAACTTAATTTATTAATATCTCGTCAGTAAGTCGAAAAAAGTACTCAAAAATTATAGAGGTGACTTTTTTCATATTCATAAGTAGAGAGCGCAAAAAAAGGCATTTTGCCTTTTTTCAATTTTAAGCCTTTTCAAGTTTTTTTTAATGTCTACCGATCTAAAAAAATTCAAACACATTTGTATATTTTAAATAAGCTGACGTGTTCTTATGTGACCATCCACTTGACTTTATCATAAAACCCGGCCCCTAAAATTATTTATAATCGTGTAGGTGGCGGTTAGTTTCTGGATTTTTATAGTTCTGGGGTCCCACTGATTATGTATACAAAATTTGGTTGAGTTTGGTAAATGACCAAGATTTTCATTTTTTGACCCTATACCTCCCCCGCCCCCATTTTAAGCGGTTAGTTTTTGCATTTTTAGACTTCTGGGGTCCCACTGATAATGTATACAAAATTTGGTTGAGTTTGCTCAAATGGCCTAGATTTTTAATTTTTAACTCCCCCTCCACTCCCCTTAATATTGCATCGATATGTACCAAAATCTAATCAGCTCTTAATCTCAATGAACCAAAACTACCTGTGAAATTTGGTTTCGATATTCCCACTAGTTTTTGAGCTAGCTCGTCCACAAAATTTGGTAACGCACAGACTAACTAACAGACATTTTGACAAAACAATTATTATCTCTAAAAATATAATTTTTCCATGTTCACTTATTAGGGCTTTTTTGTAGAGCGAAATGCCATGGTTTCGCTCAAATTTTTTAATCAAAATATAATCTGCCGTTTTTGAGATATTTTGAAAAAAGAAGGAAAAAAACACTTTTTTCATGCACGATTACAATACTTGACCATACCCTGTATGGTAAAGTAAAAAATGCCTTTAACGGCCTTTTTTGGCTTTTTTTGGTTTCCGCGCCTTTTTTGAAAAAAAATTGGCTTTTATCGTGCCTTTTTTTGCCATTTTTTTTGAAATTTTTCATTTTTTTTTCTAAAAATAAAATAAATCTTTTAACGACTGTCGTAATATTATATTTTTAAATAAAATGTCTTTTTTTTTGTTGTTTTGTTTTATTATATTGTTTTATAAAAATTCATCATTTCCATTATATTTCTATTCTTTCTAAGATATATATTAGCCTTTTTTGCAAAAAAATCTACTCATTTTAGGAGCCTTTTTTGGCGTTCTTTGCCTTTTTTAGAGCCTTTTTTGCGCTCTCTATTCATAAGTTTATGTTGATTTTTCCATAATTGTCTGTTCAGTAATAGTAAATTTGATAATAATTGAAGAAACTCCTTAACTTCAAAAGAATTTTCAGTTGGATAGCAGGCTCCTCATATATATTTTTCTTTTCTATTTCAGTTTTCTTAAGATTATGAGTGAGAGGTAGTACTTCTATCTCAACTATAATGGCATTTCGGGTGGTGTTAACTGCGAAGAATATTAGGTCTATTGTAGTCGAGGGGTGTATCGCGACCTAAAATCACTACTTCCACTTTCATTTCCAAGTGGAAGACAATAGATGACAATAGATTATCTAATGAATTCCAAAGACAGTGTACACCTAATTCCAATCACGGTTCACCCCTCGATTGTAGTCAATGGTTCTTGTGAGGATAGGTCTGTCCCAATATAAAATCACATTGTTGGCCTTATTCTTTTGCTAGAATAAAATAATTGATGAATAATTTGGCTCTATATCAGACAGCTGATATGCGAGGAATGTTATCGGAGATATTTTACTTTTTATTCATCAAATCGTTATCAATGAATATACATTTCAACAACCGGCCAATTTGTTTGCATGCAAGCGACTTTTTTTTATTATGGGGGGGTCAGATAGGCTAGGCGGTAGCATGACAGCGAGCTAACCAGGGGACCCGGGTTCGAATCCGACTCGAGGCATCCAACTAAAATCTGACCCCGTGGGTAGAGACAAATTTAAAAAAAAAATTAACTAGTATCGTAATTAGGCTTATGGCTAGAAAGGCCGAAAAGCCAAAAAAAAAAAAACTTTTTTTTTATTATTTGATCTTGTCAAGCGTTCAAAGAACATTTGTTATATACATTATTATATTATGTATAATTCATTGAAGATTTTTAGTTGAATATATAATTTTATGGTATAAATCCTCTTGTGGGCCACATAATTTTGACCATTGTTTGATATTATGAACAGTTGATAGCGTTTTTCTTTAGGAGACGGACTGGTATAAATATGCAATTGGATGGCTTTTTTGACTTTACTATTGATACACGATATTTATTAAAAACTAAGTACTAGTGGTGCCTATAAAAATATATATGTGTATTATATGCTCGTAGGTGAGTGCCAGGCTTAAATGGCTAAACTTTATAATTGAATATAGGTATGTGTAGCATTGTCGGGCGTATAAGGCATAATGCAAATTAAATGTATTAAATCACACATCAAAATAAATATTTGCTTATTGTGCTTTAAATTGTTTGAAACCCGGAGGAAAATATTTTTACAACTATTATTTTTTTCTCTTTGAGTGTCTAAATTCCGATAACCACGATAACACAACAACGGAAAGTCAAAAAGTTCTTTTGTATCAATATATAGTAACTACTGATTAGATTTTGCAATATCTGGTTCAAAAGGCAGAAAATATGTTTTGAATTATTCTATTGGGATTTTAAGAGAATGATACATAATATATAGTATAGCCATAAATGAACAATTTATATTTAAATTTATTAATAATTACTAAGGCAGCTCTAGTGTACCTATTCTTGAAAAAGTTTTCACTTTTTACTTTATTTATTGTTTAATTTGCGGGTGAGCGAGGCTTTCATTAGAATCTGATCGATGAAAATAACTAAAAAGAGCGCGGATACAATGATCTTCTCTCTTTCTTTAAATGTTTATTGCAAGGATGCAAAATAAAAGTTCATACCTGTTTCAGACTATTAGAGATTAATTTCTCAATTTCTATTATTCTAGAAATGGCCTTTTGCACTCGGACCAAAACGACACTCGTTATAGAGAGAGAGAAAATTTATTTGGACTTCATTAAAGCAAATACTTTTGCCCAAACATCTTTTAGTTCATCTTTCACGATTAATTTTTTTAATACAATTTATAGATTTTAAATGAAAGTCATGGGACGAGTACATGTAAATTAATTCACTTTTTAACCTCATAAAATCAAAGTATTTTCCACAAGATGCCTGAAGTGATTAAAATAGGAAATCTGGAATATTTTTTTCATATTCTTTAAATTTGCTAACGTTAAAAAGCTCCACAAATTTTAAATTTTATATAACTTTAAATGAATTAGTTGTATAGTATTTTTTGAAAGTGTTTTTAAAATTTTACAAATATACAAAAAATACTCTTGACATTTTGGAATTTGCGGGATGCGCTTCATCCACAGCTTCCATGGACCGCACGCCATTATAGGTATTATAATAATATTGTTGATTTTATGGTTAAGTGATGAATTATTTATCAAAAGAGAAGTTTCAGCTGAAATTTTTGTTAAATGTAGGTTTGTAGGTATAATAAATAATAATAATTCAGTGGTCAATGGTTTCTGTCAGCCCAATCTAGTCGAATATTATTTGCTCCATTGAGAAATAAAAATTCCAGTGCTGTTCTTTAAATATTTTAATAGACATTAAAAAATGTTAACATATGACATTATATAATAATTCAGTTTGTTTGCTTTACTTCTTATCGCTTATGGATGTCGTCATTGTTCCAGAATGAAGTGTGTCAAGGTCTTTGGGATTCTGGTGTTGGTTATTCTTCTCTCTGAAACTGCCGTACTTGCCCAAAAGAACACAACTAATCAGGTAATTTTCATTTTTCAATATATTCTTATAAATACACCCAAGTGGAAGGTAATTTTTTTCGAAATGTAGGGGAGATTTTTAAATTAAATTATACCTACCCACAAATCTTTAATAAATCAAATATGTTGCCTATAAATTTTAAAGAACTAGTCTTCCGCAATATTATGAAAGCGGAAACTACGCTTGAACGAACATTAGCGTATTAAACGTGCACTGCTGTTTTCTGCACAGACAAGATGGAACTTGGATTTTCGAATGAACTATCTAAGCAAGTGTCTATTAGTTCAAAGCGTTTGTTTGGTTAGACCAGTGATTCTTATACTATGGGTCGCGACTTCATTTTGGGTCACATAACTAAATTTTGTAATCGCAAAACATAGGACAACAATGACAATAAAACAATAATCAATAAAAAAAAGTATAATGCTCAGCAGCCAAAAATTAATGTTTAGTGTATTTCGGTGTATTTGGGATATTTCTGTCATTGAATTTGCAATAATTTGGAAAATTTGCATTTTGTATTAGATAAATTAAATTACGAAGATAAGTCAAAAATTACTTATACTTTTCGTTCTACAACTTTATTAAACTAAGATAGGTGTACAACAGATACATTATTTTTCGATATAGTCTCCAGCTTTAGCAATGCACTTGGTCCAGCGAGCCACAAGCTTCCGGATGCCTTCCTAATAGAAGGTTTTCGGTTGGTCATTAAGCCTTCTTTGCACCGCATCCCGAACGTCCATGTCTGAGGCAAATCGTATATTAGGTAAATTTATTTATGTGAAGCAACATTCTAAGCATTTCAAATTATAAAATCAAAAACAGATCAAATTTGAAAAATGTTGAAGATAATGAACTACTGTTTATTTAATAAGAAACAAGCACATCCATTTCAATATTATTTCGATTAAATAATTGTAATTAAGGTAAAATCCCCAGTAGTGGACCATTTAAGAATAATTTCCCTTTGTTTTCAGTGTAGAATTTTCATTTTTACCTGAAACTGCTGTTTGAAGGTTTATATTATTTGCTGATATTTCTTAATTAAAATCTTATATGATAAACTTTTATAAGGTTATCCATTTTAATTAAAAAAATATATAAAACCATCTTAATGTTTTGGAGCTAGTAGTGGACCATCTAAAATCTAGTAATAGACCATGCTTGTAGTTTTTTATTTTTAATAAATTGTAAAATTACAAAATATGTATGTTTATAAAGATTCGCTTCATTTAAAATTTATTTTTGATTTGTTAGGTAAAATGATGGTTTTATACAATTTATTTATATAATATGGAGTCCCGAAAAATTTCTCAGTCAAAAGGAATAAGTTTAAGAATCGCTGAGTTAGACAAAGACTATTTTCGAAGTGGCCGTTTAGGCTTGTGTGTTGTGTAAAAACATAAGGCGTCCAAATGCGTGCCATTGATGGAATTATCTGATATTAAGGATATTTATATCTTTTTCCTGAGCTGAATTCCAAGATGTTTCCACAGGCACTGACAATTTTGTTACAATTTTTAACTACTTGAGATTTATCTCAAATATAAACTAAAAAATACGAGTAGTTTAGATCTGATAAAGATAAAAGTAAATAAGATTGGAGTAATTTTTGGAGACGGACTGATAAGTGAAATTGAGTGGATATCGATGAGGCAGTCAAAAAAGAAGATAATTTACACTATCTTTTTATTCATAAAACCGACGTTTCGGAGGCTATTCTCTCCTTCTTCAGGGTTTTGAAAAGTCAGTGAAGGAAATCCAATGCGACATTCCCCACTGACTTTTCAAAACCCTGAAGAAGGAGGGAATAGCCTCCGAAACGTCGGTTTTATGAATAAAAAGATAGTGTAAATTATCTTCTTTTTTGGACTGCCTCATCGATATCCACTCAATAAAAGTAAATAAATATTTTATGAGATATTAATTTACTATGAGTTAGGTTTAATAAGTCAATTGTTTCACGTTAAAAAGTGACCTAGAAAACCTAACTCATAGTAAATTAATATCTCATAAAATATTTACCTACTTTTATCTTTATTAAAGATGTTTCACCTTGCACCAACACCACAATCTCTATTAATTGTTTAGATTTGATATAAAAGAGAAATTTGAGATAGCTGAAAACTAAATAAAATTGATTAATAAAATTCCATTTTTATGAAAAAGTAATTTTATTTAGTATTATAATAATTTTTTTAGATAATGCGTTATTTTATTACTATTATGTAAACTAAATTAAGCGAATCCGGGGTTATGTAAACCTTAATCTATAATTCTTGATAAAAGATATGTTCATGCAGATTGTGTTCCAAATTTTTCTCATAATAAATATGTACCGAGAATATCAAATAAAAGCCTCCAGCTAGTTCTAACTCCGAAATCAATTGGTATATTGTATACTTGTGTAGCCCAATGATAAGTTTACAACTTTTCTCTCGTTTTTAAGTTTTAAAGATATTACTATTTCAAGATTATAATTTATATGGCATAAATAATTGAATATGTAATCGATAAATTATATAAAAAAATTCTTTTTCGCATATCTTCTTGTAAAACCAAATTGTATTATTTTTTTCATAAAACTATGAGTAGCGTAAACAACGCACCTGAGCCTCTGCAGTGCGGGAAGAATCAGGGGCCGACACAGCCGAAATGAAATTTTATTTTTTTATCACATTTGAAAAATTACTCATAAACTAAAATTTTCTTCTTTAACGAAGTGTGTAAAAAATATTTTTTTAGACCTTTTTAGCGATTTTTTCAAGGTTACAACTTTGCTTCCGCCGTTTTTCCCCAAAATTTGAGGCTTTAATGAAAAAAATTGGTTACACATGTATCATTCAAAGTATTTTCCATCGCTGGCCACTACTTTCTTCCATCTTTCTGGCAGCATACGGATTCCGCTTCGGAAGAATGCTTCATCTTTTGAGGCTATCCACGAATCGACCCAATTTTTGGTATCTTCATATGATGTGAAGTGCTGGTCAGACAGGCCATGCGCCATCGATCGAAACAAGTGGACATCAGAAGGAGTAATGTCTGGTGAATATAGCGGGTGGGATAAAACTTCCCAATTGAGTGTTTCTAAAAGGTTTTGACCTGTTTTGTGAAAAATCGGCATTCAATGTTTCTCGGTGTCAGTTCATATGGAACCCAATTTCCTTGTTTTAGAATCATTCCCAATGATTTCAACCAATGTGAAATTGCTTTTTGTGTCACTCCTAATGTATGTGCAAGTTCTTCTAGCGTTTGGCACGAATCTTAGTCTGATAATGCTTTCAATTCCGCGTCTTCTGTACACTTTCGGCCTTCCGGGACGTTCTTTATCTTCAATGTCGAATTCACCCTTCTTAAACTTTTGAAACTACTCACTTCAAGCTCTCTCACTTAAAGCATCCTCATCATATTCTTCTCGAAGCAATCGATGCGCCTCAGCTGCAGATTTTTTCAAATTTGAAGAAGTAAATTAAAAGCTCACGCAAATGACGCTTATTCGGCTCAAAACTCGACATTTTCGCACACAAAAAAATATAATATACCGATGAAAATTCAGTAAGATTTCAAGATTAGTTTGTTAACAAATATACAACCTTACGATAATTAAGTTTTAATTCTGACAATTTTAATCATAACTTACTCGTGGGACCAGCTTTGTCAAACGGCGGAAACTTATTTGTACATTATATATTTTTCATCACTGTAAAAAATACTCATTTAAATACAAGCTTATATTCAAAATATAGTGGTTTAGAGTAAAAGTAGTACTCAAGGGCTTGGGGGGAAACAAAATATTTCAACTGTTGATCTTTATTAGAATTTAAAAATTTACGGTCTGCATTAGACTGATTAATAATAACTAAATATATAGTTTTTTTAATTTAATCAAAAATAATGTTATATAAAATCTAATTGAAAAACAATGTACTAATAATTATCTTTAAATGTTTCCAGAAACCTGTTAGACCTACAAGACGTCCTGGTTTTTTCCGTTCACTATATTCATTAATTTTTGACGTAAGTATATAAGTAAAAAGGAAGAAAATGTTAATTACTATTTATTCGCAATGACCTCTAAAAATTACGAAAATACGAGTATCAAATAAATATTAGTAAAAATTATTTAGCAAAATTTTAGTTTTGACATTTTGGGGCCAAAATGGATAGATTTTAAGTGAGTCTCTTGACAGTGGCGTAGCCAAAATTTTGGGGCTGTGAGGGCGCTAATCGTTATCCCGACCAAAATTATTTGAATTAAGCGATTTTTTTCTCTTTTTCCTGGGTAGCCACGGTGTGCATTAAAAAACAATAACAAAATGCGTTTTTACAATTTTATTTATAGAGTTGTCCAACGAAAAATATATTCTAGCTTAAACGAAGCAAAAAATATATTTTAAATAATGAATACATAATAATATTTTGTTTTCAAATTATTTCGCGACGGTGAATGTATATAATATAATAAACTCAAACTGAAGTGAAATAAGCTGACGTGTTCTGATGTGGCCATCCACTTGACTTTACCATACAACGTGGCCCCTAAAATGCATTTTTATAATTCTGGCGTCCCACTGATTATGTATACAAAATTTGGTTGAGTTTGTTAAATGACCAAGATTTTCATTTTTTAACCCTACACCCCCCCCCCCCATTTTGGGCGGTTAGTATTTGCATTTTTATACTTCTGGGGTCCCACTGATTATGTATACAAGATTTGGCTGAGTTTGTTCAAACGGCCTAGATTTTTAATTTTTAACCCCCCCCCCTCCAAAGAGAAAAAATTATCATTAACAACGGAACGACGCATTAAAAGATATTACCGGAGATGCAAAAAATGCGGCCATACGGCGTGCTATCACACATCATCGAAAAAATAATTGATTACTGTTTCTTTGATTAAACCATTATTTACCGACTTAAAGAGTGGCCCACCAAACATAAAACCGCTTTGAGTTTAACAGATGGCAGCACTTGATGGCAACGCCTGTATTTAGACAACCGCAACAGACGTTAGCTCTGTGAATGATCAGATGAGGCTTTCCAATACATTTATTTATAATTTACATAGTACATGCAAAATTGTAGTTAAAATTCTAGTACTTCTATACTACTAAGTTACAAAAACAAAATTTGTTGATTAGTATTTTGTATGGTTCTACATTCATTCAAGTTTATTTTACTAGTATATCGTACTGTAGCAACTTACTATCACATTTTGTTAATTTTTATTTTTTTTTAAATAAACTTATTTTGTATTGTAGATTTTTATATTTAAACTTAAACTAAAGAGAATTAGTTATTTGACCTTTTCTGTTTTACTCTCTTCCTTTCTTCTGGGCTGTTATTTTGATTTTAATTTTTTTTTTTTTTTGTGAATCCTAAGATAATTTATTAATTTTTAATTTTAAAATAAAAAGGTCTAAAAATAAATAAAAAAATCGTAACCAAAAATAATGTATGTGTAATAATTAATTTAAAATGAAGTGGAGTAAACGTAGACTAAAAAAATGCATATTTAAATAATGTAGGTCTATGATACATTTTTCCCACCGCTAAATAAAATATTTTTTTCCATTTGAAAATTTTTTCTGAAAAATATTGTTATATGCTTCTAAAACTGAAATAAATAAAAATAAAACATAAATGCATACCAGTAGGTCGAGGTCGAGTCCATGTTCGATTAGTTTTTGTAATTTATAGACTTCTGGAGGCACAATGATTTTGTATACAAATTTGGTTGAGTTTGGACCATTTTGTGATACTAGACACCCCTCCCCCCACCCTCCGAAAATGTTGGTCCCAGAAAAAAATAATAATCTTTTCGAAATTATAAGTTCTTAATTTTTCTTGTTTTTGTAGTTTGAAATTCTTATTATTTAATTTTTTAATCCCCCCCCCCCCCCTCACCTTTATTTTGAGTTCGATTTCAATCAAAATCTAATCAGTTCTTATTCTCAACGCGCCAAAACTACATGTGAAATTTCATTTTGATATTCAAATTAGTTTTTCGAGCTAGTGCATTCACAAAAATTTGGTAACGCACGTGCTCATACTAACGCACTAACAGACATTTTGTCAAAACAGTTAATATATCGAAAAATATAATTTTTTTGATGTTCACTTATTAGGGTTTTTCTAGACCGAAATACCATGGTTTCGCCCAATTTTTTTTAATTAAAATAGTTTCAGCCGTTTTTGAGATATTTGGAAAAAACGAAGCAAAAAACCCACTTTTTTCATGCATGATTACAATACTTGGCCATACCCTGTATGGTAAAGTAAAATTAAATTAAATTTTCATTCAATTTTATTAATTCTGTCAGTAAAAAAAATCGACTTTTTTACCTGAAATTAAAATTAAAAATAAATTTAATACATTTCTTTTAACTAAAGAATAAATAAAAGCTTGTAATTACCGATCAACGCTCGGGCCGCCAGATACTATATTATTATTATCAGGGGCGGATCTATATATGGGATTTTTGGCCCGCAGCCCAGGGCCTAATGGATATAAAGAGCCCCTAGCCTCTATTGAAGACAATTTCTTTTCAACAGAGATGTCTATTTCCGAACTTCTTTAGGTTAACGGCCATCATTTGATTTGTCTGATCAAAAAATATGAGCTAATTTCGCTGTAATTTGGTCAATATAAGACTTTGAAAGACAAGGGCATCCTCTTTGAAAAGAAATATTTATTTATCTAAGTCATATTAAATAAATAAAATATATTATTGTCAAAAAAAAATTTCTTATGCCGTACAACCATTGTAGAAAACGGGTTTTTTTTTCAAAATGGCAATTAGTTTGATTAATTAGGTAGGCCCCCAAGGAGTGTTAGCCCGGGGCCTCACAAATTCAATGTCCGCCCCTGATTATTATACACCAACATTCTTCTGTTTTAATCTGTTTTAGACAAAGAATGATGCCCAACGAGCCTACAATCAAATATCAAAAATCTTAAGTGATAGTTTTCAACCACCTTCTACTACTACATTAAAACCAGTAAGTAAATGTTTTCTTGAGAATTCTTGTAATTGTATTAAGAAAAATATTATTAAGTTTTGATATTTATATTATTTTATATATCTGAAAATATCAGTTGGTTAATTAAGTCTTTCAGATTTTATATTGTTGTTTGTTACGTCTCGCTTGTGTTGTTTTTAATGTTGGAATAGGCCGCACTATATCATTGTTTTTAGTATTTTTAGAGTTCTATACTAAAATTGATAAAAAACGGAATCCCTATGGTGAGACGACTTCTCGTATTATTCTGACGGCTAGCTTGGATGATAGATAAAAAACAGATTATATAAAATATCGCACACCCAATCGAGAGTGTAATACTGTTGTATAGGATTGTAAAATTCCATTCAGCATGTTTTCTTGTAATTTTAAATAATAATTATTTTGAAACTTCATTTTTTAAAACTTATTTTTATTTAATAACATAATACCTATAGGTTTTAACTTCAAATTCGGACTTTTCCAAATCAAATTCAGGATTTTACAAATCACGTCCGGACTTTTCCATATCAAATTCAGGAGATTAAAAATCAAATTCACGATGTTTCAAACCAAATTCAGGATTTTAAAAATCAAAATCAGACTTTTTCAAAATGGTACGCGAATTATCTTACAATGCACCAAATTTTACTATAGAATTTTATCTGAAAACTTTTTCTGAGATTTAAATTAAATTTAAACTTTTTCTTAACTATAACCTTATTTCTATTTTTTTAACTGTTTATTAATAAATTCTGAATTTGATTTGAAAAAGTCTGATTTTGATTTTTAAAATCTTGAATTTGGTTTGAAACATCCTGAATTTGATTTTTAATATCGTGAATTTGATATGGAAAAGTCCGAATTAGAAGTTAAAAACCTATATACAAGTTTTCCGAACTAGACTCTTTAATCCATCATCTACGACATATATTTTATTAACAAAAAGTACTGAAACTTTAAATTGTGAGAATCATTAAGCTGCCATGATTTGAAAAGTCAATCGCATACCATTGGGTCCACAATAAAATTATCTACATTTCCATATTTACTTGATCAGGAAAAGAATGAGGGTAAATTACTAATACTAGTTCACCTGTTTAGACCTCGTTGGCCGGTATTCTTGCCAGGAAAGGCTGTGGCATTTTCTATATGGATTTTGCTTTCCATTGATACAAAATTTATTAAGAAAAAGAATGAGGGTAATTTAGAAAAAAATTTAATCTTTGCAAGATATGGGATGCCAATCACCCAAGGTTTTGTTTATCTATACATTTTATTGTAAAAAAATTTATTTAATCAGGTAAAAAGATGAAGGGTGTCGGGTTTGAGTCGGGATCCTAGACTGTAAACATATTTTATTTTTTCAGATGTCAATAAATTTCAAAAATCTTTATTTTTATTTTTTTTAGACTCTCTCCTTAGAACTGATGAACAATGAAATTGGAGGAATATCTTCAACCACCATCGCAACGCCTTCAACGACTAGAAAATTACAAATTAGCTTAACAAGGGAAGAATTCAATAGATTAGCGAGAAGAAATCTTCTTGGATTAGCAAAAGTATTCAACACTGAATGGCAAAATGCTATGAAAGAATCACGGATAACAATCACCAAAACAGGAGAAGAATTTCGGGAATCATTGAAACCATTTGTAAACAGTTGATTTAATTCAATTTATTTCTTTGAAATTAAAATCTTTCAATGTTATATATTATTATTTATTTAATATCAATACATATTTTTTTAATTTATAAAATATTAATACATTAAAAATTATCAAAATTGATAAACTATTTTTTTCTATTCCCTATCGATAATCTAAATAAAACTGATATTTTAGTATTATATTAAAAAAAGTTAAGCTAAGTTCCATGCCCTCCACAAGGGGTGGTCCAAGTGCACCTGAAAGTCCCGGGCCCCACAGGGGCCCAAACCCAAGCGTGACATTTTTTTAACGCGGTATTTTAGAGAAATTGGCGGATGACCAACATTTTCCATTTCATAAAAAAGCACATACTTATTCCATAATAAGGGATTTTGGATCCCGGGCCCGAAAATTCTAGTAATGATCGAAATGTAGTTTTTATGTTAGGCGCCTGATGATGCAACCCAAAGGGCAGACCGTTCTATCGAATGCATATCCTACCTCTACCAGGCGGCGTTGAAACTCTATTAAGGGGGTTCGAGACTGTTTATCGTTTTTATAAGAAAATTCTCAAATTTTTGCCATCGAATCATTGATGTATTAAATATTTATTCCCGAAATTTGAAGTTGATCGTCTGTCCCATTGCCGAGAAATAAATTATTGAAAATTGTCCTTTTAACATGGAAGTAAATGGACCGAACTTTTAAAAGCGCTATAACTTCTATACAAATTATACCATTTTCAACAAATCTATACAAATCAATAATTCAACTTTTATTAATCGAATGATACATTTTTCAATAGATTTAACTGTCTAGTTAATTAGTTATTCATAAATGTAAAAATAAAAAGTTATTTGCAGCCAACAGAATATAACAAAAGCATAGTGTGGAATTCCAACTCTATATCTTAAAATAGTTTTTGTGTTAAAAAATGTTTTTTAATGAGAAAAATTTATCTCTATATTCTTTTTATTAATATTATCAAAACAAAGATTTTTATTCGAAATTAACCTCATTATTAACAATTTTTTTATTAAAAAATTTAGTAGGCAGACGTTGTCACTCTTCAGAAATACAAAGGATTTTTTCGAAGATCAACCAGATAGATAAGCTGTCCCGAACTCCCGTATTTCACAAAAATCAATTTTTTTTTCTTTCGGAAAATTTTTATTCTCTGTACAGAAATTATTTCTCTATATAAAAAAAAACCGCCTGAAAATTTCACTTCGAAATACATATATAAATTTTTAAAGGCAACTATAAATTTTTGGAGATTTTTAAGTGGTTGGTTGAAGTATTTTTTTTTTTAGTCTCGTCCTCTATTTTTGTTCATTATGCTGTAAATTGATAGTAAAAAAAAAACAAGCCTTAATATTAATATTTAAAGGTTAAAAAACGTCAAATACTAACCACAAAAAATCTTCAAAAATTTTTATCAACTTTTAAAAATTTAGATTTTCAGTTGAAATTTTCAGGTGGTTATTTTTTTTATATCGAAGAGAAACAATTTCAATATAGAGAATACAAATTTTCGGAAAGAAAAAATTGATTTTTGTGCATTTTTTTAGATTTTCTATTTTCTTGAGAGACCTCTAAAAATTTTTTATCTAGCAAGAATTTGTGGAGGCTTCTTCAAACATGAAATACTGACAAATTTTCATACGAGAACAAAGAAATCAAAAAAATAAGTCTATAAAACTGGGTCACTCTAATATATATAACTATCAGTGGAGTGCGCCTTCAGATTTTGGGTACCGGGTCCGAATTTCATGTGGGGGTCATGCCTGGTTGTTAGGAAACTCTATATCTTCTTTTTCCATTCTCATTGCCTTTTGACTTTGGGATTCCTCAGCCACTTTTAAAGCACAAGTTCACAAGAGGGTGCGGAGATGTGAACCTCTGCAGATAAAACCATCAAGAAGGGTATCACTGAAATTAAAATAATTTCACATTTGTTATTTTAATTTATACGAAGTGGGTTATTGAAATGCCTTGATAAATCAGATGATAAATTAAAAATTGATAATGAAATAATAAATATTACTGAGAAATGTTTAATTATTATTATTCATTTCAGCTAGATAAGAGTGAATATTTATTTGGGTAACAGCTAGTGTTCTTAACATTATAAACTATTTGATGTTTTAATTTTGACAAATTTTATTTGTGAACTTCTTCTAGATACTGAAAATATTATTATTATTTTTTTTTTGGGGGGGGGATTGTTAGTTGCTTAGCATTGAATATATTATTCTGAAATATAACTAAATTTCAAGTTTTCGTAAAATTAACTATATATTATTTAAAAAAGAATGGATAAATATTTATCTTTTAAAAATAACAACGTATGCGAAGAGAGAAATGAATATTTAATTCCAAATTCTGGAACAAATTCGCCCTGGATTAATTCAAATTATGAAATTGGTAATACTTTTTAATAAATTTGTTAACTATTTTGAAATTGTTCTCTTCTCTTTACAACCTTGTTGTACTCTAGTTATTATTCACACATTTTGTGATTTTTCGTTCATTAAAGTAAGTACGAACTAAAGTCTTCACTAATTGTTGAACGTCGCAGATATACCATAATAAATTGCGCAAAGAGTTTTTCTGTTAATCATTTTATACTTTCTTGAGTAGCCGGCCAAACTACTGAATTCACTCGAAAATTGTTATTTCTTCTCGTCATAATGAAAAATATTTGAATCGTGAAGAAAAATTAATTCTAAGCAATATTTTCTCTATCCGTCTCTCTGTGTCTCGGGGATAGAAATTAGATTCTAATATCCACGATAAACGGATAGCCATAGAAACTTTGTTCTTCTTCTAAATTTCGAATTGTCATTTGGGAGGCTTTCAAACAAGTGTTAATTAATAAGCTGAAAATTGGCACACGTGTTTGTATTGGTAAAATTACTCCTTGTTAGTAAGTTTCAACTGTTTAGCTTAAACACTCGGATATAAATTATTTTTTCAAATAACAAGTCTTTAAAAAGCGTACCAAGTCTTCACTTTTTCAGCAATTTATCTTTTAAAAAGGTGGTACAAAGAAGGAACAAATTCATAATTTATTTTTGTATTTTATCTTTAGAAAATATAAAAAATGTCCTTAAAAACTAAAATTCATTATGCGTTGTATATATGGTATATATCAGTGGCGTGCGGTCCATGGATGCTGTGGATGCGGAGCATCCCTAAAATTTCAAACATTTAGAGAATTTTTAACCGACTTCAAAAAAGAGAAGGTTCTCTATTCGACTGAATTTTTTTTGGTCCCGTTTTTTTTTCGTTGGTATTAGACCTTTTTTGTTAGGTTTGTTCATGCCTAACTTCTTTGTTTATGAACCGATTTCGATGATTCTTTTTTATTGGAAAGAGGGTATCTTAGGGATGGTACCATATTAATTTGGTCAAGTTCTGATGATATGATCAACGACGAAATAACGTAAATCTCCAATTCTTATGACCAAATAATCGAAATTATAATAAATAAAATCTTGATAGCGTTTTTCTTTAGGAGACGGACTGGTATAAATATGCAATTGGATGTTGATGAATTATATAGACCCTGAAGAAGGAGAGAATACATCTCCGATACGTCGGTTTAACGAATAAATGTAAAATAATAAAACCATTATATTCTTATTTTTTACAACCACCGTGGACTACCTTCATCAACATCCAATTGCCTAAATAAAATCTTTTATAAAAAATCTTAAAACATTCATTTAAAACCCTCAAACGTTTCGAGAGAATTTCTATATTTATCATTTGAATTTTATTATCATTTCTGATTCATTCGCCCGACCCTTTCTCTTACGAGATGCATGCAAGCCACCGACTTCAAAAAGTAATTTCATGTTAATATTTCGTCGTTTAGTTGTAACTAAATAAGATAATAATTATTTTATACCTTTTAGTGTATTTTATTTGTTGCATTTAATTTTTTTGAAGTCGATTTTATTTCTTTTCTTAAAAATTATTTTTTCATAAATAACATATAACCATATAAGGTCGATTTCAAAATTTCAGGAGGATCTTTAAATTTTCAAATTATTATCCGTTATTTCAAATATTTCTATAAAGACCATTTTTTGATTTGAAATGTATATTGGTTCTCGAAATGAAATCTAGCCAGAAAGACTACATACATGAGTACATATAAAACATCGCCCACTAACAATTTCAAAATTTTTACATATCTATTTTTTGGACGTATCTAAAGATCTGTTTGAATTTAAATTTCGAATTCATTTTACTAAAACAAAATTTCCAATATTACTAATATAGAGAAACCACTTTTCTAATTTTTATATAACATTTCTAATAAAATATGCAATTTTATTGGTCAAATCTTAAATGTGCAAAAATAAAAAGCTTGAAATAATTAAATTCCTTATGATATTTTATTATTTTTCCTTAGCTTTTAGCATAGAAATACAAACAATATATTCAATATTGAGTGGATATTGATGAGGAAATCCAAAAAAAGAAGATATTTTATACTATATTTTTATTCATAAACCGACGTTTCGGAGGCTATTCCCTCCTTCCGGTTCTGAATGGATGAATGCCCAAACGTCGGCTTATGAATAAAAAGATGGTATAAATTATCTTCTTTTTTGGACTGCCTCATCAATATCCACTCAATTTCACTTATCAGTCCGTCTCCAAAAATTACTCCAATCTTAAATTCAATATCTTTTACACAATTAAATTGAAAAATTATCATTTACATATCATTTATAAATTTCTCCCCCAAATGAATATTCTTAATACGCCACTGAGAGAAGAAGTATACTTTACTAAAGGCATTTGAGGAGAAATTTAATTTTCAATCAATAAAAACATTTAATAACTCTTTTTCAGACATATTAAAAATTGCACACATAAAAATTGGATCATCCAAATGAGCAATGTAGATCTAAATATATTTTATACAAGCTCTATATTTAAATAAATTTCGTTTTAATTTTATTAATTTTTTTTATATTATTTATAATTATAATTCTATCGATTTTTCTTTAGGGCCAGATCATGTAATCGAAGCCATATCAAATGTAGCAGAGCCCCGTGGGGCTACTACAAGAGATGTGGTTGCATGGATTCGTGCTAATTACGCCCGTAGAGCCCCATTTATTGTTGTAAAAGTAAAAAGAGCCCTTAATCATGCTATTCGAGAGCGGAAGCTAGAATTAATTGCTGAGCCGATATAAGGTATCTCAGTAAATTCATTTTCTCAAAATAAATGAATATTTTTAATCTCGATTTTTATCTTAGATAATAGAATCAAAATCAATTCCAAGTCAACAAACTCCTATCGCATCAGCCAAGTTTATTAACTATGATACAAATACTAAAAGAGCATCTACATGTATAAGTGAAATGAATAAGAATCCTATTAAAGATTTTATGAATTGTTATAAAATACCTTCGGCTTCGCGATATGGATTGAATAAAATATTCCAAAATAATTACAAACATTCACGAAGACCCCGAACATCTCATGTAGCAGTCCAATGTGTTTTGTGGAGAAAAGAAGAACCAAAAGAAAAACAGGATTTTATTAACAAGTGATCTTGAAAATATATTAATTCCTTAACATATATTTTAAGGGATTTTAATTCAATTTATATTCGAATCCTCTTGATCTGTTTTATACTCGTATTTAACTATGGTGGGAGGCGGAATAAAATTTAATAAACGAATTTTCAAAATTATTTAATTACACTATTCAACAAAAATTTCTTCTCGTAAACAATCCATATCCAACTTTTAAACGTTAGTTTAAGTAAATTTCTTCTTAAATTAATTGAGCCGCGAAATTTAAATAATGTAATCAATATTTTCTTATGTTAATTCTACATATTTAGAAAAAATTTTATTATTTTTTGAAAAAGAAAAAATGAATTGAACAGACGACAGAATTCGAACCCGTGTCTCTCTCCTTTAGCCGAAGAGAGCGCTTTACCAACTAGGCCATGGATCCTGGCGGGTGTTCGATTCATTTTTCCTTTTCAAAAAATAATAAAATAATTTTCTAAATATTTAGATTTAACATAATAAATTATTGATTACATTATTTAATTCAAATTTCAATCCATTTTTCTGCTTAGCGAATTGAAATAGTCCCATAATCTACTAGATATCATCCGCTTGAGCGGAAAGCTAAATTAGGAGTAGTCACCCCTTTAGGGGATGAAGGGATGTTCATAAAAATAAATTCAATCGATTTTTGTGCTTAGCGCATTGAAATTGTCCCATAATCTGCTAGATATCATCCACTTGAGCGGAAAGCTAAATTAGGGGTAGTCACCCCTTTAGGGAATGAAGGGATGTTCATAAAAATAAATTCAATCCATTTTTGTGCTTAGCGCATTGAAATTGTCCCATAATCTGCTAGATATCATCCACATGAGCGGAAAGCTAAATTAGGGGTACTCACCCCTTTAGGGAATGAAGGGATGTTCATAAAAATAAATTCAATCCATTTTTGTGCTTAGCGCATTGAAATTGTCCCATAATCTGCTAAATATCATCCACTTGAGCGGAGAGCTAAATTAGGGGTAGTCACCCCTTTAGGGGATGAAGGAATGTTCAGAAAAATAAATTCAATCCATTTTGTGCTTAACGCATTGAAATTGTCCCGTAATCTGCTAGATATCATCTACATGAGCGGAAAGCTAAATTAGGGGTAGTCACCCCTTTAGGGGATGAAGGGATGTTCATAAAAATAAATTCAATCGATATTAATTTATAATATGTAATCAATTAAATAAAAAAGCAGTTAGGAGTTAGCACAAGAGAAAGTATGTCCTAGGAAACTAGAAAGTACACCTATTATGACGTCATGTCTCTTACCTTTGGCTGGCTGGGTGACCATAAACCCTTGCTCTCGCCGCTCTGCTTGCCTGGCTTCAACTGAGCCTTGAAGGTAAAGCAAAGAGACCAGCCAGCCTTTTATCAAGTTCCTTGAATTTCGATAAATAATTTTTCAATGGGAATTTCTATTCATTTTTTATTATCGAAATGAAATATAATTAACACACGGGAGATAGACCAAAATAGTAGGGAGATAATTTTTGAGGCGAGGGGGCAGGGAGAGGGGTGCCCGATTGTTTTTTTGTTTGTTTTTTAATTTTGAAAATAAAACTTATTCCAAGACCCTTGATAAATCCAAAACGGAAAATCTTAGAAAGTTTATTCTGGTGTCAAAATGTTTGTACTGACAAGATTTTGATGTTTCTAGTATAAGAATTTTTGGTTCAAAAATATAAAAATGCAAAAATAAATACTTTTCTGCTTCCCCATGGGAAAATAAATTTTTATTATTTATTTTTATAATCAAATACTATATTTTTGTAAATATTCGAACTAGGCGCAAGGCGCACGTTTTATCTGGGAGGAGATTTGGCTAATCTTAATCTTAATATATATAAAAAGAGGGTGATGTTCCATCTATCAAAGCACAGCCTAAACCGCTTGACCTAGAAAGATGAAATTTGGAGAGTATATTATTTCAACAATTTTATTCTTCAAATGTGGCCCGTGTAAGCCAAATGGTTGGACACCTCTGCCCAACATAAATCGATGTTTTCAGCATCTTCACGGATTATCCGGTTAAACTTAAACTGACTTTATCCAGGATGCTCTGGGTAATGCTCAACAATCTAAATTTTCCTTCTATCCGCGAATCAATCACTTTCGGACGGTCAAGGTTTTAAGAAAGACTTCTGTGCCACTTGAAATTACAAAGAATTTTTCATTTTCATTTTCATTACTCAACAAATACAATGGTTCATTCTATTAGTACTAACGGAAATTCGCTACGAATTGCAATATTCTAAACCTTGACCACCTCATAAGAATTTTTGGCATTTGGGCGTGGTAATATATTCCTACGTCTACATATTTGAACAAGATAGGTTAGAGTGTAATTTGGAGCTCCATTTTATTTTAAAAATACATTTACACTTTTTAGTACTGGATATTAAAAAATTTCGATTTAGGAACAGTATTACTCGGAGAAGCTTGAAAAAAGACGGGCTTACTCGGATAATCCTCGAATTTTATGTTGAGCATTATCCAGAGCAGTTGGATAATGTCAGTCTAGCCCGGATATAGCTAGCTTTATCCAAATTCAGGCTTTACCCTAACTAGTATATTAATAAATGATTAATACTAAAATAAGTGCTTAATATTTTCAGAAATTTTGACTGGGATTCATCAACAATTTCGGAAGAAACTAAACCTCCAAGATAAAAAAAAATATAAATATATAAAATAATGTTAAAAATATAACTCTAAAAAATAAATTATGATTATTATTTTTTACTTTATCCATGCTTTCTAATTTATGACTCGAAATATTTAAAAATAAATTGACGCTTTGTATTTTATGACTCGAAATATTTAAAAAACATCATACCTACTAACCATATTATTTTGAAAGTCGTGTTAAAATTTTCAAAAATTCTACTGATTTATTTTTTTCAAAAAGAATCACTTACTGTGTTTAAGATGATCTAAAATATAGAGATAAATAATTTTCTGGCAAGATTTTTTCTTCTTTTTTCGTCCATCTATCTGTCTTTGAGTTGATGTTTGTATCTCCAGCTTCAAAATGCTACCAGAACGATATATAGAACAACCAAGGTAAAAAAATCTATCTAATTTAGGGAATGTTTCCATTTTCAGTAATTTTCGAAAATCAAAGTTCAATGAAATGACTATTTCTTAAATGAATATAAAAGTTCAAATTACCGAGCTTGCTGAGTAAAGATTTTAAAGAATATCACGTAAGATTGTCATCTAAGTACCTAAATCAGAGTTGTTATAGATTATTTTTATTATACGCTAGAATAGATTAGTAGTTGAAAATCTCTAGTGATTTTCTTTAGAAACCAATATTTACTTAATTATTCACTACGACTACTGGGTATCTAATTAACTAAAAAACTTTCAAATTTTTGGCTTATTTGTGTTTAAGATTATCTAAAATATAGAGAAAAATAATTTTCTGGCAAGATTTTTTGGTCCATCTTTGTGTTCATTCAAAGAAAGGTTTGATAATTTATTTTCTGAAAAGTGATGTCAGGCATTTTCATTTCTTGCTAAATAATAATATTCAATGTAAATTTTATGAATACAGATAATAAACATTCACTAGTGTTTAATTTTGTATATATAAAAGGGGTTTAATTATTTAAGCGGATGGGAGTAAAGCCCAAACTTTAACTAAACTCTTTTATAAAGAATATTTTTGAAATCAAGATTGAGACCTTGTGTAGTTGTACTGCCCTTTTGTTTAAGGTTATAAGATAAAATAAATACCACATTAGATGTATGCATATTACCCAGGATAAGATCTGTGTTGGTCAGACAAAAAAATTCCAGTGAACATGGCTTGAGGTGTACAAAGGAAATTCCATACCCAAACAGCCAACACCTTGCAGGCTAGGCAATCGGGCTTCTCAGAGATAAAAGCCGAAAGCCGGGCGTAATTCCAACCATGAATCATGATGAATCTAAAACAGGGATGTCCAACCTTTTGGCTTACACGGGCCACATTAGAAGACAAAAAATTGTCTCGGACCGCGTATAAAATATTATAATTCTATTGATATTTGCTATTCAAAAAATATAATAATAATGTTGAAATAAGAACTTTATTAGTTTTTTATCTCATAGTGAGCTTTTAATTTTATTTTTCGTAAATTTTATATGTACTTGAAAATATCTTGTCAATATACTTACAAAAAGTGATATTATGTATTAGTATTTGTTTATATTTTTCCTGGTTAGATAATTAAGATAAAATTCTAATAAAGAGATAATATTCAATTTTTCTTTCATATTGGTATCTAATTGTTGTTCTATCTAGAACATTCAATCAGAAAGTTTTCAAGTAGAAAATTTATTTCTAATGAAAATTGAATCGAAAATAGACCAAAATTATGATTATTTTTTCAGAAATCTTGAAACCTAGTTCCAGATTTAGAATTTAAAATTAGCACTTTTATTTTTCGCACTTCACAGTAGATTTTTTTATTTTAGAGAAAAAAATTATCAGGCCAAATTGTTGTGTTTTCCAGTATCTACATATAAATCTCAATATTTAAAGAATATTATGACTTTAAATTGGGCAACGGGTTGGACAGCCCTGGTTTAAATCGAATGGGGTTAAAGAAGGATATTGAGGAATGATAATTTATTTTTTTAAAAGAGTCACGTAGATAATAATCCCTGACTAACCATTATCTGTTGACATGTAGATCTAAAAGACAAGCCCTGACATGTTTGAGTCCAAGAGAGAAATTATCAATTAATTGTGATTGGTCTAGAAAACCCCAATTCCTTGTTTATTTTTTAAATGGGTCACGGATATAATAATCGCTGACTATCCATTATCTATTGACATGTAAGAACGTGCAAAGATCTAAAAGACAGGTCCTGACAAGTTTTAGTCTAGAAGAGAAATTATCAATTAATTGTGATTGTTCTAGAAAAACCCAATTCCTTGTCTCCTACTATAATAGCTATAGACCTAGTTAGTGTCGTAGCATATAAATTACTGAAATAATAAATATTTTAGAAAATGAAAATATGAGAAGAAGAAGAATTTTTAAATATTCGAAAGTACATTATATTTTTTATTTTATCTTATAATATATAGCTGAGCTTTTAATTTTGGTTTTAGTGAATTTTATTCTTGAAAAAAACTTCACGTATTGTACAAATGTACATTCATATTTCAAAAAAGGGAATAAATATATCTCTATGTTTTAAGGAAGTTTGGAAGTTTATGATTTTATGTTGGGCCATACTCATTGCAGTGCTGGGCCGCATGCGGCAGGCGGGCCATGGGTTGGACAGCCCTGGTGTAAAATATAAGCACCTAGTTATTCCCGAATATTATTTACTTTAATAGACATATTTTAAATGAAAAAAAAACAGTTATACCCTGGGTTATAGCTAACCATAATTCTATTTTGTAAATGTTGTATTTCTTTTTACTTTTTATGTAAAACATGGAACTAAGATATATGTAATAATGTTATATTGTAAAATGTTAAAATTATGAAGATTAATATAAGATAGTTTCGAGTTTGATTGATTCTGAATAATTACATAAGCAACTAGGTAAACTGAAAAAATCTCATATAAATTTTTTATTTGATATTTATTTTATTTATTCATTTATTTATTTTATTTATTTGAATATAAATTATAAATTATTTTTTATATTAAAACTAATCTTGAAAAATTGTATCTGGTGTAGATGATGGGATTGATAATAAGGGCACATGAACTCCTTTTTCAGAATCTTCTTTAAATTTGATAAATGTATCTCGTTTCATACATGTAATAACAATTCCTGCAGAATAGCATTTTGCGGCAATCAAAAAAATTAATCCTAAATATAACGCATGACGAGCTAATTCTGAATAAAAAATAATTATATATCATAAATCATATATTTATTTAATTTAAATAAAACTTGAGGTGATTTAATTTTACCACTAGAAATAATTTTATGATGGGATAGGACATAGACCCGAGCTTCAAGCATTGGAATATCATCAACAAAGCATGTATAATTACCCTCATCTTTTGGCCTTACTCTAGAAAGATATAAGGTAGCTTTAAAAGCATCAAGAGCTACATGAGATTCATTATCATCAGTAACCTAGAAATTGAAGATATGGTACTTAATATATTAGATATGGAATATCTGATATATTACATATGTTACCTCTTCCTTTTTATGTTTGTCATTCTCTAGGGGGCCTCTATGTCTATTATCCTTAAGTTCATAAGCCTCAAGGGGCTCTTTATTATATTGCCAAGTAATTGTAGAATCAATATTCGATCTAAGTGAATTGATAATGTATTTAAGATCAAAAAATAAATTTTTATATATAGGTGGAAGTTACCCCAAAATAGTTTTAGAACTGATCACTTAATGATTATTATAAAGAAGGGATGTTGCGGATATTCGCATCCGCAATAGACATGATGACAATATTAAAGAATGAAAGAATAAATGTTTGCGGAGCTTCCGCATGGATTTCGACAACTGCATCCGCATCCGCAATAATCAATGGGGATTTTCATGCGGATGCAGATATAGCGCAGGTCGCGACAAGAAAGAATTTCAAGGAAGCCACGAGCAAATCTTATGCCCTTATTTCATCTGTAATTCCAATAATTCAAATGCTTGTAAAAAATCTTGATGACTATTTAACAAGATCACCCGATTTTGATTCAATTCGACTGGCCGTCACGACTCTGAAAACTAAACTTTCAGCAAAGTTTTCTACTTTGTTGGTACCTATATGTCAGAAGTGGCCAACCTGCGGCTCGCGAGCCACATGCGGCTCTTTGAAGGATTATTTGTGGCTCTCGATATAGATTTCAAGACTTGAAATATTTTAAATCGTCTCTAGATTTTTTTCTGAATCCATTTGAAATTAACATACTTCAAGGTGAGTTTTCCATTTCCAGTATAATTATGACCCAAAAAGCATCTGGAGAATTATAATTAATAGAAGAAGATCAAACTCTACAATTAAAATATAATTCGACGTCGATTACCGAATTTTGGAAATTTGTACCAGAATCGAAGTATCCTGAATTAAAAAAGGGTGCTTGTCGAGTTATTTCAATATTCGGAACAACGTACTTATGTGAATCATTTTATTTCACTTTAAAATTCGTGAAATCCAAACACCGATCAGTATTAACTAACCAGCATCTCAAAGAATTACTGAAAAGTGCTGTCACCAATTATTCACCAAATTTTAAAGAATTATCAAGAGAAGTGAAATAAATGTGTTTAATTTTTAATATTTAAATTCAATGCACATATTTTGTACTTTTATTTGTTTTCAATAAATATAATTTCTGTAAAAAAAAATTTTTTTAATATCTTTTTTGCATACCTTTTAAATACGTATTTAATTGCGGCTCGCGAAACATTTCAAATTTTGAAAAATGGCTCGGACTATCAAGTAGCTTGGCCACCCCTGGTATATGTCATCGCCACCTACTTAGACCCTCGCTATAAGCACAAGATTTTTACACCAGTGAGGAAAAGATTAAAGAAGATATTTTGAATATGAGAAACACTGAGGATGACGTTTCAGGTTCTCTTAATTCCGAAAGTTTAAATTTATGAATCTTTACGAAACAGACTTGAACCTGAAGAGGCGGCGATATTACGTTTTATTAAATATAATGCACCAATTTTTAATTTTACTTACTAAATATTTAATAAAAATATTAAAAATTACTATCTTTTTATTTTATTTCTGCACCCACACGAAGTTTCTTAAAAAAACATCCGCTAATGTGAGCCTTCAAAAATCTGCACCCGCATCCGCAGATGTCAAAAAATCGCATCCGCAACATCCCTGTTATAAATTATACAGTACAATCTCATTTATATGTGTAATCGAAAGTATAAGATTGTAAATTAACTCAAGATTCACTTATTTCTCGTTTTGAGATTTATGAAGGAAGGAAATCATGTGTTATTCTATGGAAATTTCAAAACAGATTGATCAACCTAAAAGCAAGGTGATCTGGGTAGAGCAGATATGTAAGTGAAAAATAGTTTGGGATCTTGAAGTATAATATTACGATAATTAAATTAGACTATTTTTTTCGATTCGCCATTTGGTTTAAGATCAACAGTTTTTAGAAGCGGATGCTACTCAATCATTTTGGCGAAATCATGCCTAGTATAAAAAGTTATTAGAGCGTTAATTTGAAATTTCTTATAAATAGACAAAGATCTCCTACGAAAAATTTCCGATTGTTGCCATAGAAGATCGTAAGAAGGTTTAATATGGTGAACATTTGAATTAACATTAAAGGCGAAATCATACTGTTACTTTCGAAATTTACATTCAAACTACCAATCACAATTATTACAATTAAATCCTGACTAAGTTCAGAGAGTTAGTAGAAGGGAAAATCAAAATGTATGGAAGAATATAAAAAGACCACGACACACCAGCTCACAAGGCTGTTCACATCAGTTACTTTTTGGTTAATGACGAATTCCTGTGGTTGAACACCCCATCAATGTATCCTCATGATTTGAAAATGGCATTAAAGGAACCCAATTCCACTTCGTGAAGAAGGTGAAGCAAAAAGCTACTTTTTTGCTATTTTTTTCTTGCAGCTTATCAGTTGCATCTCAGTGATAGTGAGTAGTACAATGATAAAATGTGTGCTAATATTGTTAATAAGGATACATTTTATAAATATATCACTTTGTAGGCTTAGGTACATATCAAAAGAGGTAAAATAAGAAAGATTTGGTTAAGACAATGTTTCTCAAACTATGTGCTGCGAGGGTTATTGACAAATAATTTAAATTGCATGGGCTTTGTAACTTTGAAATAGTATTTGTAATTACTTCTATTATTTTTTGTGTCATACAAATTTTACATTTTTTATATTCAGGTGTGCCGCAAATGATTCCAGATATTTTTAGTGGGCCGTCAACCAAAAAAGATTGAGAAACACTGCTCTACCTTTAAAAGCTTCGGTTCAAAAATGCAAAAAGAAAAATTTTTATTGATATTTTAATGCCAAGACATAATATAGGCATAAATAAACAATTTATATTTAAGTTTATTATTAATTACTACGGCATATCTAGCGACCCGATTCTTGGAAAAATTTCCACTTTTTTCTTAATTAATAAATGTGTGGGTGAGCGGTTTCTACATTAGAATCCGATCTAGGAAAATAACTAAAAAGGGTGTGGATAGAATTATCTAACTTCTTCCTTTATAGCGAAGGAAAAGCATGGATGCGAAATACAAGTCAAGACCTGTTCAGACTATTAAAGATTCAATTTTTAATTTCTATTATTCTAGGAATGGCCTTTTGCTCTTGGATCAAAATTATACTCGTTATAGAGAGAGCAAATATTTAATTGAACTTCAATAAAATTCAGACAATAATGTGAAAAAAATACTTGTTCTAACTGGCGAACGTATACTGGGTCGTGAAAAAGTTTTACTTTTTTCTTCATTTTCATCATTCACTAGAAAAATTAAATTCATAAAAAGAAATCGTCTTAGAAAGTTTGTTATGTAGCAAAATTTTTATATTTTCAATGTGGAGAACTGCTTAGATTTTGTTCTACGTTCAATATTTCCAGCACTATTCGGAAATATTTTCCTGTCTAATATTTAAAATTAAATAAAAGAATAAATACTTTTCTTATTTGTATAATTTATTAAATTCTAGCTTCAATTTTTATTTAATTTGTTAGTATCTACTTACTCAGGACACATTATAATTTGATGATCACCTTCTTGGAGAATGAATTTTTGTTTAAATTTTACTAATTTATTTTTATTTTTTTTTATAAATTCTTCTCTTTCTGCTTCACAGTCTCCTGAACATGGTTGAACAAGATCAAAATCTGGTACATCAGTTAAAATTCGATATACACTTGGTAAATATTTAGCCAACATTTTAGATCGACAAGAAATTTCATATATATCAACAATTGCCGACCAATGGGGATCAGTAACATTAATAATGTGTCCATAACTTAGGGTATTTTTCTGTCTTTTCTTACGTTTTTTCTAAAATAAATTTTATATGAGAAAAATTTACTAAATTTCCAAATTAAATAAGTTTATATTTATAAATTCAGTGGACTCGCGTCGAAGGGTGAACCGCGACCTAAAATTGTGTACACCTACTTCCACTTCCACTTTAATTTCCAAGTAGAAGGCAATAGATTATCTAATGAATTCCAAAGTAATTTCAAAGACGGTGTACACCTAATTCCAATCGTGGTTCACCCCTCAACTCGCGTTATACGGAACATACATTTTCAGACCAATTTAACAAGAAGGAGTTGTTGGAACTTATTTGTTAATACTTCCGATAGTTAAATATACCGAGGTGGATACATGTATTTTTATTTTTATTAAAAGTTGAATAAAATTATTTTTCTTTTATGTCTTTGGGGCCGTCCATAAGTTCTTCTTCGAGTGCCATACCCGAAACGGGTGTCGGCGCCTCTCCACATATACCTACCTGTGCTGAGTGTGTTTAGTTGTTTTACACAGATATACGGGACCTACTTTTTCGCCGGTTCCGAACGGCTAATTTGGAGAGGTCACTTGGCAATTATACTCTTGGCAGGTTGCCATTACTTTCCAAGAGGAGGCGACTGCAAATATCTATTTGCCGAGACTCGGTCTCGAACCAGCGATCTCCGAGTCAGCGACCCAACACTCTATCCACTGACCCACAGTCGCCTCTGTCCATAAATTACATCACAAGAATTTCAAGATTTTTAGAGCCCCTCTCCCCCAATGTCACATTCTGTCACATTTTCATTGAGCCTCCCTATATTATGACGTCACACTATCACTTTTTATACCCTATATTTTTTTTTTTTTATTGGCAAAAAACCCATTTTGCCAGCCAAAATATTCACAATATTTAAAGTTTAATTTTTTTAAAAATTTTAATTTGACTTTGTGACATCGAAATTTTTAAGATCCCCGAGCCCCCTTGTCCCATTTTGTCACAAATCTGAGATGGCCTCTCCCCCTTACTGTGTGACGTAATTTATGAGCCCCTTTAAATGTGTATTTATTATTAATTTTTTATAAACCGCTGCTTCGTCAGCTTCAAAAAATCAGAAGCTATGTGAAAAATTTAAATTTATATTACGCGTTATATGGAACTGTTTATCGCAATATATGAGTACTAGACGAAATTTTTTTGTCGCGTTATACGAATTCGCGTTTTACGGGAGCGCATTATACGGGAGTCCAATCTTCTCGCTTGGGCTAATATCCCGATTTTTAATCGTGTCCAGATAAAAAATTATTGGCACGAAAGACGATTCATATCGCAGAAACCTCGTATCCAGATTTACTCATATCCTGAGGGCTGGAACACACTTGGCGTTTTTTACCGATCGGATTTTTTGCCGCTGCCGCTCTAGCGTTTACACACTGGGTGGTAAGCATTCTTGCCGATATGACACTGTTTAGCATAAAAAATAAATATAATCTCACCGATTAGTATAATTATGCATATAACAGGTACTATGTCTATTGAAACTTTAAAAATGTAAAATAAATAAAATGATCTTGAAAATTAATTTTTAATGACTATTAATTATTAGTTATAATGCTATTTAATTGACCTTAATAGTCTTAAATTAATTTAATATAATATGAATGATTTGTTAATTTACTTTTATTAATTTTACTTCGGTGTCTTGTTTATCTTTATGTATAATGTACGATGTTTTTGGTTTGTTTTTGAAATTTTGATTCTTCGCATTTGCTAGTAAATTTACGATTGCAAATAAAATAATTAACTATACACCACTCTCAATTTTCAATTTCAGCGGTCGTCGGTAGACTGGACGCCGAGTGTGTAAACGTGCATTTACTCATGTAAGCCACCATTTCAGCGGCTAGCCGACGAATGTAGTTGTCGGTAAAAAAACCGACGAAAGTAGTGGCAGTGGTCGGCTGCATCGCTGCCGTCGACGTTAAATGATTTGATCGTTTATTTTGCCGCCCAATGTGTAAGTGGCAATACCATCCTATGCGCCTCTACTGGCACGGCGGCATCGGTAAAAAAATCCGATCAGTAAAAAACGCCAACTCTGTTCCAGCCCTGAGTCACCACTGTAATGGCGTTAAAATATAAATAAATATCTATAAAAAATCTTTTTTGCACCCTTCATCAAAGGAGAAAATTTTACAAATGGTTCCTCGTTTTATGAAATTTTTTTCAATTTTCATAAGAAAATAAAATTTAATTTCAACGAAAATTATGAATGTTTTAATTAGAAATGAAAAAATACAATGTCGTTAAAATATATTCAAAAAATATATTTTTTCCCCTCCCCATTTATATGAGTAATTTTTTGATTTTTATATGAAAATAAAATTTCATGTCCTCCTCAAAATCCTACATTTAATTTTTTTGCTTATTCGCATCCTTACAGCCCTTTGTGCCCACCCCCCAATTTGCAGGAGCTGCTCGGTCGTTATTTACGCCATTGCTAGAATCTATTCGAGAAAATAGTGTATCTAATTTTTTAAATACCTCTTCAATCATCACTAAGCTCATCTTTAGAAAATTCTTTCGTCTTCTACTGGAGGAGCAGGCTTAATACGGCAATAAGCATTCTTTTGTTTTTCTCCATGGGGACGGTCACAAGATCGACAAGGCCCCCAAGGTCCCCATTCATTTATTACCTGATTAAAATATATATATATTATTTTAATTGTCAAATATATCACTATCAATTTTTTACATTTAAAATTTCATTACTTCTAATGTCCGAACACGCGTTAAATTTGATGCTGTAATTGGTAGATAGAATCACTCTTGGAAGACGGGCCGTTGTGGGGTGAAGAACTTGTTGTTGATAGGTTACCCATCGACTTTGATCACCGACTATTTTTTCAAGCTCATTTTTCCAAATAACTTTAGAAAATAAAATATTTATTATTAAAAGCATAGGCAAAACAAAATCATTTCAATTAAAAGTACATTTAATAATTAGTGCCTGGAGCACCGAGCATCGCTCGGTAACTTTTTGTCTCTAAATAGATTAATAACTCATGACACTTGATAAGTACACCAATTTAAAAAAAAAAATCGTTATTGCGGTTTTTGAGAAAATCAAAAAAAAAACGAAAAATCTTTCATGCAAATGTCAACTTCCGTTGTTCCGATTTCAAGCAAAAACTTGCTGAACTCCTTCTAGCCTATATCAAGCTTAAGTTTCGAATTTCGTAGCTCTGAGATTTATGGTTGCGAAACGCAGAGGGGTACATTCTTACGTACGTAAACATCAACTTCCAGTACTTCTATTTTAGCCAAATTCTTGTGGTACTTCTTATCGCCTCTAGATAGCTTATGCATGTTTCAAATTTCAAGGCTCTGCGACTTACCGAAGACGAGTTATGAAGGATTAAAATATTTATTTAGCGACATGACTAATTAATAGTACAATTAGATGTTTTTACATTAAGGAGTGTGAAACTGTAGATAATAAATTTTGTGTAAGTGATTAATAGAATATTCTGAGATAGATATTTTTCGCAACTAACTTTTAGTACTCTTTTTGTCTTTCAAAGGATGCTTTGAAAATAAAAATATCTTACTATCTATTAGATAATTATATTTTAGTTCTAAAGCTTCTCCCAGCGGGCCGTGGCTAAAAAGTATAATCCCGCATCTTCATCTCGAATTTCTAAAATAACCAAATTGTGATTCATATCAGTAGAAATACGATTTTGACTTGAATTAGCCGCCATTCCAAGATCAACTTCCTTCGCAGATGAAAAACTAGTTAAATTCGTGGCTGATAGGGAGTTCTGTTTATACCAAATGCGATGTGATTTAGGACTTTCATTTTCTTGGCTAAGAGGAAAATAAATTAACTGTTTAAAAAATAATTAAGTAATAACATATTCAAGTCAATTCAATATTTTAAAATATTTAGTTTTAATATTTGGTTAGAGTCCAGAACCGATTCCGATGGCTGTGAGCGAGGGGTGAACCGCGATTGGAGTTAGGTATACACCGTCTTTGGAATTATATGGAATTATTTTGGAATTCATTGGATAATCTATTGTCATCTATTGTCTTCTACTTAGAAATGAAAGTGGAAGTGGAATTAAATGTACACGATTTTAGGACGGGGTTCACAACTCAGCTGTGAGGCTATGGCAGATTTCCGCTTTGGTAGACCCATGCAGAAGGGAGGGGGGCAAGGGGAGCAAAATTCCCAAGCAATCAGCTAAATTGAACCGAGGCCAACTGAAATAAATAACCAGTATAACTTGACGCGACCTTATTGATCAAACGGCAAACCCCACTCATTGTTACGCCGACGATAGCACTCTACACGGCAAACCCTCTCCCGAATAATCGAATCAATATTGCCTCCTCAATTACTCTCGACCTAGACAAACTGAATAAATGGGGCTCCCAAAATTTAGTTAACTTTAATTCAAATAAGACTCAATGTTGTCTATTTTCTAGGCGCGAAAATAGAGATTTCCCTGATATTCACTTCGATTCGAATACCCTGAAAATGTGTGACAGCCTATCCATGTTGGGCGTCTCTGTCGCATCTGACCTGTCTTGGAATGAACACATCTCCTCTGTGGCGAAATCTGCAGCAAGGAAGATTGGCTTCTTATTCAGGTCCAAGCGATTTTACAAACCCCACAACTTCTCACCATCTACAAGGCCCAAATCCGCCCCTGTCTCGAATACGGCTCTCATCTGTGGAGAGGAGCCTCAAAATATTCTCTTGCTACCCTTGATGCAATTCAGAAACGAGCCGTCAGGCTAATTGACGATTCTACCCTCACCGACTCCCTCGACTCGCTGACTCATCGAAGAGATGTCTCCGCCCTTTCCCTTTTCTATAGATACTATCACGGCAGGTGCTCTGATGAGATAAAATCAATAATTCCCCCCAAAGCATGCTTTGCACGCAGCACACGTTTTGCCGACTCCCAACACTCTTTCGCGGTCAAATTAGAAAAGTGCCGGACCACTTCATTCGCGAATTCATATATCCCCATGACTTCAAGGAACTGGAACTCCCTCCCAGCCTCTATCTTTCCCAGCACCTATGATCTTCAAACCTTCAAAACCAGGGTGCATAGACACCTACGTCTACACCCTCTCACTTAATCAACTTTCCCTTCTCTTCGGTAATGCAAGGGTCTTTCGAGATCCATAGGGGCTACATCTTTACTGGTGCACCCCTTCTTGCATTCGATTGCATTAAAAAAAAAAAAAAAAAAAAAAAAAAGAAGTCTGTACATGCTCCAAATCCCGCCAAATTTTGGTTGCACACGTTTCAAGCAAAGTTATGAACGAAAACACCCTCAACAAAATTCCTGTCTCTGTGTATGTATGTCTGTCTGTATGTCTGTTTCAGTGGTTTCCGAAAAGTTGCTCACGATTCACGTAAAAACGGCTAAAGGAATTATTATGAAATTTCATATTTGCATCAGATGTCTTCTAACTTACGTTTTTAGCTATATAATGTTTTGATATTTTGACCCCAGAAGGGGGTTTGGGGGGGGGCGCACGAATGAAAATTATCAAATAACTCCTAAACTATTAACCCTACGGCAAATTTTATGATAAACAAAGTTGTAGAGGAGTGTGATTTCTGATCAACTTTTGTTTAAAAAATTTCCCCAAAAAATCTACCCAAAAAGGGGGGGGGGATGGGTGAGGAAATGTAAATTCTTGCCCTTGGAGCAAACTCAGCCAAATTTTGTATACATAATCTCTGGGTCTCTAGAGAGCTAGAAATGCAAAAACAAACCACCCAAAATGGTGGGGGGGGGGGGGTCAAAAAATGGAAATTCTTTCTCTTGGGCCAAACTCAACCAAATTTTGTATACATAATCTATGGGTCACTAGAAGGCTAGAAATGCAAAAACTGGTTCCGGAGGATTGGTGCGGGGATGGAATGGGGGTGGGGTGAGGAGTGAGGCGGAGTAGGGTGGGGGTGCAGGGGATGGTGCGGAGTGGAGTCCAGGGGGCATAGCGGGGGTGGGGTCCAGTGGGATAGGCGGGGGTGTGGTGCGCAGGGTTGGAGGGCACGGGGTGGGGTCCGAGGTGGATGGGGTTCGGGTGGAGGTGTGGGGCGGGGTTGGGAACGTGTGCATGGTGCGGGGGGGGGGGGGGGGGGGGTCCGAAATGGAGTGTTGGGGTGGTGGTGTGGGGGCGGGGGTTGGGCATGTGCGGGGTGAGGGGACTGGGTGGGTTTCGGGGGGAGTGGTGGGTGAGGGTGGAGTTCGAAGGCTGGGGGTTGAGGGGGCGTGCCTCCTGGCTAGCAAGAGGGTCGCCGAAGGCGGGCCTTGCAGCTAGTTCTTTTATAAAATGAAATAAAAAAAATGGTGAATAAGCCCATTGTGAGCAGAATACAAAAACATGGAAAAATTAGTGGGCTCCCGAGCAGCTTAGAGGGAACATTGCTCAGGGCTCTCCAATGCACCAGAAAATATAAGGTAGATTCCAAAATCTATGGGGGGACATTGACTTAGTTAGGAAGTTATCCGAAGGAGGGGGGGGGGGGCAGGCGGCCGGATTAGCCACCACAATGTTTCAATTTCGGCAATCAGATTAGAGATCAACTAACTTTTTAGAAGACAAAGTTTTGAAGTAACTTAATAATTAAATGAGAAATACATATGTAATGCCTAGTAATAAGTTTCAATTTTACTAGGGGGGGGGGTCACTGCCTCTATAACTACGCCCATGATGGGGGTGTTCTGAACTCTTCATACTTACTTGAATATTTATCTAATTTAATGTTTTCTCTTAAATTATATTTGAAAGTTCGAATCACCTGTTAAAAAAGTGTTTACCAATAGTGGCAGGCTAATATTACTTTTGTCCAATTTGAGCCTCAATTAATTCATAGTCAATCACTTTTATCTGATCCAATTAATCGGCTTCGTTCCCTACATTTTATTTCAAAATCACTATCTTGGCAGTAGAATAAATTAAGATCAAATAAGAGAATATATAATAATAATAATATTTTGAGGTTTATTGTCATCTTTTGATATTAATTTTTAATTTATATTTTTATGTTTTAATAGTTATTTTATTTAAATTAAGCGGAAAATGTATGATATTGGTCAACATGACAACATGTACATAAATATAAAATAGAAAAATGTTTATTTATTTTATTTTAACAATATATATTAAAACAATAAAATTGTGATTATTTATAGCATTTGTTAGTTTTATATATGTTGAAATTTTGTATATTTAATTGAATTGTGATAAAGATTGTTGATTTATAATATTTTAAAATGAATCTCTTTAAAATTTATAAAAGGATATTAATTAACGATGTGGATTCAAATCTAATGTATGGGTAATAGTGAATGAATTAATTAATCAATTGAAAATTTATTTTTGTTCTAAGGTTGTCTGTTGATTTGGAATGCACGGTTGCGAGTTTGAAATCTCCAGCTAGGTTCATAGAGCGCATCTCGCATTATAAGGTTCGTTGTTGCCAGTGAAGGATGCCTTCTGCCGCGAATCCTAATTTAGAAAAACAGGCCTCTACGGAGGCAGGTGAACCTATTAAACAGGCGATTGTTATGATCGAGCATAAAATTCGAAATTTAGAGAAACGAAAAAGTAAGTTCAATCATCCGTTATTTGTATTCTCTTCCCACCTAACTGTCAATAGAAAAGCCCTAAAGCCGCCATATTCTCGAAGCACATGGCTCGCAAACAAACGAAAAATTACTTATTTTACCTAATAAAAAAAGATTCTATTTATCATTTTATTTATTTAATTATTCTTATTATCAAGTTTAGCAAATTCAAATATTTAAAACTCGATTTATTTAAACTTAGGTTATATATTGAAAAAAAATTCCTCTCTTTTCTTGTTTTCAGTTATATTTTTTTATTAATATATATTTTACATAAAATATATTTACTAATTAATACTTAACTATATTATACAAAATGAGTGTTAATTATGTTTTATATATTGAAATATTAGATACTTTAATTATCTTTCGGATTTGAATAACAAGCAATGATTGATTCTTTTACCCAATTATTCCAACTCTACCCATTTCTCATTCAAATGGAAATATTACTATAGAAAAAAAAAAAAAATATTTTATACTTTATTATTTTCCATTAAAAAATATTTTAGATCTTAAATCTTAAGTAAAATAAACTAAAAGAAAAATGTTTAATTTTAATAGTTAAAATTTAGATAAAAACAAAAATTAACATAATTATTGTTTATTTTATATCCTAAATATAAAATTTCGAATGTATAGCTTTAGGAATAGTAAGTATTAAGATCAATGATATAGGTTTCCCACTATACTCAAGCATTCGCCTCCTTTGTTTCTCAATCAGATATCTTTTCAATGAAATGTATCCTTAAACATGATTAATTAAGAATTTCAACCATTATATATATATATAAATAATTATTTAATAATTTTAAACAAAAAAATTAAAAATTATTTTAAATGATAAAATTTTACATTTGACTCTAGCGATGATTCAAATTTATTATTTTGAACTACTGGTAGGTGGCTAGGTCTAAAAATAACCAGTAGGAAATTTTGATCTCATTCATGCTCTCTCAATTTTTAAATATTTGGAATTTTGTTACTATATCTAATATCTGACCCCGCCTTTGAATCTTGACTTTCCTCAACTGCGTATTAAAATATTACTCCGTTGTATTTATTTATTATTATTGATATGATTAGATACTCGGTTAGGATTCAATTATCTAATTGCATTTCACTATTAGGCATTGATATAGATGTCTATTTTAATAAGGTTCATGATATTATTTGAACTTATTTTTCTCTTTTTTAATGATCCAAAACAGTATAATAAAAAGTAAAGATTGAAAGGGAAATATTGACCGATAAGAAAATTGAAGCTTGAGTCTTGACTCAAAATTGAGTATCTATGTATGAAGCCAGTTCTTAAAGGAGTGGTGATAAGATTTTGGGAGTATTATTGATATAGATATGTCTATGTTAATAAGGTTCAATGATATTATTTGAACTGTTATTTTTCTTGCTTTTTTTTTGTTAAGACTTAGATTTATAGATATCCAGCATTTTCCATGACAGGAAATGATATTGTTTCAAAAAATCGCAGTTTTTCCTTCATAAAATGAAAACCACTCATCCTAGAAGCTTGATTCCTATCTCATTGTCTAGGAAATTTTGTTGACTTGAACATTTATTCGGATCACTTTTTTGATAAAACTCTTAGGGCCGGTTGTATGTCGCAAGTAAATTCTTTTACCACTATCCAAGGGTAGATGGTAAATGGAGGCACTGAGATGACCAATCAGATGACAGGCACTGAAAGTTCATCTGATTGGCCATCCCAGCCCCTCCATTTACCATCTACCCTTGGTTAGTGGTAAAAAGCAATTACTTTGCGACATACAACCGGCTCCTGGTTTTATAGATATCCTACATTTTCGGGACAGGATATGATCCGAATACTCAAAAGCTTCACGAAAAATGCTGAATATCTATAAATGTAAGAGTTTTATCAAAAAAGTGTCAACAAAATTTACTAGGGAATGAGAGAAAAATCAAGTTTTCATTTTATGAAGGAAAAACTGCGATTTTTTGCAAAAAAAAACCTGCCAACTTTAACCTCATTGCAGCACGGGTTACCATTATCCAATTAAAATGAAACTTTGTTTAAATTGTAGCAAATTAATCGTATTCAAAAATGTATTGAGTGGTCTTTGTCGAAAACGTGCTCCTTCATGGTCAAAATGGGGAAAAATTGAAAAAAGTTCTAGTTTTAGGGATATTCAAAAGTGATCCCAAGGCCTGAGTACCGGTTCTACTTAACCTAAATAGATGAAATTGTTATCATTTTACGCGTAATTTAAAGAGCTTTAATTTATCTGATAGAAATCATTTTGATTTGATAAGTCGTTTTAGAGTTATTCAAGAAAAACTGAAAAAACACCGGAATTTTCTCATTTTGAGGCGCGTAGAAAAATTTCCACAACACAGACTTGAGGGAAAACTTAGGGTAGTAGAGTACCAATAAAGGTATTCCAGCAATAAAATCGTTACCGTGAATTATTTCCTTTTAAAATCGTAATTTTCCTGGACTAAAATAGTATAATAAAAAGTAAAGATTGAAAGGGAAATGTTGACCGATAAGAAAATTGAAGCTTGCCTCAAAATTGAGTATCTATTTATGAAGCCAGTTCTTATATGAGTGATGGGATTTTGGGACCATTAAGGGCCAGTTGTTGTATGTCGGTTGGTAAACTCTTTTTAAAGAGTTTACCAATCAACATACAATTTTAAACGTTGACAAAGAGTTTACCAACCGACATACAACTGGCCCTAAGAGAATTCTAATGTCTAGAAATCAAGTGTTTAAAGTATAGTTGATTCAATTTGTTTTAACTTGATATTCAAAGAGTTTTGATCATTTACAAATCATGTATTTTGCGTTAATGTGCATTTAGAAGAAATTTTTGATTTTATACTTGCCCCTAGTTAGAGCCGGGTTAAAAACTTTTTGAGTCGTGTTACTTGCATCCCATTCAATTTAAAAATCCTAAATGACATAGTGGGAGTTGAGACCATCGATTTCCACTGAAACGTAAAACCTTTAATCCTTGAGAGTTATCAGAATGGGTATAAATTAGCTAATAAAAATACACACAAATAACGAAACAACAACTACTTTGAATTGTTTATACAAACTGCATTTACACTATGAAATTTATTGTTTCAAAAAAGTTATCTTATTTCATTTAAGACGCGGGTGCACAAACAACCTATATTTCCAACCTTTCGCTTGATCACTCTCCTCCGAGGGGTGAACCGCGACCTAAAATAGTGTACACCTACTTCCACTTTCAATTCCAAGTAGAACACAATAGATGACAATATATTAGATTATCTAAGAATACCAAAATAATTCCAAAGGCGATGTACACCTAATTCCAATCGCGGTTCACCCCTCGCTCTCCTCCTTCGGTAATGCAAGGGTCTTTCAAGATCTCTAGGGACTGGATCTTGCATTCAATAGCATTAAAAAAAAATTTAAAATTTATAATTCTTTGGTTATTATTGATTGACCTTTATTTAATAAAACTTTTTTTCAATCTTGTATATATAAAATCACTGTCAAATTTTTTACAATTTTAATTATTCATACATATGTTTCAAGTAATAGTTGAGTCATCTTCACTGACTAACCACCAATTTTAATATTGCTGAAACTTCTTGACTATCCTTTATGATTCTGACAGTGAATTTTAACAAGTCTTGTAAAAATTGTTTGTTTACCCATTTCATTTATTAAAATTAAGAGCTAGTTAGATTTTCGTTGAAATTTGATGAAAAAAACTAGGGGGGGGGGAATAAGGGTTAAGAATTTGACCCTTTGTCTGATTTGAGCCAAATTTTGTACAATTTACCTTTGGGATTTGGGGAACTATCATAAAACAATCTTTCCAAAATAACGGGGGAGGGGGGGGAAGTTATAAGATATCCACATCCCATATTGGTTGAACCGCGACTTAATATCGTGTACACCTACCTTCACTTTCATTTCCAGGTAGAAGACAATAGATGAAGGGGCATTATCTAATGAATTCCAAAGACGTTTACACCTAATTCCAATCGCGGTTCACCCCTCGGGTTTTAACATATGGAAAAGCATTGTAATCGTGTAAGAAAAAAGTTCGGTTTTTTGTTGTTCTTTTTCTAAATATCTCAAACGATGGATGAACCGCGACCTAAAATCGTGTACACCTACTTCCACTTTCATTTCCAAGTAGAAGACAATAGATGACAATAGATTATCTAATGAATTCCAAAGTAATTCTAGATAATTCCAAAGACGGTGTACACCTAATTCCAAAAATCCCTCGATCCCAAAAATGGCGGAAATAAATTTGAGCGAAATCATGGCATTTTGTCTACAAGAATGCCTTATAGAGTCAACAACGAAAAATTATATTTTACGAGATATAATCATTTTGTCTGTGAGTTATTAAATTTTGTCTACGCTCTAAGGGCCAGTTGTATGTCGGTTGGTAAATTTGTAAAAGTTGACAAAGGGTAAAACGTTAGAATTCACATTGTGCTCGGCGGGAAAGTGCGTGTCATCTGATTGACCATCCGGCCGGGCACAAGATGAATTCTAAGGTTTTACGTGTCAATTTATTTTTTTAATTTGTTCATCCTATTTTAAGAATACTTACAGTAAGTATTCTGTTTAAAATTTAATTAATTTTCATATTGGGAGTAGGTAGAAATGTCATACATACTTTCATATCATGGTTTCGAAATGATTTTAGAATAAAATTCCTCTTCCTTATTTTTCATTAAGTATTAAGCTATACTAAAGGGATGAAAAGACCCGAGATTAATCTAAAGAAGACTTGCTTGGGCTGGCTGGTTCACGTATGTATGTCAACTTTTACAAAGACTTTAGCAACCGGCATACAACTGGCCCTAATTCAAAAACAAGTGTGAATATCAAACGAAATTTCACGTGTAGTTTTCTTGCATTGGGTTTAAGATCTGATTAGATTTTGGTTGAAATCGAACTCAAAATTAAGGGGGGGGGGGTCTGAAAAAATTAAAATTTGAAAACTATAAATGGAATTTACTATAAAAGGGATAAAAGGGTCCTATAATAAAAAAAGTCATTATTTCTTTCGGGAGCCAAAATGAGAGGAGGGTTATTCAAAAAATAAAATCATTAACTCCTAAGCTTTTGATCGATTTGAACGAAATTTGGCATACGACCTTTTGGAAATTACTCACTTTGTGAAATTGATAGTGATGGAGGATTCCAGAAATTCTCAAACAAAAATACTAGAAAACTCTCTTTACCCTAGAAGAATCCTATATTTAAAAGGAGAAATTATTTATTGCAAATGAGCCCCTAATTGGTGGTGGGGGGGGGTTCGTAAAATATTTTATTAAATATAAGATAAGTGTTTGGTAAAGTCATATGGATGACCACATCAGTTTATTTTTTAATGTTAAGTTACAATACCTTTACATGCTTTGCATTCTTAAGGGATTGAGAGGATAATAATAAATCTTGAGCATGATGCGAGGTAGGTTCGCATCTTGCTCAAATTTTATTATTATATTAAAATGTTTCACCTAGAACCAACACCTAACTCATTAAAAGTGATTGAAGGGGTGATAAAATGATCTAGATTAGAGTTTAAAAGGAATTTTTGAATGGATCAGAGTCTTGAACGTTAAGGTTAGAGGATTCTAGAAAGGTGGAACCAAAAATGTTCACTGGAAGTCTGAAGAATAACAAATGAATTCGATTTGATGTGTAATGTTTTGTTGCAAATTTGTCTTGAGGGAGTGTCTTTTGGATTAATTTCATTAAACTTTTGACATAATAATAATCTTAAAAAAAAAGATAAGGTTGGAAATAATTCATAAAATTATTATCCTTACAATATAGATTAAATACAATATAATTATATTTCACATCACATACAACTAAATTAAAATGTAATGTATATTTTTTTAATTAATTATAAATTATTATTGATGAAGGCGCTGATGCTTATGTATAATAATTAGATGCTGTTTTGAGGTATCTAAGCCGTTTGAACCAGATGTGGTGTTCAAATGAAGACAAGGAAGATGTTTTATTTTCAAAACAAGACAATACATCTCATTATTCAACCAGAATAAAATTCCTTGTCTTCATTTGAACACCACATCTGGTTCAAAGGTCTTACCTCAAAACAGCATCTAATTATTATAAGTTATTATTCGTGAAAATAAACATGGTTACTGAAATCTTTTAATTTGCCTCAATTATATAATAATCTATTAATGTTTTGAATTTTAATACGTTTTAGAAAAAAATTGAGACCTACAAGCATGAACAGGACCAAGGAAAAACATTAAATGCGGACCAACTCGAAGCTGTGAAGAAATATGACGAAGTAATGCACACTCTTACATTTGCCCAACTTCTCTCTCAACAATTCAATGTTTTGTCCATCAACCATGCTAAACAAGCGAAGAAAGTTGCCCGACGAGAAGCCGCTGAACGTTCTCAACAAGAAATTTCTAAATTTCGAGAAGCTCTTTTAATTCAGGACACTCTAAAGTTTGTTAATAGTACTCTTATCACTTCAAAATAATATATTTTGAAAACGATTTATTACACTGGTCTACAGTAATTTTGTTGTCCTTGATATAAAAATAATTTCGAGTAATTTTATGCCAACAATTTCTGAAACTATGAATGATTGACTCTAGTTTTTTTAATCTTCATATTCATATTACACTATAAAAAGCAGTAAATATGAAAAATAAAAAGCATGTATATTCTATAATATCAATTTTGATTGAAAAATATTATTAATTGTTTTGTTTTAGTGTTTCATTAATTTATATAGATGTAAAAAGAGAAAAATTAGCAAAAACAATATGACACTTTCGAGAAACGCCTTTAAAAGCTTATTTTAAATATTATCTGACCAAAAACATAAATTTGAAAAAGGGTCAAGTTCCATAGCAGTTGCTTAAATCATATCTATAGGAATGGACAACGATCTTCAATTGATTTAAAAGAAAATTTGTTATGTTCTTTGTTTGATATTGAATTTATAACTTGGCAAGATTTATATCCAACTAAATTGTTTGTACTATAAAATAGAACAACCAGCAAAGCTAAATTTTAAGCTTGTATTAAATATCATCGCGTTAAACGTAAGTTATTGACTATTATAACTTGCTAAATTCAATATCAAAGAAAGTAACAAATTTTCTTTTAAATCATTTGAAGAACGTTGTACATCCCTATAGCTATGATTTAAGCAACTGCTATGGAACTTGGCCCCTTTTTCACATTTATGTTTTTGGCCAGATATCATTAATTTTTGAAAAGTTTTATCCTTTAATTTATCTAAATAATTACATTTAAACATTTATATTAATAATTATTAAATATTTCTCATAAAATATCTGTTAAAAACCCGGTCGGTTTTTCATAAATTTCACCCCTTCATTTCGGGCCCCGAAGAAGGGAAAGTTTCGGTTTTTCAATATCCTCCTTTATTAATGTTCCAAGCTTTGCCAATATGCCAAATTTCAGCATTCTAGGATTAGCGGAAGTACTCGAGGTTTTTGATATTTCACTCAGTGTTAAAAATGGCACTTTTCAGAGTTTAATAACTATAATAGGTTTAATATAGATTCATGAAATTTGGGATTCTAGATGTTACAATGTGCCTTATTAGACATGTAAAATTTCAAATGTGTAGGTCTAATGGTTTTTGAGTTATGGGGGGGGGGGGGTCGAAAGTTGCTCGAAATGGTTCGTGTAAATATACACATGGCCCGGTGCGTCGCCCGTTTTTCCGAACTTGGCTGACACACTGCCGTGTGTCTAGATAGGTACACCAAGATAATAAAACCCAGAGCCAATTCAGTACTTTCATGAATATATTCGTAAACTGTGTACTTGAAATTATAGAAATTCCCAGAGTTAACTAGGGCAACAAATTTTTTTATGAGCTCTGTTATTGTTTTAAAATTAATATTATTGTTGATTTGTTTATTTTAAGGACACTCTAAAGGAATTGATAACAACCCCCGCAATGCGTGCTGATATTGGAACTGGATCGTCTGGCCTTCCCCAACTCACTGAAGAAGAACTTTTGTCTCTGGAACAATGGCTACCTTTGATTGCACCTCGAAGAGATGATCCTCCTGTCAGTTGCATTTTATTTATCTTATTGTATTTACAAATACATTTCACTCATTTAATGTATTTTAAGAATATATTTTCCTCTATTTCTAGTTTGGAATTGCACGTTATATTAATTAAATATTATAGTTTTTTTTAATTTCAATTATTTATATATATTCAAGTGTGTAGTGACATTTTTTGAAGCACCCTGTATACATATTAAAAAAATACAAATCTTTTATAAAACAATCTAGAACACGTTTATTTTCAACCAAACGTTTCGGGAGAATTTCTCCCTTTTTCATTGGCAAAATTTTCAAAAAGAAAAAAGTTGCCTTCTCTAAAATTCAGAAAACAACAAGAAATTCTGCCGTGAAACGTTGTTTGAAAATAAACGTGTTCTAGATGGTTTTATAAAAGATTTGTATTTTTTTAATATTTTAAATACAATCAATAAATATTTTTTTCTTTTATATAAATACATATACATTAGGATGCCCCTTATTTTGGATATTTTCGAATATTTACGCTGACAGGGGCTCATATAGTTAGAAGTAAATAAAAAAATATCCTCAAGTCTCTTAACCTAGTGCTACACAGCGATTAAGTTTCCCATCTAAATAACATTGGGTTTTTAGCATTGAACGGTCAATTTTTTTATTCCGGCCAAAGTAATGGTTCAAAAAATTTGAAACTCTGTAGACTTTATCCTTATAATAGTAGCTATCCTTCAAAATTTTTATAGATTTTTAGCTATTATAATTTTGGAGTCTATAACTTAGTAATACTAAGATATAGCATTATTTTATCTAGATGTAACTCCAAAATTGTAATAGCTAAAATTCATAAAGATGGCTACTATTATAAGGATGAGGTCTACAAAGTTTCAAATTTTTTGAACCATTACTTTGGCCGGAATAAAAAATTGATCGTTCAATGCCAAAAACCCATGTTGTTTAGAAGGGAAACTTAATCGCTGTGTAGCACTAGGGTAAGATTGAGATAGAGACTTGAAATTTGGGGGATATTTTTTTTATTTATTTCTAACCATATAAGCCCCTGTCAGTGTAAATATTCGAAAATATCCAAATTAAGGAGTACCCTAATATAAATATATTCTTCAAAATCTAAATTTTAATAAATTTTTATTTTTTCGAACTTAGTTCACTCGTAATAATTCATTTTTAAACTTGCGCGGTTCAATTATTTAAGACTAAATTTTAATCTTTCATTATAATAGGCTACTCCTGTTGTGGACGAGAACTCAACTCCTGAATCTACTTTATTTGTGGACCGACTTCACCGAGCTGCTGAACACCTTATTCGCGTAGTTGATTCAAATACCCGAGAACTTCATGGCACAACTTATGCTCGCGTCAAAGAGATTTGTCAGAAGATCACTGAAAGCGGCTATTTGGAACAAAATACGGAAACTCCTGTTGTTCAAGACTTGAATAATGCTACTACACCCGTAAGTTCTTTTTTAAATATAATATATCTTAATACATATAACTATAACTGAAAATAATGGAAGGCAGTCCAGGGGTAGTGAAGAAAGAAAAATAAACACATATCCATTAATTCTTCTGCTAAGAAAGAAGAAAGTTTTAAACACTGCTGTGGGGAGAAGAAGGAAACATTTTGTTTGTTTCCTTCATTGACCTTTTGAAATCCTGAAGAAGGAGGGAAGAATCCTCCGAAACGTCGGTTTGAAAGGAAAGAATCCAATAAATTACACCTTATTTGAATATGTGTTAATTTTTTCTTTCTTCAATAACACTGGGCTGCCTTCCATTGCTTTGAGTTAAAATTTCTACCAGTCCGTCTCCTCTCTTCAGAGAAAATTGTGTGCAGATAAACATATAACTATATTATTTTATATAGGTAAATAACTAGTTCAAATTGATATTTTTTTTTCTCAAAATCCTTAATAGTTTATTTATTTATATTTAAATGTATTTTTCATACATATATATTACAATATTACAAATTTTAATACTAAAGTTATAATATTTCTCAATAGAAATGTTCAATTGTCCCTCTTAAGACATATTCTCACTTGGTTCTTAAATTGAATCAGACTTGATGCATTTCTCACTTCAGCTTGTAAAGAATTAGAATTCAAATCCTCTAAAATATAATGAATTTCTTGTGCCCTGTTTCCTCACCCTCTCAATAAATATATCGTCTCTAATTCGCGTCTCATGTGGTCATGGATCTCGTTGACCAATGTGAAATTCAGATAGGCTGGCAGCTGCCTATGATATAATTATATACAAAAAACATTGTCTGTAAAAATAAGAATTGCTTCACATTCATAAGTCCTAAACATTTCAGCATACTACTTATTGATGTATATCTGTCACATTTTAAAATAATTCTCAGGCATCTATTTTGTAAGAGCTGCAGCTTATCAATATTCTCCTGAGTACAATAATATAATATTGTAGGACAGTAAGAGAAACTAGGACTAATCATCATAGTTCTATACACCTTAATTCTAGTTTTTAAGGAATTTGGTGTTGGTACTTGGTGAAAGTGTAACTGACCTGGATAAGTTGAATTTGAATACAAGTCAATGGTAAAATATATTTTTAAATAACAAAAGAGTAAACATTTAAAATTAGGGGAGGGAGAAAGGTAGGAAGTCTATTTAGTTTAATTTTGAATGGCCTTCTGAGAAATGAGGATCTATACTCGTGTAGGGGGGTGGGAAGATGGGTTAGCCACCCGAAATATATATATCAAGATTAAAGTCTCCAAAAATTAATTCGTTTTATTTTTATATCTTAATTTGAAACCTACCAAGTATTTTTTATCCAATAACTTAATTCTAGTGTATTTATTACTAGCTCTACCAAAGTATTGCACTTTTCTGTTTACATTCTTCAAGAGCTCACTATGAATAGTATCTTTTGAATTTTAAAGCTAAAGATAATATTAATTCATTAACTCATTTTTATACATTTTCAGATTATTCTTGACCTACCTGTTCCAACTGAATCCTTTCCTGCCTCGCTTGATCCATATACCACTAAACCGAAGCCGTCAGAGCTAGCTCTCCCTTCCTTAATAATAATAAATTCTAGATATAAATACCGAATAAAGGTTAAATTGTTAAAAATATTTTTCTCCACTTCCTTTTTTTTTTTAGTCATGAGTTTTACTTTATTAAAAATTTTCAATTTTTAGGATGAATCCACTGAAGAACTAATTCCTGCTTCTCAACAAGATGAATTTTCTGCACCCTCTTTACCTGGACAAGTCATAAATCCTGGGATTGTTGAAGCCGCTGCACCTCCTGGACTCTGCCCACCCCCAACGCCTGTAACTAACCCTGTACTCCAACACCCTCCTCAAGCTGCTATTCCTCCTTCAATTCCTGCCAATGCTCCTCCTCAACCTGCTTCAGGTTTTGTTGAACCAAACGCTTACTATCAACAAGCCCCTGTGACAGCTGTCCCTCCCAATTCTTCTGTAAACCAAGCTACGAACAATGTTGCTCCTCTTCCTACCCCACAACCAAATTCGACTATCCCAGCTACACAATTTGTTCCCCAAGCTAGGCCAATCAATGAAGTTATAGGATCCGTTGGAGGAGCATTTAACTTTTTACAGGTAAATTGTTCATTAAGAAACCCTCCTTACCATTTTTATAAAAAACTAAACCAACATTAAACAATAACCAATACATATTTTAAGACAATTTTGATTCATAGTTAGCACATAGTTTTCAGATAATAATGAATCTTATAATGGCGCCAGATTTGTCAAACGAGCACGGGATTGGCTAGAATCGGTACATAAACAGCAAAAAGTTTTGGGCTTATGAATTATGAATTCTTATTGTCTGTTCTATATACTCTAGCATTAACTTTTTGCTAGAATTGTCGCGAAACAACTACCTTAACAGGCGCGGATCCAGGCCTCTGATTTGGGGGGGGGGGGAGGGGGCGGTCGCCGGTATATAAGATCTACTTTTGATCTCGGAAGTGTGTCGCGGTCGAATTGTCCAGAGACGCCCCCCCCCCCCCCCACACACACACACACACACATAGAACTTTATTTTCTTCAATTTTAAAATTTAATGTTATAAAAAATATAAAAAATAAATTAAATAAACATATAAAAAATGTTGGTCTTCAATGCTTTGGGGGGGATCGCCCCCCCCCCCCCCTGGATCCGCGCATGTACCTTAATGTAGATTACTTTAAAAAATTTTACTTTATTCTTAATTCGAAAATTCCTTTATTTTCCATTGTTTTTAAAATCATTTTAAAGTAAAATCAATTGAAACTAGGACATTTTAAACTACCCTCAGAAGAGTATTGTGAGATAATTTTGTAATAACATAAGTATGATTTTGATTCATCCTCTTGTTGCTCTTTTACTCCCTCTTTAAATCTCAGGATGGTTGGTGAGTATAATAAGAATAAATAATTTTATTGTTTATTATAAGAGGTTTTTTATTTTTGATTTACAATGCTGGCCAAAATATGTCATTTTGTATAAAAAATTATTTTTAAGCTTCTGATGAGGGCAGAGAATGCCGAACAAAGTGAAAAATTTTGGTCACCATTGTAAACCAAAAATAAAAATTTTTTATAATAAATAATATAATTATTTATTCTTATATTATACTCACCATCCATCCTGAGATTTAAAGACCAAGTAAAATAGCCACAAGAGGATGAATCAAAATAAACTTACCAGTCCAGCATCATTATAATTAATAGCTAATCAATTGAAACTGCTAAAATAAATATATTTAATTTTTTCATTAGATCCTCATAAATTGATCAATATTAAAAACTGCTTTTCAAGGAGAAAGAGATTTTGATATTTATTTAATGTATTTCATTTTTTTTCTATCAATTGTTCACTTATAATTTGATAACAGATAAATAATTATTTAGAAGGCGTTTTTGATATCCAGCTCCATTTATTTAGAAATAAAATTAGAAATTATAATTACAAAGTTGAGTCGCTTCTTTCTCATATGTAGTGGTTAACCAAGAATTTTATTCTATTCAGATTATTTTCTATTATTTGTCATAAAGGTTATTTCTAAGACAAATAATTGTTGGTAAATTTTTAATATTTAATTTCTTGAGTAAAGTATCACTAGACATCTCTGACTTTTTAGAATTTGACATTTTTGAATATTAGCAAGCCAATTTCATACTTAAATTACCTTTTTAAATCTTAAACAGCTAGAAGAAAAACGCATAAAGAATATCTTATAATTAGAGACCGAATTTCTATGCAATTGCAAATTTTGTTTGCCGCCACATACGACCCAGGGGATCAATTAAATATCCCAATCATGCATCTAGGATACTGTGGGTTAAATTTTATACTGCATATTTAAAGGATTTTTTGTCAAATATTGACTATTTTGCGCCAAATACAGATTTTTTAAAAGTCAATTTTCGGAAAAAAAAATGAAGAAATATATATATATAAAGTTCCTTTAAATTTGACAACTGAGAAAGTGGAGCGATAGACATAATATCTTAGATAATAGCGTAGACATAAGAAGACTGAAGATAATTTAGAAAAATAATTGTAAACATAAATTATTCACAATTACAATCAAATTTTAATATTTTTGAGATCCTTTGTTAATTATTATTATTATTAGGTTGAAGCATAATTATGGAACGTTTTTTAAAAATATTTTTATTCAGCAAAAACAATAATAAAATTTAACAAAAACATGTTTAAATGATTATTCGGGAACGTATTCACCATCTACTTCAATAACTGCTTCCCATTTGCTTGGCAGTCGGTCGATTCCACGGGCGAAGAAGTCACGATTCTTGGAGGCAATCCACGCTTTGACATCGGCCACCAAGTCATCCAAATCATCGTAGATCTTAGTCTTTTGCCAGTTTTTCAAAGAGCGGCTGATGTGATAGTCCGAAAAACACTTGGCGATACGCAAACTTTTTTTCGTTCGATGTTTTTGAAGATAAGCCAAGATTCTTCAAAAATGGGGTTTGTTGGTTTCGTTAGGTAAAAATTCGAAAGCGATCAGCCTTGTTGTCGGAGAGTTCGTGGGGGACCCATCCAGCCAATTTCCATACCTTGCCAAGCTTTTTGAGGCGTCGAACGATCGTTGATTGGTCGACATTGAAGTCTGCAGCCAGCATTCGTGTTGTAAGGCTTTCATCCTCTTCCACGGCTGTCAGAAGTGCCTGATCATCAAAATCCGATGGCCGACCTCTTCCTTCTTTATCCTCCAAACTAGTGTCACCTGATTTGAAACGGGCAAACCACTTCCGTACTGCACTATCAGTAATTGTTCCTTCGCCAAAAAGTTCGTTGAGATCGCGAAATGACTGTGCTGCCTTCCATCCTTTCTCGTAGTGGTAGAGCATAATATGACGAATATGAATATGGTTTTCGACACGAATTTTTATTAACTATAAATAGAGAAGATTGTTTTTATAAAAAAAATAAACAAAACGCCATTTTTGGCTAAAGAAAAACGCGCCAATACAAACGTTCCATAATTATGCATCAACCTAATATTATTTTTTTTTAATGGCCTTCGGTAACTATAGCCAATTTTGGCCATTGAGTGTTCGTGTGTGTGTGTGTGTGAAAGTGTGTTTAAATTAGTGTAGTGATCAGATAATCGCCGGTCAAATATTTGCATTATTTTATTAATTTATTATTTGTACGTCAATAAGGAAAGCTTGTTAATATACAAAAATAAAAGTAATACAATACAATCGTGTCTTAAATAAAACTGCCCCCCCCCCCTTATTTTTTCTATCACATTTTTTGAAAAATTATATTTATTATATGTTGATTTTATTCAAGAGCACGTATTATTTCTTTGAGTTTAAAGATTTTTTAATATATTAAATATAATGACAATTTAGTGAAATTTTTTACTCAATAAAAGCACATATTTGGCACTTGGTGTCTAAGCTTACTTTATCATTTTATTCCTTTCATAGCACTCCTTCAAATATATAGTCTTTGTCTTCAATTTTAATTTTTTAGTGCATAAAAAAATTTATTGTGTCAATTTTTACATCATATAATTGCATATTTCAACGTATTCTGAATATTACTTGAATATTTCAGCCTTTTTAACTGCATATTTTGGCAGTTTTTACTGCATATAAATCCGGTCTCTACTTATAATATATAGATAAATTCGTTGTTTCGAAGCATTTTGATATGTGAAAGGAAAAAATATTTAAAACAAAAAACTGTAAACCGCCAAAGAAATTTTAATTTATTTCAGCAGAAAAGCGACTAAAGCTGAATCTCAACTACCAATAAACAATCTGGCCGTAGAGAAATTAGTTTAATCTCATTTGGAAAAATTTACTTATAACTCAATTTTAACTCTTTAACTGACTTCCCCATTTTTTTTTATCTCACTTTAAGTTGAAGCTCTGAATAATTACAAGTAACTGGATTTATTTATTAGTAGTTAACAACCAATATATTTTAAGCTTGTAGATAGCACAAAACAAACCTATTTTTAAAATTACCTACACTTATTTGTCAATCAATAATTCTATTTTTGTATAAACACGCATTTCCTATTATATATTTTTTGTGTAGTTAATTTTTGTATTTATACATCTCCTAAAAAGTTTTTTTATCATTTTAAAATTCAAATTTTATTACTTAGAAATTTGTTAATATCAATTTTGTTGTTTTTATTTACAAATTCAATCATCTCTATTAATTATAAATCTTAATCCCACGCTAAGTTTTTTTTTTTTTTATCTATTTTGATTTTACAGGAATCGGAACTTGACCCACCAGAAATGACTGTTTTATTACCTGGCGTGGCTGCACCAGTGGCTGGAGCTCCTCTTCCTGTTGCTGGCCCTATTCCTACACAGACATATACCAATCAAAATTTTTCACAAACACAGCCGCCGCATCCTCAAGCACCGCCCGTAGCTCAAATTCACCCAATGGTAGTTAATATTTCTCTATTGTGCTTTAGTATAATTTAATATTTTTTAAAATAAAAGGTCTATTCTCAAACTCTTGGTAAATTTTCAATATAGGTTGTTTATCAACAGCAGCAACAACAGGCCCCTCCGCTGCAACCACAAGCTTCGAACGTAACTCCTGCTAATACTGCTCAACAACAACAAATTCCGCCTAAGAATATGGCCATGGTACGACCATTATTGGTGAGAAATTATAATCAATGCTAAATTTTATTTTTGAAGAAAAAGTATTTAACATTTCAAATAGCTAATATAACGAGTGAGTTTTTCATCTTGAGACAGTCTTATAATTCAAAATCAGTGCATTATATGGAAAAAAGTTTCAAATAAAAGTTTGTTTATATCGAGGGGGAAACTAAAATACGCTATTGTTTGTCGACCTAGAACAAGCTTTCAATGGTATTTCAATGTCAAGTTCTGTTTTTTAAATAGAACCCTATATTTTTCTATTGACAATGTTCATGGCGGGATTGGGGGCAAATTTCGAAATGGATTTAAAGAAAATTATCGCATTGTCTACTTTGAGTCAATTGGGGTTGATGATGGCCATCCTGGGGTTGGGGTTCCCGGAGTTAGCCTTTTTTCATTTAATTACCCACGCTTTGTTCAAGGCCCTTTTATTTATGTGTGCTGGGAATTACATTCATAGCTTGGGGGACAATCAAGACATTCGTTGGATGGGTGGGTTGGGAGTACAAATGCCCCTGACCTCCAGTTGCTTTGTTTTGTCGAACATGGCCTTATGTGGGCTTCCATTTCTGGCTGGGTTTTATTCTAAGGACAGCATCTTGGAAACAGCCCTGGCAACGCCCCCTCGCAAGTTGCATAAATATGATTTTATTGAAAATTTTCCACAATACATTTTTTTATCTTTCGCATATGTTTGATGATTTATTTTCACAATTTTTCTTGATCTGACACTTTTTTCTTTTCAAACTTTTCTAAGACCCAAAAAATGCCCATACCTATTTGATTTTATCGTTTTTATAAGCAATACTTATAGGGTATTTCATGTCCGATTTTTCTAATTGTACCAACTAGAGTAATTCTTTTTTTGTAATTTTTAGGCTAAATCATGTTTCATTCGTAACATTTATTTCAGAATTTTTATACGACTCTGTCAATCGCAATACAAGTATTCTCCAAGACATGATTAGATGCTCTTCTTTCCCCAATTAAAGAAAATCATTTAGGCAATATTTAGATTTGACATAGGTCAAAATCTAATATTTTAGACCAAATTTGTTGGTTTATTTGACATATATTCAATAAATGGGCATCTAAACTTGCTGATCAATCAACTTTTACTGGGATCATAACAAACTTTACTATTCCATATAAATTTGTTCAAAATCTCAGAAGCAAGGGCAAATCTATAATTTTGAACCTTTGCTTACGTGGTTTATTTTTCAAGACAAATCGCAAACCCTTCATGATATTCATGAATCTATCTCTTGTCAAGACCTTTTTGAAAATTAGAGATTCCCAAATGTTTCTCCAGCACTTTTTCAATGCTAAATGTCTCTTTCTCAAAACATCCCTTGTATTCATTATTTGCATCGTCAAAACTTCAGATTGAGCACTTTAACTTGCACGCTTCAAACATGTTTTTCATTTTTTTCTTCTTCGAAATACTCTTCATTTAAATTTGATAATAATAAATTTAGTAAATTTTTTTGACCTTTTCATAGTGAAATGCTAAATTGTTATTCATACTAAGTAAAAAGAATGATTAATTATAATTTTGAGAAAATTTTTAAAACCAATCCCGAAAATTAAAAATAGATTCATTGCAAGAATATAGTCATAATAAAAAAAATATATATTTGCACCGAAAAGAAAGTTAAATAATAAGATTGAAGTAATTTTTGAAGACGGACTGATAACTGAATTGGGTGGATATTGATGAGGCAGTCCAAAATTAATAAAAAGAAGATAATTTAAACGATCTTTTTATTTATAAACCGACGTTTCGGAAGCTTATTCCCTCCTTCAGGGTTTTGAAAGGTCATTGAAGGAAATCCAATGTGACATTCCCCTCTGTCTTCTCTCTCAATGACAGTAACAATATTAGGTCTATATAGTATTTCATTCTCATCACTACACTAAATTCTGCTGAGAATGAAATTCCATATAATATTGTTATTGACACTGAGGGCCGGTTGTATGTCGCAAAAGTAAATGCTTTTACCACTAATCAAGGGTAGATGGTAAATGGAGGGACTGAAAGTTCATGTCATCTGATTGGCCATCCCAGCGCCTCCATTTACCATCTACCCTTGGTTAGTGGTAAAAAGCTAATTACTTTGCGACATACAACCGGCCCTGAGAGAGGAGACAAAGGGAAATGTCACATGAATTAGATTTTCTTAACTAACCTTTCAAAGCCCTGAAGAAGGACGAAAGCTTATGAATAAAAAGTTAGTTTAAAAAATTATCATTTTTTTTTAATTTTGGACTGCATCATCAATATCCACTCAAAGTCAAATAATATCAAAGTGTTGAGAAGGATCAAAAGATCGAGCCGTCCTAGGTATATATATGTTTATTTTAACAACAGTCAGAAATTTAAAGATTTTTGTGCCGAGGGTAGCAGAATTTTTATATATTGAAGGAGACAATAAAAGAGTGTGTCTTCTGCTGGAATTATATATACGATCCTTATAAATAAATAAAATTTATAATTCCAGCAGAAGACACTCTTTTATTGTCTCCTTCAACAGTCAGAAAGTTTTTTTTTAATTGAAAGGTCTTGTTACTGTTAATTTTAAGCCAAAATCAAGAGTTTCAATGAAACCAAAAAACTTATTAAAGATCAGACAGAGTTGCTCCAGGGGTCAAATGACTTCTGCCGTCCTTTTAGTTTTAAAAAATAACTGCTAAGAGAAATATTTATTTATTTACAAAACTAAAGATTTGAGCATCTTTTTTTTTGAAAATAGTTGGAATGTTTTTCAAAAAATCAGCTCGGGTTCAGATTAACCAAGATGTATTTTAAAAGAGAAAGAATTCAATCAATCTTTAGGACAAATTCTAAGATTTTAGTAGAAATATTATTAAATTGCGATGACAGAGGAGATTCATAATATTTCTACTAAAATCTTAGAATTTGTCCTAAAGATTGATTGAATTCTTTCTCTTTAAAATTTATTTATTTATTTGCACGAAATTTTCTCTGGAGAGAGAACGGACTGGTAGAAATTTTAACTCAAAGTAATGGAAGCCAGCCCAGGGGTGGTGAAGAAAAAAAATTATCACTTATCCAAATAAGGTATAATTTTTTGGATTTTCATTCCCTTCTTTCTTTCCTCTTTTTCCTTTCAAACCGACGTTTCGGAGAAGAAAGAGGGAAGAATCCTCCGATTCGTCTGATTGAAAGGAAAAGAAAGAAGAGAATGAAAATCCAATAAATTATACCTTATTTGGATATGTGATAATATTTTCTTTCCTCACTACCTCTGGGCCGCCTTCCATTACTTTCAGTTTGTATTTATTTATTTTATAGTAAAACTTATGTATATTATAAATTCTTATTTAATTATTTTACATTTTAATATTACAGGAAGAAGGTAAAACTGAAATTGAGCCTGTTCAACAACCAACATCTGCTCCAGTTACCACTCCACCCCTAATCCAAAGTGATGATTGGAATGACACTTCAGGTGACTGGTGTCAAAGTCAAGATCCAGTGACATCGACAGGAGATTGGAACCAAGGAAGTATAGATGATTGGGACAACATGAACTCAAATGTACAATCGCAATCTCCTCAAGAACGACCTGCTCGCATGTATCGTGGAAGAGGTGGCCGAGGCAGCGGAAGAGGTGGCGGCGGAAATAATTCTTATTCTGGTGGGGGTGGAAATGGTGGACGTGGGGGATCTCGAGGGGGTTATCAAAATGGACGTGGAGGAGGAGGAGGAGGAGGAGGTGGTTATCGGAATAACAACGGTGATGGCTATTATTCAAACCAAAATGGATATAGCCAAGGAGGAAATGGAGGAGGTGGTTATAAAAGAGGTGGAGGTGGTACAAGAGGTACAGGAGGACCCCCCAGAGGAAACGGTGGTCCTAGAGGAGGTGGAGGAAGAGGTCGTGGAGGATCCAATTATATGAGAGGTGGAGGAGTAAAACCTCAAAATTAAGAATAATAAAATGATAAGGAAAACTGGAAACAATATTTCATTATGAGACCCTTCAGTGTGTATTTGTATGAAATGTGTCGTTGAAGAATGGAAAGACCATTTTTGAAACACAAAAGATCTGAGATCTCAATTTTCTTTATCATCTACGGCACTTGAAAAACAAGTATTAATAAAATAATTCTCAATTTTCATGCGGAAGGCATTTTCACAGTCAACAACAAAATATACATACAAACTAAAACAAATTTTCAAAAATCCAAAAAAAATATGTAAAGCGTTGATGAAAAAAAATCAAAAAAAAAAAAAAAAAAAAAGTTCTGAACAGACATTCCGATGGCGGGTGAGCCAAGAAGAGCAAGATGCTCTTCTGTTAACTAGTATTTTTTTATTTTTAAATAAAAATAATTTCAATTTTTTTATGAGTAACGTGTGTAAGGTTCATAATTCTTTTTTTTACCACATGAAGTTCTACGGTCATGATTCCTTATAATATTCATTCAAGTTCTAGTTAACAAAAATTTGTTCACAACTTATCAAGATAATAATTAAATACATTTCGAATATTAGTGTGTAAATTCATTTATCCTGACCTTATAAAATGCTAAATAAATAATAACTTATTTATTTTCTCAGAATTTTTTATTTATTCAATTAGTGATATAAAATAGGGATCTAAATTAGTTATTTTTTAATTAGAACTTGTTTGTAATTTATTAAATATTTATTGATTATAATTGCGATGAGCATTATTTGATTTATAATTTTTATTTCAATTAATAAGGGGCCGTCCATAAAATACGTCACGCTATTCACTCACATCATCCAGGTATTTTCTCCTTCCTCCTTAGTCACATTTTGTAGACGCCCAGCTATATTTATTCTTATTCAAGCGCCATACCCGATTCCGAGCGACGATTACTATGGAGAGTATCCTCCCCATTGTATTTTTCACAGGGGTGGTTTCCCACTGCCTTCCCCTGAATTTAGTGAGGGTCCTTGGATTTATTACAAAGATGAAAATTGACTAAGCCGAGATTAGATCCCGAGTAAACTTGATCCGAAGTCGAGCGTCTTAGGCCCAGTTAGTTGTCTGTCGGTTTGTAAAGTCTTTTTTAAACTTAACAAAGGGTAAAACCTTAGAATTCACCTTGTGCCCGGACGGATGGCCAATCAGATGACACCCACTTACAAATATTATGAATTAAGATTTTACAATTTAAGCGGACGTTTAGGCCGTTAATTTAAAGCTTTTCGAGGGTTGATATTTTACCTAGAATCACTCAAGCCAACTTTTAGTAGTGATGTTTTTGGTATCAAATAAGATATTTAGACGGTTTATCAACCCTTAATGTGGCCTTCAGAGGAGAGACCGAAACGTCGAAATATTTCGAAAAAATTTTAATAAATTTTCTAATTTCCCTATTTGTGGTCTAAGTTAAATGATATTTTTCCAACAAAAACACAAAAAATAAATATATTAATAAAAATAATCAAAATAAAGAAGATTCGGAATGGATTTAAATGGAATTGATAAGTTTTCAAAGTGCATGTCATCTGATTGGCCATCCGGTCGGGCACAAGGTGAATTCTAAGGTTTAACCCTTTGTTAACTTTAACAAAGACTTTACAAACCGACATACAACTGGCCCTTAGCCATTGCTCTTCGTCCCCTCCAATAATTACGTCACGATAAACTTCCCCCCCATTTCTTAAATAGAAAATGAAGATTATTTGTATAAATGTCACCAATACAAGAATATTTATAGAAATTATATTTATTTAAAAGAAAATCAATTTTGTGAGATTGTTAAAATAATAAAAATGAATTGATTTAATTTCCATCTATCATGTTTGCTGTGATCCCCTCTCCTTGCTTGTTGCGTACTTATTTTATGGGCGGTCCCTCAAAATATTTAAATAAATCTTTACTTTTTTTTTATTACTACTGAAAATCATTTTTAAGTATTACATTATTATAAATTAATATCTTATATTCAAAAATTTCCTTGATTACGATTATTTTTAGTATTTTTCCTTGGCAATCTCAATAAATTATTTATATAAAAAAAAAGCTTTGGTATTAATAATAAAAAATTGTCACTATTTATTTTTACATTCTAAATAGGTTTCAGTTTATTAGTGGTGATTTAATTTTTTTCTCTATTTAATACCATATCTAAATTAAATTAATTTTATTCATTAAAATTTTTTTTGTTTTGTTTTTATCTTTTTAACAACTAAAATATAAAAAATTAGGTTATTAAGAATCAATTGTTAGATATAAAAAAAAAAGATGTAGACATCAAGTAAGGACATATAACCGACATTTTTCAAATTAATTACTAGGTAAACCTGGTTGTACCTTATACATGGCCCTAGTCTTAAATTCATACGACTTTTTTCTCATTTTGCTTAAAAATGTTTGAATCATGGAAAAAAGTCATTTTCAATCATTTTTTTTACCTGTCTGTCTAAATTTTTGACCCATGAAACTCAAGAACTAAACATAGAAATTTCTGTTTTGTGCCAAATCTTTGAATTTCTAATGATGAGAACTGATTAGATTGGACTCTCTATCATTAGAACTTGTAGTTTAAAAATGCAGAAAATATAAATTTTGAATGATTTTATTGAGATTTTAAGCTGTTGTGATGATCTAGACACAAATAAACCAACAAGTTTTTCTTTAATTCAAAATTGAATAAATTAGTTTATTAAGCCGTTGTGATAATTTAGGCTAAATAAACAAAAAATTTTAATTCAAAATTTAATAAATTTATTTAAAATCCCACTAATAGCTAATTAATATAAATTAATATTTATTAAGAAATTTAATTTATTCCAAGTTAATTAAATTAATTTTTCATAAATTATTGAATTTGAGTTAATTTCTAGGACGGATCTAAATGAAGAGCGTACCGCGTCTTGAAAAAGGTTATACTTATACTCTAATTTTGATATTGCCAATCAAAAGAAAGCACTTTTAAATTCACATCTCAAATTTCATTTTTATAATCATGTTACATTAACCGTTTAAACTCATCTTGTGCCAAGTATTATAAATGTAAGATTTTCCCATTTCTTTAACCCTGTTAAACTTTTTAATTCATTAGATAATCAGCAATTGCATAAATGTTGTTCTACATGTAATCTACCAAGAATCGTTAAGTCAGTAAACACCAGGGGAATAGGAGAAACTTCATGATATTTCTGCTAATAAAGTAAAATTATTTTTCGATGTCTTTCCTGACAAAAAAAATTAAAATATATATCATCAGTCTTAAGGCTGCTTTGACACAACCACCTGCCTCTATGCAGCTCTCTCCCATACCATCTCACAATCTAAATTTCCTACTATCCATAATATTTATTACCCCGAGAAAATACTCCAACTAGCTCTTTCCTTTCCCCTTTTCCTTACCACTTCGCTCTCTAAAATATCCTTTAACAATCCGTATTTCAAGGTATGTATACATCAGAATCAAAAATAATTATTTGACATCAAATGTGTTAAATATAGTTGTAAATTATTAAATTATGATTACCCAAAAATTCTTCTTTAGTTTGTAGTTATATTCAAAGAGCATGGTCCTCTGCTTGATAAGATGATAACAACCAAGCTAAATAATTTTGCATTTGGTATCAATTTGCACCATATTGGATTTTTCTAAATTTTCTAATAATCTTTTTCATCGGCCTAACGATTCACACAAGTAGGGTTGAATCAAGAAATAAAAAATATATATTTTTTTCAAAACCCAAATGTTATATATGTTGCAGTAAAAACCCGTTTTTCAGTAAGAACGGTTTCTTACTAGTTGAAACGCGTTTCACTGAATACCTTTGTGGCAAATGATGTTGGTTGAGTTTGGTCCAAAGGTCTAGAATCTTCATTTTTGACCTTCCGCCTCATTTAAGAGTTTATTTTCAAAAATTACATCCTCTACAACGTTGCTTCTAATTTTTGAAAATAAAGACTTATAATTAGGCGGAAGGTCAAAAATGAAGATTCTAGACATTTGAACCAAGCTCAGCTAACATCAGTAAATTCTAGTTGCTCACAAAGGTATTCAGTGAGAACGCGTTTTAACTAGTAAGAACCCGTCCTTAGTAAAACCGATTGAGGTACCCTTGAATAAGGTCCTTTAAAATTCATTTAAAAATGTTTTCCTATAATTTAAATTATGTCACCCCAGTAACGCGCTATGACTACAAATTTGCTTAAATCTTGCTGTGTCTCCCTAACTTTACAATCTTTTGATTTAAAAATCTAAAAATTATTTTGGATCATAGAAAATAAATTTAAATGACAATTTACGGGTTTCCATCTTTGATATTTTAGATATTAATGCAGAATATTTTTGTGTGAAATGAATAAAATACATAAAACAAAAGATTCTAAGTGCCTACGTTTCTTATATTACAAGCCTATCAGAAAATTGATAAATAGGCGCAGCTAATTTTTACAACATTGTCAAGAGGTTCCCTCAGGTTTCTAGTAAAAAAAACATCGCTTAAGAGGTTTCCACAGGCAGGGACAGCCGAACCGAGGGGTCAGATGACCCCCCTGGGAATTTGTCTACGGGATCAAGGGGGTCAGCGGACCTCCTAAAGAAAGAATGTCTAATTTATTGAACATTAATTACCGGTTACCGGTAGTTTCTTAATTATTTTTTTTTATGAACAAATGCTTTGTTTTCCTAGTTACATTACATAAGTTTATTACTCATATTTGCTAAGAATAATACAAGTATATATTGCTAATTAATTTCGTTTTATTTTATTACCTTTTGAACCTAAACTCAAGCATTATAACTACAAAGAAAAATTTGAACTCTTTTTTTTTCTTTCAGTTTTCAATAAAACCACAGGTACAAACTGCTTAAAAATGGGTAAAATTGTATCAATTTGCTTCAAAATTTTCCCAGACCCCCCGGTAGGCCTACATCACTTTCCAAGTTTTGACCCCCTCTGGCCTAAGATCGTTCCGCCGTCCCTGCCCACATGTTTCTAGTAAAAAAAACGGGATTGCTTAAAAAAGATGAAGAAGTACTACTTCCTTGAGATTCTTAAAATTTACGTCAAAAAATACGAAAAAACGAAATTTATAATATAATTAATTTCGTTTTATTTTATTAACTTTTGAACCTAAACTCAAGCATTATAACTACAAAGAAAAATTTGAACTCTTTTTTTTTCTTTCGGTTTTCAATAAAACCTCAGGTACAAACTGCTTAAAAATGGGTTAAATTGTATCAATTTGCTTCAAAATTTTCCCCGGTAGGCCTACATCACTTTCCAAGTTTTGACCCCCTCTGGCCTAAGATCGTTCCGCCGTCCCTTTCCCACAGGTTTCTAGTAAAAAAACGGGATTGTTTAAAAAGATGAAGAAGTACTACTAATTTCCTTGAGTTTCTTAAAATTTACTTCAAAAAATACGAAAAAACGAAATTTTTCAAAATTATATAACTTATTCAAAATTGTTGGAATCTCAATAAAAAAGAACAGTTACCTTCACAGTGACCTGCTTGATCAGAATCCATAACTTCCAATTTTGTATATCCCGGGAAAATAAATGTTCTAGAATGTATCGTTGTGTTCGGCGCGTTTGGGAAAACAATAAACCAATTTAGGTTTAGACCAGTGTTCCGCAAACTTTTTATGTTCAAAGTACACCTACCAAGTCAAGAAATTTTAGAGGTACACCAAAGAAAAAAACAATGTTTATTTAATATTTATTTATTATTATAATCAATATAATAGGAAAAGATGTTTAATGAGAAATGTGAGCCTGCTTAACTGAGCACAGGCGATCAAAATTTGGAGGAATCATTTGATAACTCTCAGCAATGTGAAGGTGCATTATCTTAACAAAACTTGACATTTTTCAGCGGCACACCATCTAATGACCACGATACACCAGTTTAGACAACTCTTAGTTTTCTTTCCTTGAGCGAGGGGGGGGGGGGGGGTCGGGGATTAATATATAGCTTTTAACTGAAGCAAAAAATTACCGAGTATCGCTCGGTCGCCAGGTACTCTCTTATAGAAGATTACTTTTCTAAAAGTTGATCGAAAACTAAGAATTTCTTTGACAAACGAGACACGAATTTTGTAATAATCATGCGCGTAGTTAAGGAGGGGGCAAGGGGGCACTGCCCCCCTTATAGTAAACTCTTTGCCCTGCCTAGAAAAATCGAGTCAATATCTCAATAACAATTTATGCTATGAGCTTAATTTTATTCTTAAAAAATCAATACAGATTGAAAAATGTAGATCTCAAAAAAAATTATCTTCCCATATAGCCCAGTAAATAGGGGGGTTTCAGCTTATATTAAATGAGGGAAAATATTTTTTAGGGTCGTTTGGTATGGTGTGGGTATGCCAAATCTAAGTTTGCGACCTTGAAAGTCTGGGGGACAACTGTTGGCGGCCGAAAAACCTCGAAATTTTCGAACTTTTTCTAGTTTTTCTCTTATAACTCGAAAACAGCTCATATTTTATAAATAACCGTTCTATAGTAAATTAAAGAGGACAAATTTTCGTGTTGATTAAAAAAAAGAAATGCAAAATTGATCTAGTAGTTCGATTTTTAATGGGGATCCAAAAAAACAGACCCCAGGATCACTTTTGAATATCCCTAAAACTCGCACTTTTTTCGATTTTTTCCCATTTTGACCATGAAGAAGCATGTTTTCAACAAAGAAGCCTCTATACATTTTAAAACTAGATTAAATTTGCTACAATTTAAACAAAGTTTCATATTAATTGGATAATGGTAACCCGTGTCGCAATGAGGTTGAAATTTTGAAAAAAATGCAATTTTTTGCAAAAAATCTCAGTTTTTCCTTCATAAAATGAAAAGCACTCATCCTAAAAACTTGATTTCTATCTCATTCTCTAGAAAATTTTGTTTACTTGGACCACTTTTTTATTAAAACTCGTTGATTTATAGATATCCTACATTTTCCGGACAGGATATGATCCGAATCCTCATGCGTCATGGAAAATGCTGGATATCTATAAATCTAAGAGTTTTATCAAAAAAGTGGGCCATGTAAACGTTCAAGTCAATAATATTTCCTACAGAATGATATAGGAATCAAGTTCCTAGGATCAATAATTTTCATTTTATGAAGGAAAAACTGCGATTTTTTGTCAAAAATTGCAATTTTTTAACAAAAATTTGGGATGGGCGGTCCCCACACCTCGCTCAACCCTGGTGCCGCCACTGCGGCTGGCCCCCCTAGGAAAATTCCATAACTACGCCAATGGTAATAATAAATGTTAGGATCCTCCTGTGCTCTCGGGCCGGGGGACCGTGGAATTTTACCTGACATGCCACCCTATTGTTACGCCACTGAGGTACGGAACCCTCGGTCCGACTCACATTTGGCCGGCTTATTTTTTACTGCAACTTGAACTAGACAATTTTTAACCGACTTCAAAAAAGGAGGAGGTTCTCTATTCGACTGAATTTTTTTTTTTTTTGTGCCTATGTTACCTAATATCTCCGGCAATTGTCAACCGATATTGAAATTTTTTTTTGCATTGGGTCCAGTCTAGCTTCCGATTGGTCCCATTTTTTTCCATAGGTATTAGACCTTTTTTATTAGGTTTGTTTAGACCTAACCTCTTTGTTTATGAACCGATTTCGATGGTTCTTTTTTTATCCGAAAGGGGGTGTCTTAGGGATGGTGTCATATTAATTTGGTCAAGTTCTGATGATATGATCACTATTAATAACATCACTAAAAAGAGAAAAATAAAAATTTTTAAGAAAAAAATAAAAACCGACTTCAAAAAATTAAATGCAACAAATAAAATACACTAAAAGGTATAAAATAATTATTATCTTATTTAGATACAACTAAACGGCGAATTATTAACATGAAATTACTTTTTGAAGTTGGTGCCAAACATATACATTTTAAAAATCGCACTCGACCGATCTTACTTAGTACGTTTGGCGGGTACGCCCGCTTATAGGTATAGTTTGTTTGGTACCGACTTCAAAAAGTAATTTCATGTTAATATTTCGCCGTTTAGTTGTAACTAAATAATATAATAATTATTTTATACCTTTTAATGTATTTTATTTGTTGCATTTAATTTTTGAAGTCGGTTTTTATTTTTTTCTTAAAAATTATTTTTATAACGTTTCTTATTGAAAACCCGAACTCGTGATATTTTTTTTTTTTATTCATTCATCCCTGGCCTTTTAGCCATCAGATACAGATTTTTACAATTAAAATTGAATTGATAACATAAAAAGTAAAATACAAATACAGTACAATACATAAACAATACAATACAAATATAAAAATACACCTAAATACCCCTACAGCAATCCATCTACAAGAATATAGATTTTACACATATAAATATATACAAACACGCACTTTTCACCTTTCAAATTAATATTTTGGAAAGTTTTATGAATTCTGAAATTTACTTTATTGTCGCTTTTGTTGGCGACTCCACCAGCTTTCCAAGTTCTGGAGGATCGCGCAAATTAGGGCTGATTTTGACTCTGAGATTATTAAAGTTTAAAAAATTTGGGCAGAAAACTCGTGATATAAAAGGATGAGTTGCGCAAATGACCACGCAGTCGAGGCGCCCTTTAAACTGTAATAAATAATAATAATAAAAGGATGAGTTTAACATTTTCTATCATTGAGAATAATACAAAGCAAATTATACTTTATTTACTGACACATAATAATGTTTTTGTTCCCTTGCAATTGTAAAGTATAGTCGTATGATGATATTCTGCTATTTTGAGAAGTGCAAATCTAGTGGAACAATTCTGGGTAGAGAATTAGTCAACGAGCTATGGGCATTGGAGGGCGGGCTCTGGTGACGTCACTCGCGGTTGGCGAGCCATGCTCGTTCAGTCATCATGTGCTAACCGCTAAGGCGCTAAGGCCAGTTGCCTGCAAGCAGGTGATGCGTCGACATGTATCTATACATTTCACTTTGAGCCGGATTGAAAGAATTTTTAAATATCATTTACCCTTCGTAATTTTTCCATCTCTTTCCTATATATTCTGTGATATATTTATTTTTATAATTTTTAAACGAAATACAAGATGACAGTGACTTATACTGCAGAAGTAGCCACATGTCGAGGGTTCGGCTGTTTTGTCAAACTCCTCTTCAGGTAAATTTCTATGACATTCCTTATTAAGATGCATTACGTAGTTTAGAAATATTTTTATTTATATCTATTTCACACTCCAAAAAATTATTTAAATATTAGGTTAAAACTCACATCTATTTATTTTTTCATCCTAATATAAAGACACAAGAATATTTCTCAAAAAAATAATAATTTTAGAAAATCTTATCTAATTCATTTTAGAATAACAATCGCAAATGAAGAAAAACAAGAGTGTAGTTTCACAGTGAATGAAATAAAACTCAAAGAGGTTTATACAAACTCAATATATTTCGGATTATTAGTCCATCATCAGGTGTTTGCAGATTACAAAGGCGTTTGTAATCTGTAAACTCCTGATGATGGACTAATAATCCGAAATATATTGAGTTTGTATAAACCTCTTTGAGTTTTATTTCATTCACTGTGAAACTACACTCCCTTTACTTTATTAATTAATATCATGTTTCACCTAAAACCTACACCACTTTCCCTAAGTAAAATTGATAGGTATATTTTTATTTTTAAACATGTAAAGGGGTAAAAAAATATGAATGCATATTTAATCATTCTTAGCAACAAGTCCTTTAAATTTCTTATATTATAGAGCTATATATAGGTATATATAATTATATATATGATTTTTTAATTCGTTAAATGTCTCTTTATTCCCCTCTTAAGTCGTTTTTCTAAAGGATATCCTTTGTGATACGCTGCAATGAATGTATATTAATAATAAGAATCGCGTATAGTCGAGAATGTTTTTCGTTGGTACTTCCCAGAAAAATGTTCTAATATCGATTTTGCTCGCTCTCTAGAAAGAACCGACTCTTTGGCGACTTTACCGTTTCCTTTGTTGACTTTTTCTTTCAAAGTAGATGATCTCATAGAATTTTCACAGCCAAGGTCGCCAGGTAGGTAGGTATAATGATGCCCAGAAATTATTTCTAACTTGTTTATTCTTGCAATTACTCTATTTTAAATTGAAAAAAAAAATTGCTGTTCACCCTTACATAATCCCCTTTAATTCATAATCAAAATTTTAATTTAAAAATTTTATAAAAGAATTAGATGTTTAAGTTTGAAAATAGGTGAAGAATTTCACACACTAGTCCAGTCAAATTATGTTTTTATCAGGAAAGTTTTGGGGTAGTTCTGATTTTTTGCATATATATGTTTTTTGGGGCGCTGAATCCAGATCTGAGGTCTCCCACCAAAATTTCGTGACACAACATTATAGAAAATGCAAAAAAAGGTGAAAATTTCCATTTTTTGTCCGTTTTTTGCATATAACTCCAAAACTATCAACTCTCGTAAATAACCTTCCCATTTAAAATGAAAGTTCATAAAATTTCCTACAAATTTCACTATTTAGGTTTTTTCTCCGACCAACCGTTCGGGCTCAAGCGCAAAATCCAAGTTTTCGACCTCGGCAGCCCCCAGATCACCCAAAAACTCGTTCTTTTTTCGATATTTTCCCATTTTGACCATGAAGGAGCACGTTTTCGACAAATACCACTCTATACTTTTTCAAACTAGATTAAATTTGCTACAATTCAAAGTTTCATTTTAATTGGATAAATGGTAATTCGTGCCGCAATGAGGAAAACTGCAATTTTTTGCAAAAAATCGCAGTTTTTCTTCATAAAATGAAAACCACTCATCCTAGAAACTTGATTTCTGTCTCATTCTCTAGGAAATTTTATTGACTTGAACGTTTAGTTGGACCACTTTTTTGATAAAACACTTAGATTTATAGATATCCGGCATTTTCCATGACAGGTTATGATCCGAATCCTCAGAAGTGTCATGGAAAATGTTGGATATCTATAAATCTAAGACTCATAAAAAAGTAGTCCAAGTAAACGTTCAAGTCAATAAAATTTTCTAGAAAATGAGACAGGAATCAAGTTTCTAGGATGAGCGGTTTTCATTTTATGAAGGAAAAACTGCGATTTTTTGAAAAAAATAACCCTCCGATTCAAAATGAAAGTTCATAAAATTTCCTACAAATTTTATTATTTATGTTTATTTCTCTGTCCAACCCTCCGGGCTCAAGCGCAAAATCCAAGTTTTCGACCCCGGCAGCCCCCCCCCCCCCCCGATCACCCAAAAACTCGCACTTTTTGATATTTTCCCATTTTGACCACAAGGAGCACGTTTTCGACAAAGACCACTCTATACATTTTTAAACTAGATTTAAAAAAAAAAAAAAAATTGAGTACGCTCGCCCGACAGGCAAGTGAAGCCTGCCTCCCGGGCGTACCGATTAATAAAACAATATAAATCCCGAGTCATGTTTCCAATAACCCTATTTGAGTGAAAACCTTATGTGACATCTCCAGTCTAAGCCTAGCTTAATTTTCAAATTTCATTTCTCTGCTATTTATCGGTATTGGCAAATCTCATCTCTATTATAGACTAATAAAATCTAAATCCTTGAATATTGATTTTATTTTTTTATATATCCCAGGGAAATAGCTGGATTGGCCTAGAAATAACTGTTATTCATAAGAATAAGAAGATCCAATCCACCCCTTTCATTGCACTTAATTCTCTCTTTTGTCCTAGTAATTTTAAAATAAATCTAAATCGTATTCAAGCAAAAATATTCTATTAGCCGATATGTTTTCTTTGGATAAAAATTAACCACTGTAGATATCATTTTAGACTTAATCAAAAATTTCATCGTGCAAAGAAATACATATCTAGTTAAAAAAATAATTGGATGTATATATTCTATAATTAAAGCTTAGGGAAAATAGGCATAAAATTATAGGCGAAGTATTCTTTACCCTTAATTTCAAAGAAATAACTGACTCTAATTAATACGTTACTTTTGTTAATCAATGCCTGATATAAAATCCAAATACCATTCATTTTTTTTTATTCATAATCCTTTGCAACTACTTAAGGAACTTTAATATTGAAATTTGGCATCAAACCTACTTTTAGGACATAGATGCTTGATAACCAAAGTTTTTTTTTTAATTCAAATTTAAATAAGTAAAATAAAGAAAAAAAAGACCACATTTTCGTTTTAAGAAAACGATTTCTCCAGAACTACTGGTGTTAGAAACTTGGAAGTTATTTTTAAGACGTAAATTCTTACTAAGAACGGTTTTTCTAAAATTAAGATTTTAATGAGGGGGAGGGGGGGGGGATAAAAAATCACTGTTCATCCACGATATCTTCGGAACAACTGGAGCTAAAAATGTAGAATTTGCTAATGAGCTTAGTTTTAAGACGTAAATGTTATTTAAGAAGGGTTTTTAAAAAGGTTAAAGTTTAACTGGGCGAAACAATGAAAATGCCTTAAAATCAGTTTCATCACGATTCCTTCTAAACTACTGGAGTTAATAATTTGGGATTTGGTAATGAGGATACTTTTAAGATGTAAATGCTAGTTAAGACCGATTTTTAAAAAGGATCAAGTTTTAAGTGGGAAAAACAAGAAAAAAGACTCTAATATCAGTTTTCATCTGGTTTTTCACGATTTCACTGGAACTACTGTAGCTAACAGGGTCAACGAAGGAATATTGTACCAAAAACCCAAATAACTATGTTGATGTTAATGACAAATTCTAACCCCAGAAATGCACAAGCACTGTTAAAGAAGGCAAGAAGGAGGTGGTTACAAGCTTCCTTCGTTGACCTTTTCAAACCCTGAAGAAAGAGAAAATCGTCACTTTTTAAGAGAATGAATATAAGATTCCAATAAAAAAAATTATTACTAAGAATTTGTAGTTTCCCTTATCTATAGGGCTGTCTCCATCAATTCTCCATTTAATTCTACTAGTTAGTATCTATAAATCTCTAATGTATTAGATAAAAAATGAGATCCCTTACAAACGACGAATTTCAATTACAAACAAAATCCCCTTTTTAATGGAAATATGTCCTTATTAGACACCACATAATTTTATACGACTATACAAGCCGATAGAACAATGGCTAAGGCGCTTGACTTCGGATCGAGTTAACTCGAGATTGAATCACGCTTTAGTCAGAACTATTTCCATCTTTGTCAAAAATGCAAGGCGCCTCACTAATCCAGGGGAAGGCAACGGGAAACCTCCTCTGGGAAAATTAGCATGCAGAGGATAGGTGGGGTGGAGAGTGGTCGAAGGTGGAGGAAGGGGAAGGGAGCGAACTCCGAGGGTGGAGATTGGGGTGTCCAGTGGTGGATGGATACGGGGGGAAGTGGTTTCGGGGGGGGATTCGGGTGGGGGTGGATGTGGGGTGAAGTGGTGGGTGTCCTGGGGGAGAAAGAGGCTTCGCAGCTAGTTACTTAAGGCGGGTTCACATGAGTGTTTTTCTGTTACTTGTTCGGCTTACTTGCAATTTGAAGGCATGGAAAGGGGTCGAAATGACGTCACTCCGGACTGTCTTACTAGCATGCTTACTTGATTCAAAAGATGGCTCATGTTCTAAAAAAAAAGTTTAGCTAGAAATTTTTTTGATCACCGGATTAAAAGATAACGAATTTCGGTTTTTCCCTGATAAATTCTTCAAAAATGATCCAAATTCAAATTTTTTTTTTGAAATTTTTGTTTTTTTACATAATTTTTAGAAAAAAATACAAAAAATTATTTAAAGTGATTTAATATGCTATTTTTAAGTTTGAAAATTTTAATCTTGCTTTTGAAACTGTATCTATTCTTCGATTTTTTGATAATTTTTAACTTCTATTCATTCTACACATTTTAAGACCGGTTTGATAGTGGTCCTATAATAATTACTATTTCTTTTTTTTTTTTTTTATTTTCTTTCAACAAACTAAAATAAAGTAAAAAGAGAACTCAATACCAAAAAGTATTTTTTTCTAAAAAGTATGTAAAATAAGCTGACGTGTTCTGATGTGGCCATCCACTTGACTTTACCATACAACCCTCACTTACATTAATATTTAATAAAATTGTTTATAATCATGTAGGGGAGGGGGGTTAGTTTTTCCATTTTTAGACTCCTAGGGGCACACTGATTATGTATTCAAAATTTGGTTGAGTTTGGTAAATGGACAAGATTTTCATTTTTTTACCCCCCCCCCCACCCACACACACACACTTTGGGCGGTTAGATTTTGCATTTTTAGACTTCTGGGGACCCACTCATTATGTATATAAAATTTGGTTAAGTTTGGCCAAGATTTTCATTTTTTGACCCCCCCCCATTTTGGGCGACTAGTTTTTGCATTTTTAGACTTCTGGGGGTCCATTGATTATGTATATAAAATTTGGTTGAGTTTGCTCAAACGACCTAGATTTTCATTTTTTGAACCTCCCCCCCCATTTTGGGCGGTTAATTTTTGCATTTTTAGACTTCTGGGAACCCACTGATTATGTATACAAAATTTGGTTGAGTTTGGTAAATGGCCAAGATTTTCATTTTTTTGACCCCCCCCCCCCCATTTCGGGCGGTTAGATTTTGTATTTTTAGACTTCTGGGGGTCCACTGATTAAGTATACAAAATTTGGTTGAGTTTGCTCAAACGACCTAGATTTTTAATTTTTAAAATAACCAGACAACCAGACTAACAGACATTTTGACAAAACAATTATTATCTCGAAAAATATAATTTTTTCGATGTTCACTTATTAGAGCTTTTTTGTAGAGCGAAATGCCATGGTTTCGCTCAATTTTTTTAATCGAAATACTTTCAGCCGTTTTTGAGATATTTCGAAAAAAAAGAAGGAAAAAAACCACTTTAATTTCAAAATTTACCAGGAGTTATTTGATGGGTACTAAAAAATGTCAAAAAATGAAGGAAATCAAAAATTAAAATTTTTTAAACCTTCCGATTTGGCGTGGAATGCCTTAAATATATTTTTAAACTTTGTTTTTTTTCTTTTTTTACTGAGGCTTTGCGACCCCTCAGGGGGTCGCGACCCACAGGTTGAACTGCTTTAGAGCTAAGACATTGTAAGGATACCAAATACAAGTCCAGGTCTGTTTCAGACTATTAGAGATTAATTTCTATTATTTTAGTAACTACCCTTTGACTGTAAGAGAATATTAAATCGAAATGAATATCAGATTTAGATATTTATATCATTTAAAATGATTAATTCGCCGAAACTGCAAACATCGTTCCGACTCTTGAAAAAGTTTCACCTATTCCTTCAATTTTATTTTTCCATCTTTAATTTAATACTACCGAATTTACTATTTCTAAATTGATGAATAAATAATCGATGTAGATTATAATTAGTGTATTCGTAAAGGAATGAATAAATGTAATTATTAATTAATTATATTTTTAATTAAATTTCAACTCTTAATTAAATTTTTTTGCTTCCTCGACTTTAACCATTAGCCATTTTACGATACTTTATATTATTTAATTTTTTCTCTATTATGTAGGGATCAGATTAAAGCCGGTTTCCTGCGAGTCGGGCTTGAATCCCGCGCTAGCTTGATTAGAAGTCATGTACGATAACCACTCGGCCAACCTGGCCCCCTCTTAATTAAATTAATCAAAAAAATAAAAGTTTCAACAGTTTCATTACTGATGTAATTATGGTATGTTTATTAGTTTATTTTACAAATTAAAAAACTTCTAAAGTTTTTATTTTGCCGAGGTAGCAGAGGTGTTGAATCATAAAGGAAAACAAAGAGGTTGTCCTCTGCTTGATGCAAATAAACACACACACATATACATATATTCAAAATATATATACTACAGTATATACCTATGTATATATTATTTATATTGATCAAACAAATAAATAATTTTACGAACATGAATTTAGGTCATTTATCAAAGATTTTAATAGATATGTTTATATTGCATGTAGGAGGGTCTTGTCCCCTCGGGAGTCGAACCCAAGCACTAGTACGCTTTCCGGGCAACTAGTCAGACCCTTGAGACCATCACCTCCAAACATGCAACATATAACTAAAGCCAAGTATTTTCACTCCATTCAAACAGATTGGAAAAGTAAAAATTACTGCTTAACTGAAATAAAGATTCAGCATCGGACCAATGCAGAGGCAAATTTTTGTAAAGAAATGAGTATCTATTTGAGAAAGAAAGATTGAATTTTTTCTCAAAATCAACTTGTGATATGAAATCAATTAATTTTACGAACATGAATTTAGGTCATTTATCAAAGATTTTTAACTGACTTCAAAAAAGGAGGAGGTTCTCTATTCGACTGATTTTTTTTTTGTGTCTATGTTATCTCATATCTCCGCCAATTGTGAACCGATTTTGAAAAAAAATTTGCATTGGGTTCAGTCTACCTTCCGATTGGTCCCATTTTTTTTTATTGGTATTAGACCTTAGTTTGTTCAGGCCTAACCTCTTTGTTTATGAACCGATTTCGATGATTCTTTTTTTATTGGAAAGGGGGTATCTTAGGGATGGTGCCATATTAATTTGATCAAGTTCTGATGATACGATCACTATTAATAACATCACTAAAAAGAGAAAAATAAAATAATTTTTAAGAAAAAATAAAACCGACTTCAAAAAATTAAATGCAACAAATAAAATACACTAAAAGGTATAAAATAATTATTATCTTATTTAGTTACAACTAAACGACGAAATATTAACATGAAATTACTTTTGAAGTCGGTACCAAACAAACTATACCTATAAGCGAGCATACCCTCCAAACGTACTAAGTAAGATCCGTCGAGTGCGATTCATAAAAGGTATATGTTTGGCACCGACTTCAAAAAGTAATTTCATGTTAATATTTCGTCGTTTAGTTGTAACTAAATAAGATAATAATTGTTTTATACCTTTTAGTGTATTTTATTTGTTGCATTTAATTTTTTTGAAGTCGGTTTTATTTTTTTCTTAAAAATTATTTTTATAATAGATATGTTTATATTGCATGTAGGAGGGTCTTGTCCACTCGGGAGTCGAACCCAGTATATATCACAAGTTGATTTTGAGAAAAAATTCAATCTTTCTTTCTCAAATAGATACTCATTTCTTTACACAAAATAAATAATATTTATTTGATATACCTATGTGTATGTTTATTTGCATCAAGCAGAGGACAACCTGTTTGTTTCTCTCTATAAAAATTTTGTAATATAACAACTATAATTATTAATATTATTATTATTGTTATTGTTCTTGCTGAGACAGGTGCGTCGCTCGTCTCACCTAGGTAGTTCTGACCCTGATGCAAATTATTCAAAATTAATTGTTTTCTCTTTTCTTAAATATATTTTTATTCTTTTTTTTGAAAGTATTTGTGTTTTGCATTAATAACGATTATTTTTGAATTTTCATTTCTGTCCATATTTCTTCAAATTATATTATCTGCTAGAATTTTTATTTATACTTTTGTAAAAAATATTGAAATTACTAATTACTAATTACATCATTCATACATGGTGATAGGCTGATCCCTATCCTTATTCTAATTTGATTTGCGATTGTTCATTTATAACAGCAAAGAAACTTGTTCGTTGCTTTTTCTTATTTCTTTGCTTGTTAGATGTAAATATGATTTACTGGCCTTCATGTCTACTGTTTGATGTCAATAAAGAGATCCTTAGAGAAAGCCATAGAGCAGCACTTTGCGTAGCCTTCCTAATCATTATAATTTTACATTTGAAACTAAATCCTTCTACAGCCAGTTCTTTTTTATTACTTCCTATGATATTTTATTGAATATATGAACATATCATCTTATATTTACCGAATGATATCATTCTTCCTAATTTTGAACTTAATTACCAAGTTAAATTACAATCCATAGTTCAAGATATAATTTCTCATTTTTTTTTACTTTATTTATATATAATTTTCTTAAGTTACAATTTAGGCAAGCTCTGTTATAGTTTAAGGAGGTTCTTTCGCGACAATCCACACAAAAAGTTTTAGCCTCGTAACCACTCTATAAATATGAACGGTGCTAAAATTTTAGGTTATGTTTTTTAACGTGAGTGTACTTTTTACACTACTATATTCTCTTTATGAATGGATCGTTTCCAAGCCATTGATATTATATCCCGTCCACTAAAAATAATCGCCCAAATATGTTTTTATTTTTTATCAAAACTACGAGGTAAATAATTTCAATTTTTTTTTTAAGTTACTCCGAATATATTATTCTAACAAATATTAGTTTTTCATCAAAATATGGTGAAAGTCCTTCAATGAAAAAATAAAATAATGATCATTTTCCCACCCTTTCCCAATCTACCATATTTAAAAAAATGTCATTTTTAATTGGGATTATTTCATGTTTGATGTGGTAAGCGGCTGTCGTCTTCAAATTTCAACAGTGTGTTATGCTATTAATGACTTATATTCCAAGTTTCGAAGACTTCTTGAATTTTCGCATTTGTGAAAGAACTACCTTAAACTTACTTTTATTGTAATAAATTTACAATACATTTCCATTCGAATAATTTTTCTCACTATCTCGTTTTCCAGCGATAGCGCAATTGAATGTAGATATAAAATTATATAATTGAATAGAAAATACAATACAACTATAATTTAATTTAAGCTAAAGTTTCTCATCCTTAACTAAATGGTCCATATGAGAATTTGAAAATATTGAATGATCCAACTGAAAAAATTGCTAAAATAAACTACAACGGATCGTTGCTAGACTTTATTCTTAGTCTTCTGAAGTATTAATATGTTTATTGGTTCATTATTAAGCTGATATCACTGGTTATTTTAAGTCAATGGTAGTAAAAAAGTACAAATGAAAAATAAAAAATATTAAAAGTAAAAATTGACGGCATAAAAATATTTTTAGCTTTTAATTAAAAAATACAGTATTTAAAAACACTTTGCTATATTCCATTATATATCAAGAGTGTTTAAATTCCAATTAAATTACTTGTAGTTTATTTCAAAGTTATCCTACATTAGAAGGGGCTCATATAGTTCTAAATAAATAAAAAAAAAAATACCCCCAAGTTTCAAGTCTCTATCTCAATTTTAACCTTTTCCGCTCAGCGGTGCAAATTTCCATCTAAATAATGGGTTTTTGGCATTGAACGATCAATTTTTTATTCCGGTCAAAGTAATGGTTCAAAAAATTTGAAACTCTGTATACTTTATCCTTATAATAGTAGATATCCGTCAGAATTTTTATAAATTTTTAGCTATTATAATTTTGGATATATATAATTTTTACTAACACTAAGATATAGCAGTATTTTATCTCAGCTCTAAATCCAAAATTATATTAGCTAAAAACCTGTAAAAATTCTCAAAAGATAGCTACTATTATAAGGATAAAGTCTACACAGTTTCAAATTTTTGAACGATTACTTTGGCCGGAATAAAAAATTGATCGTTCAATGCCAAAAATCTCATCCATGTTATTTAGATGGGAAAATTGCATCGTTGTGCGACATAGGTTAAAATTGAGATAGAGACTTTAAACTTTGGAGATATTTTTTTTTATTTATTTCCAATCATATGAGCCTCTGTCCGCGTAAAAATTCGAAAATACTCAAAATAAGGACCATCCTAATACTTACGTTTGCCCAGGGGCCCGAAATTTCTCTGGGCGGCTCTGCGTGAGGCTATGTATATATTTAATTCACGAAAATTGTGAATATAAAGTACCTTTTTAAATTTAAAATTTTCTTCCAATATTTTTATATCAATAATTACTTAGATTATTTTTATAAGATCTGATTTTTTTTCAAACAAAAAAATTTTGGGTTCCCTGAAAATACATTTCTGGGCTCGTAATTAATTCTATACAATAAATTAAATCACCTTAAATATTAATGATTTTTAGTAAAATTCCATTTTCTCACATCCGACATCGAAATGTCATCGGCCCAGAAGATTGCATTACAATTAAATGATTTCAGTGACATTTAATTATTGTTTCGGCCTTTTTTGAACACGCAAAGTAAATCATGATAATGATTTCAATGAATTGTTTCGATAATGATCATTTCAATATTTGGCATTGAAACGAACGATTAACTGTTGCTATGTTACTCTATTTGTTGTTTTATTGACCATATAATGATATATCCATTTTTCTTATATCTAATGTAGTGGTGTGATAATATGGCTATTTAGCGACTTGTACAAGTCAAAGCGGAGACACGAGGCTCGAGTAGGTAAATGTTGAATTGCTGAAGCTCGACTTGGAAAATGGTATATAAGCCAGGGAGTTGAGATAATCGTAGCGCGGGATTCACACTAGAGGCCTATCGCACCTGGGCGCCCTTCCCTTTGTACACATTCTTAATAACCTTGTATTATAAAATACATCTTGTGTGTTATTTATTAAGAAACCCTAAATATATTATAACAGTATATTAAAATAACATAAAACTTATACATAGATCATTAGCAGAGCCGGGATTTTTATGGAGTAAAAACTGCCAAAATATACGCATCAAAAGATGGTAAAATAAATTTTTTTATGCATTAAAAAATTAAAATTGAAGACAAAAAGACTATATGGTATATTTGAAGGAGTGCTATGAAAGGAATAAAATGATAAATTAAGCTTTAGACACCAAGTGTCAAATATGTACTTTTATTGCGTAAAACATTGGACAAAATTCTCATTTCATTTAATTATATTAGAAAATCTTTAAACTCAAAGAAATATTAGGTGCACTTGAATAAAATCAACATAATAAATATAATAATGTTTCAAAAATGTGATCGAAAAAATACTGGGGGGGGGGGAGGTAATTTTATTTCACAGAAACTATTGTATTGCTTTTATTTTTTATATTAACAAGACGTACAAATAATAAACTAATAAAATAATCCAAATATTTGACCGGCTATAATCTGATCCCTATAATAATTTACACACACTTCCACACACACATACACGAACACTCAATGGCCACAATGGGCTATAGTCCCCGAAGGCCATTAAAAAAATAAAGAAATAATTAAATAATTAATAAAGAATCTCAAAAATAATTAAAATTTGATTGTAATTGTGAATAATTTATGTTTACAACTATTTTTCTAAATTATCTTCAGGTGATTATGTCTATGGTCACTTAAAATTGATTTAACACTACACTTCGTGTCGTTGAGGCCTATTTCAGTTTTCTTCGAATTTAAATTAGTGTCCTCCTCTTTTATTTAATTTTTTTTTGCATTCTTTCTCCTAAAAATTACTTTTAAAACCTGTGTATTTGGCGCGAAATATAATTTTATGCAATATTACTCAAATATGCAAAAATATGCAGTATAAAATTTAACCCACAGTATCCTAAATAGCATAATTCGGATAGATAATTGATCTCCTGGGTCGTACGTGGCGGCAAACAAAATATCCAATTGCATAGGAATCCGGTCTCTAATCATTAGATATTAATTTGATCTAGTTGCTTCAATTTCATTTTATTTTTGCTATAAAAAGAAAATAGAACGGTTTTGTTAACTTTTGGAACCTTAACCCTGTTTTTTACACTAGTTCTCCGTTTTTTCTAACACGAATTCGCCTAACACGATCTTTGTTTTATACATGGGTTTATCTGTATTATAATAATATGTTTCATCTAGACTAGAACATAACGCTCTCAGAATGCTATTAATTGAATTCCAAATTTCTTTAATTTTATTCCTCATTGTTTTTAATTTGTTCAAACGAGAACAAATATATTTTAAAATATTATTAAAATATATTTTTAACTAATAGAAGAGGCTAGAGAGTAAGATTAGGGTCAGATGGTAAAGAAGCTAATTTTCTGATTTTATCTACTTGCTATTATTATTATTATTTTTTTTTTTTTGTGAAAATCCTTGGTTATAAAAAATTACATAAATAATTATTAATTTTTGTTTAACATATTTCCTACATCTGAGTCACAAATAATTTAATTAATATAAAAGAAATAACCTAGAGAATCTTCAAAAATGAAATGCTTTTGAATTTTTATTCTTTATTCTAGATATTTTCAAAGACTATCATTATATAAAAATAACATTCAATTATTTGTCGACATTTTTTTGCTGGCAAATCTAGATTTCAAGGTTGTTTTTCATTAAGACCACCAGGTCCACAGAAGTTAGAAAGTATTTTTTATTTTCAACTCCACAAAAAATTCGTCTCTTCTCAAAATCATCATTTAATTAAAATTTTTATACGATTTTTGATCTCGGAGGAAATTAATACATATAACTTCTAAATTTCAAAATTGTATATTATTTACTTTAAGACCTACATGCTCAAACACTGACAGGCACCGACAGACAGACATCGTAGCACTAATAAGGTTTTGTTTTACTTTTGTACGTCACCCTAAAAAAAAAGGGATTCATATTTGATTCAACTTTTACTACAATACGATTTGGAATATGGAAATATGGAAATTTAATCGTTTTAATTTTCTTTTAGCAACCCCCTAACAATTCTATCGCATATACACAGTGATTTTCTTAAATGGTAACTATGTCAAATTTAGTCCAGATCTATCAAAGGGCACATTATAAACACTAGTAACTTAGTAAATTTTAAATATTGCGAACAGAGAATTCGTGAATTATTACCACTTACCTACCTTCTTTCTATCTTAAATTTGCATGACATTCTTAATTCAAAAATAAAATAATATCATACTTTTTCTCCCTTAAATCAATTTATATCAAAAAATATCTTATTCTAATATTAGCTCTGTAAAAATATCTCCTTTCTTCGCTAAAGCCAGGACAATTGTTCCCAAGACACATGTCCTGACAGGCCATTCACCTTTTTGCAAGCCCCTTTTGACAACAACCGTTTACCCAAAATTCCATCCCATATACAAATATTATATTATTTTAGAACATTCCGATTTAAATATTTTATTTCAGAACATTCAATATTAAATTGATTCAATTCCAATTCATCTTACTTTTAAATTAAATTCTAATTCGTATTCTCATTTTTTCATCTTCTAAAATACATAATATATATATTTTTAAATAAACTTCATTTTATTAATATTATATAATCTACTATTACACGGTTTCTAAACATTAATTGTTCAATAATAATTCTATAATAAACTCAACCAATATCTTATTTTAAATCTTATATATTACATTAACTTTTTTCACTCGTACTCCCATTTTAAATATATACGTATATATATATTTTTAAATAAACTTCTTTTTATTAATATCATTTTCTTATTATTGCACGGTCCTTAAATATTAATTGTTCTATAATAATTATATAATAATCTCTATACATAATAATCTTATAATTTAAAATATATCTATTATAAAATCTAGTATCTAAATTAATAACAAATAATTCTTCTCCCCACTAACAACATCAACTAGTTTTAATTAATTTAAGACTTAATCTAGCAATTTATTAAATAGCTCATAATTTTCCCCTTACTAACAATCAATCCAAGTGGTAGATTTAAACCTTTTCAAATCGCCCGGTGGAAAACCACTGTCCAATTTCTAAGAGCTCACTGATATTGAATATATTCAAAAATATATCCAAGTTCGGAGTTTTAATTGGTTTACCGGCTCTCTTATCTTTACTTTTCTTGTCACCCTTTTCATTTCCACCTCAAACTCTCCTTACTAATGACATCAATTAAAATCAATTTCTGCAACATTCGCGGTCTATCTCGCAATTCGAATTTACACGACGTATTTCAACATCTCGAACATGAAAAACCTGCTCTTTTAGGCCTATCCGAAACTATAATTGACGTAAATAAATCTAACTGTCGTGACTACCAATTCGAAAACTATACACTTCATTCAAAATTTCGAAAAAAAGGAGGGGTCTGCTGTTATATTAGAAAGGACATCCCTAGTAGGCGTTTAACTAATCTAGAATCCAATGAATTCGATGCCATATGGATCAAAATCACGTTAGGCCATTCAACTAAATTCTTCTGCATAATATATTTGCCCCCCAAAAACCCCAGATACAAACAATTTTTTGACTACCTCCTTGAGTGCCATTGCAATATCCTGAAAGAATTTCCATCTTCTGAAATATCTTTCCTAGGTGACTTTAACGTCCACAACAAAAATTGGCTAAAATTTTCTAGCCATAATTCCCCCGCAGGCTCCGACGCTGAAATCTTCTCTACGGCGTGTGGCCTCACACAAATTATTAACGGCCCCACAAGAATCCCAGACAAAGCCAATGAAAAATCCAATCTTCTCGATCTTTTCATCACTTCACACCCTTCGTCCTATGAAGCAAAAATTTCGGCCCCTTTAGGTAAATCTGACCACAATCTGATAAAAATTAAAACCTCCGCCAATTTGCCAAAACCCCCGTCACCCCACTCCAACCCCAGAAAAATATGGCTAGTCGATAACGATAACATTAATTGGAATGACATGCGTAACTTTTTTGCCGCTTACCAGTGGAATGAACTCTGCATCAGAGATAAAAACGCTTCAGAATTCGCAGACGCCCTTAACGAGGCAATTCAAATAGGCTTAGAAACCTATATCCCCTCAAAATTGATTAAAGGGAACAAGGATTCTAAGCCTTGGTTTGGTAGACAATGCGCAGATTCCGTCCGTGAAAAAAACAAATCTTTTCAGAAATGGCAACTTTCACAGCTAGAATGTGACCGAGTTGCATTTACCAAGTCGCGAAGCTCATGCAAAAAAATCATCTCTGAGGCAAAGAAATCATTCGACCAGAGGATAGCTGACCGTCTCGCATCTTGCCCCAATGGAAAACGGGCCTTTTTCTCGTTACACAAGGCAATAAATAGAAATTTCGCGTCCCCCTCACTTCCGCCCCTCTTTCACCCAAATGGTTCAGTAGCCACGACCCCCGCTGAAAAAGCCGAATCACTAGCATCCTATTTCGCAACTAACTCCACTTTAGATGACAAAGGGCTTAACCCGCCCACTTATACCCCCCAAACCAACCTCATGGGCAAAATAATTTTCAGGCCCCAAATAATCATAAAAGCCATTAATAAATTAAATTCCAAATCCGCCGCAGGCCCGGATAACATCCCACCAATTCTCATTAAAAAATGCGCCCCTGAACTTGCCCCTATCTTATCCAAGCTATTCCAACTCTCTTACGAGTCGGGCATATTCCCCAAAAGCTGGAAAATAGCCAGAGTAACACCTATTCCTAAAAAAGGAGACACATCACAAATCTCTAATTACAGGCCTATCTCGATCACCTCTGTTCTTTCCAAATTAATGGAATTAGTCATAAACCAACACGTCCTTCATCACTTAGAAAACAATAAATTAATTCACGATAGGCAATATGGATTCAGACAAAATCGTTCCACAGGCGACATCTTAACCTATGTCACCCACACCTTGAACAATACTCTAGAGGCCGGAAAAGAAACCCTCGCTGTAGCCCTTGATATCTCCAAAGCTTTTGACCAGGTTTGGCACAAAAATCTTCTTGCCAAACTACCAGCCTTTGGATTCACACCAACACTTCGCAAATGGATTGAAAGCTTTCTGACAAACCGAAGTATAAAAGTTGTGGTGGATGGAACATCTTCTGAATCGTTCTCCACAAACTCTGGTGTTCCCCAAGGCTCTGTAATCTCCTCCACACTCTTCCTTATTTATATAAACGACCTTATTGATCAAACGGCAAACCCCACTCATTGTTACGCCGACGATAGCACTCTACACGGCAAACCCTCTCTCCCGAATAATCGAATCAATATTGCCTCCTCAATTACTCTCGACCTAGACAAACTGAATAAATGGGGCTCTCAAAATTTAGTTAACTTCAATTCAAACAAGGAAATAAAACTCAAAGAGGTTTATACAAACTCAATATATTTCGGATTATTAGTCCATCATCAGGAGTTTACAAGACAATACTAATAATAATTGAACGAGTGGTCGCCATTCTTGACATTCAAATCATGGTTCCCAATATAACAAAATATAACATTCAAATCTTACACAAGAAAAACACCAATGAAAATTTAAAATTTAAAAAATTTAAAAAAAATTGTTTTACAAAGATTTTTCTTTTTTTAATTATAAAATATATAAATGTAAATATAAGAAATCTAAGTAAATATGAATATTAATATAAATAAAAATTACAAGTATAAATATAAAGTCTTTTTAGAATTGAATTAGAAAGTAAAATTACAAATTTAAGTCATAGACACAAAATTAATTATAAATATCAGTTTACAAATAAGCCTAAATAACATATAGAGATGAAGAATTAAGATAAAATATAATAGGGATAAATTAGATGAGATAAATTACAATATACAACAATTTTTGTGGTTATCTCATATATCAAACACAAGGAGTAAGGAGTTTTGGGTTATTATTATTTTTACCTAGATAGTAGGTACTTAGTTTTTAAAGTGTGAAGAGTACCATATCGTCTTCTTTAAACCTGCTAACTCACAACAAGGAAATTTTACAGGAGAGAGAAAAAACAAACAAAATTTAATATTGTTGTTATGGAAAAAATATTTTTCACATTTTTTTTCTACAACTTACTATCCTAATTTCAAGTAGCAGTTTTACTTGGACGATGCTGCATCTCTTTTTCTTTCGAACGGTATTAATATGTCATATTTTATAAAAAATGGAGTTAGCAGGTTTACACTCTTAAGGCGACGATATGTGAAATTCAAGAACGTATCGATCAAAGGCTCTAGAACTAGAGTTAATTTTAATTTTTTGGAAACGCCCTGCCCATTTCGAGCTCCTTAAGAAATATTCACATTTCCTTTTAAATAAAGAAATATAAGGGCTCTTCATTGCGATCATCCTAAGCTTTGTCAGATTCTTCGTTTGAAAATTTTTTAAGAACACTTGATTAGTTAAATCTAAAGCAAGATAATATGAAATTTGGAGTGCATATTCTTTCTACGATTTATGGGTGTGCTTAGAAGAACCCTATACGACCTTACGGAAATGACTCTCCATGTGAGTGACCCAAGGGGGGGGGGGGGGGGGGTAAAAAATTATTGAAATGATAAAATTTTCTCACAAAAATACTTTAAGAGATTTAAAAGAGTTCAATTGGTAATTGGCCCAAAATTAAGATTTGGGGGTGTGGGTTCTCTTGTAAATGATTATAAATTATCATATTAAATTTAAGAACGGGGTCAATATATGGTAAAGTCATATGTGGATGGCCTCATCACCTAATTTATTTTATTATCTGAAACAGCTCCTAGTTAACAAAAGGCTAGATTACAAATAAGTTGGAAATACGAATATTATCAATTTGATTAGTCCGATTGGCAAAATCCTGCTTGTTTTCAAAAAAGAAATCAACAGATGAAACCTGGAGAAACATAAGAGTGATTCACACTTGTGGAAAATCCTCGCCTCCTTCACCTTCCTCATACCTATTGCCACTTGGACTTTGGCGATTTATCATGGCTTAAAACCAATAGAACTATCAGTATTCATCTTAAAAATAGAGTTGAAGCCACCTATTAAAAAAAATTCGAAAGTTAAGTAATTAATCCTGGTGTGATTGATTAGAGACAAAAGAATATCGTTTATCGATGTCTCATCCAGGAAATAATAGAAGATGACTGATAATGTAAAGCCTGAACTCGAAGAAAAGAAGACGGTAGTAAATAAGGAAAACAAAATGGTACTATAAACATAAACATCATTCATTCAACAGGTGTTGTTCATGCCTCGGAGATTTCTTTCAATAAGCGAAAAATAGTTTCATAATTTCTTGTATATAAACAACAGTTCATTTACTTTAAATCATAGATTCTTACCTAATTAAATAACCTGTTCGAAATATGTTGACCAGCTTTTGCCTATACTAGTTTATAGGCAAAATCTTTTAAATAATATTACAAAGACAGACTGTCACAACTCCTTGTTAGACTCTCCAATCAATTCCAATAAGATACGCGCAAACACCACACGACTGAGATTGAAAAGGCTGTAAATATGCCAGCAACGCATGGTGTCTGTAGGAGTAGACTCTAAACTGTAAAGGGTCACCCACTTCATAATAAACAGCACCACATTTTGCTCAACTTAGATGATCATTTGCAAATCGGTGCTTTTAACTTAACAAAGCCGTTGACTTCTGCTAAATTATGTTTGTATTAATTGAAAATACACCCACTTATTTCCTGTAATAAATGTCTTGGTATCCGGGGTGATTCAGACCACGCATGCCTTTATTTCGACACTGGAACGGGATAGGAAGATAGATAAAAAATTCCTTACCAAAACCTGTTTAAACTATCATTTGATGACGTTTAATTTTTTCATGGGACACAATTTAGCCGAAATGAGGATTTTAAGAAGAATTTTGAATTTAACACTGTTCGACAGGGAGAAAGGTGATAATATCAGGGGCGTACGTCATTCAAAAAATAAGCGAATGGATAAGGAGAAGAAAAGAATGATACACTCATGTAGGAAGAATGTCAGATGATAGGATATTAAACAAAATAATGAAAAATAGCCCAGAAGTGAAAAGGAGTAGAGGCCGTCCTAAGAAAAGATGGCACGAAGATCTGGTATAAACAGACCTGAGGTCTACAAAGGAAGAAGAAGAAGAAGAAGACAGTTTAATTTTTAAGTGGGAATATGGTTCGAGTGACCTATAAAAGAAACAAATTTTACATAAACAAAAAGTTGATAGTTTTTCTGTTTTTTAGTAAAAAAAATTAACTTATGATGACACATAACAAAGTTAATTCAAATTTCTTATTAGTAAGGACTCAGTTGTTCTATATTTTTTTCTCTTGGTAAAGCTTTTCCAGTTTCTTCAATTCCTTCTTCCTCATTTTTGTCCAATTTTTAAAATTTTATATGGTACAAGAACAAAATTTGTAACCTTTCCCTAAAAAGCATTTTGAATCTATATAGGATAGGTATGTTTTCTATATAGGATAGGTATGTTTTAATTATTTTAACTCATTTAAGAAAGGGAGAACCTTTGAACTACACCTTTTCCAATTTTATTTCAGAAAATCACAAGTTTGACCTTTTTTGTTTTTCATTTTGAAATGTACTTGCGGTTGAAGATGCATTGTGAACTCAAAAATTTCTTTGTAATTTTAACAAATTTCTAATAATAAAATATTTAAAATTGCAGGAAAAATTAACTCTCCAAGGCTTGTAATCAGAATCCTTTATGTAAACGGTCTTCTTATTCAGACTCAAGGGAAATTAAAACACATCAATCTCTCAGCAGCAATTAATTAAGAAGAAGATAATTGGCACAGCTTTAATCTGATCCTACCTAATTAAGGACAAATTAATTAGTAAATAGTACCTTAAAATGGCTAATGGATAATTCCGAAAAAGTCAAAAAAAAAATCACAATTGTAGCATTCATTTAGGTCAACTTTTTTGGGGAATGGTGATTTTGCCACTTTTAACTCTGGCTCTATCCTGATGCCCAAAAGACCGATTTCCAGCACTCCTAAAGAGTAAATTTTAAATCTCGGCATACCAGAGAAATAGACAATTATTATTACAATTATTTTATTATTCAGCTTGTAGCTTACTTTAGCTTACAAAAAAAATTTATTCGTTTGAATTATATAATTAATAATATCAAAATATTATTTAATTAGTCAGGCTATAATTTCTGAATGAAAAATGCCAAAATTCAAAGAAATAAAATGAGATGTGGCCATCTCCTCCGACTCTCTCAACCCCGGTCGTTATAGGAAGCTGATTTTTGAATTGCTAGTTCCTTATGACCATAAAGGCAAACTGTGGTCCAAATCGAACAAAGGATTCAAATTTTTCACCCCATTCCCCGCCCTTAATCTTTGCTTCGATTTCAAGCAAAATCTAATCAGCCCTTAATCTCAATATAAAATTTCGTTTTGATACCTTCACTGGTTTTTGAGTTAGACCGTACCCAAAATTTGATAACCGACGCATCACTCACTAACAGATACATATTTTGACAAAATAATTAATATCTCTTATGTTTACTATAAAACGCTTTATTGTAAAACAAAATAGCGTGAATTAGCTAAAAAAAAATTTTTTATCAAACAGCCGTTTTTGAGATATTTTGAAAACACGAAGCAAAAAAATACTTTTTTCATGCAATATTATAATACTTCACCATACCCCGTATGTTAAAGTAAAAATGTACAAACAATAAAAGGACTTTTTCCAATTTCGAAATTGTATCGAATGTTTTATTCCAAAAACAAGATGTTGCATTTAATAATTAAGACATTAAGACTATAAAAATTAAAAAATTAAGTGACTATAAATTCTTTGATAACGAATAATTATTTAATGAATGAACAACATTTCAAGGATTCTTTTATATAATTGTTTTTGTCTTATATGATACATTTCTCTGTAAATTGATTCTTTTTTATACATTCTTTATAATGACAATTCCCTTAGTTGATTCTTATATCAGGTTTAAAATTCTTAATTTATAAATTATACATTTTAGATTAAATAAACTTTTAGTTTCCAGAGTATGAAATAATCTAGTGAATTAGGATTGTTATCGTTTCTTGCCACTCATTTAGTGAATGTTTAAACGAATTATTGATTTTTTAAAAATTTATATATAAAATAAATCACTACAAACCAGGCAAAATCTATAACTACTTATTATGAGTCACTACAACGACTTTCACATTCTCATTTATTTGAAATCATCGCGATACTCCTAATTTACACCCCACTTCTTTTATTAATCGGATTAAAATTTGTACACGACTAATACCTAACTCATGACACTTGATAAGTACACCAAATTTAAAAAAATCGTTACTGCCCTTTTTGAAAAAATCAAAAAAAAAAAAAAATGAAAAATCTTCCTTGTAAATGTCCACTTCCGTTGTTCCGATTTCAACCAAAATCTTACTGTACTCCTTCTCGTCTATATCGAGCTTAAGTTTCGAATTTTGTAGCACTGAGACTTATGTTTGCGAAACGGGGGGGGGGGGGTACATACATACGCACTGACCAATGGATTTTTGGTCCATTTTAGGCTTCTGGTGACCACGATATCCGGTTTTATGTCTTAAATCCAGTTTCCAAATATTAAGGGCATCGATTCCTTCAACCTAGAATTTTCAAAATGAACTTTTATCATCCCTGAGATAGAAGCTCTCAAAGTGTCAGGACCCAGACAGGCGATCGCAATACTTCAAATTAATATATTCTATAGAATATAAATCTGAAAGGTATAATTGCCCTATTCCCTGTTCACGGTTTATCGTAGTGATAGTGGACACCTGATTGATGACCCATGATTATATGCACCAAACAGAGGACAACCTCATTGATTTCTCTTTTGAGAATACTCCTACCTAATGGCGCAAATGACCTTAGCAGTCGACCTGCCGGTATTCAGAATAATAATAATAATAATACCTACTATATTTTCGATTTACTCGATACAATAAAATATCATTAAACATAAAAAATTACAATCCCTTTTTTATTAAAGAAACTATTTTTAGAGAAAATAAATTTAGTTTAATAAATGGAAGAGGATCCCTTCTTTTCTAGACTTAGAAATCAATATGTTCTGAAAAAATTTTCCAGCTGGGTTCACGACCTACCATAGATTTTACTTTCTCCCTCTAAATAGTCAATTTTCTTAATACATTAAATTTTAGGATTTCGTTTAAAAAGCAAAACGAGAGTATCGCCACAATGTTTGTCTGTCTGTGTTTCAGAGCATATAGCTCGTAAACTAACGAAGATATAAACTTGAAATTTAAAAGTTTAATGTATTCATTTTATCGCAAATCAAAAATTGTATTAAAATTTTAATTGATTTTTTTTATATTGAAATTGATACAAAAAGTTGCACCAAAAAGGTACAACCTCTGTAGTCCGGGATAGATCCTTCATCGTGAAAAGAAGAATTCAGGGAATGGGATCGGAGTTGAGGCTATCTAATTATACCTATAATTTTATTTTTTCAATTTTCATTTAGCACAGGGTATACGCTATCTGCTCAGATAAAATCCCAGGGTATACGCTGTATACCGCCGTATACCCTCCACTACAGCCATGTACTAGCAACTAGCATATCCCCTGTTCACGTTTTATCGTTTAGTTATGGGACACCCTGTATAATAATCAGTAGCTGAAGTCAAAGTAGAGATCAACAATATAATTATTCGATAGACATTTATTTATTTAATTTTAATTTTTTATATTTTTTAATGATTTCATGCAAGAAGGTGTAACCCCTCTAATCCTGATTAGAGAAAAGAAAGAATTTACGTATTTCAAGGGTAAAGTCGTGATGACTGGATATTAAAGACTAAAGACTAAGTGTTTTCCTGGTTTAATGAATCCATTCATTTCAAGTGTAGATGAATGCAGTGAAAATCTATCAAATGAGAGATTTCTGTAATGAATGGAATGAAAGAGGATGAGCCGTTTACAAATGATACATAATATTTCAAAGCCTCTCTAACCATAAAATAAAATAATTTATTTAAATTAATGAGATTACATAACACCTGAGGGACGTATCCAAAAGGTCAATATCTTTAAATCACACCAGATTTTTTTTAATATACTGTTTTAATGATTATAGAGAACATGACCTCTTTAAATTTTTGAGTTTGGAAGGAAACCGAGTTCGATCGAACGCACACGCAATGAACTGGGGTTAGGGCCTTTGAATTTCTTAATAATAAATCAATTTAAGATGTCATTCGGTTATCTTGATATTCAATTTACATATATTTCTACAATAAAAAAAATTAGTAATAATTAAAAGATTAATAATAAATTCAATTCAGATGCGGTATCATGATAATAGGAACATCCGGCCTCCACAAGAAATCAATAAGTTTGTGTTCTGATTGATTAAAATAAACAATAATATATGTATACAAGAATTGCTCAACCATTTCAAAATATACTAGGTCTGTAAATATGAAACCGGAATTTCTACATAAATAGCTCTAGCTGTCAATGTAGTGACTATGAAACCGCTTCATTGGTGGCATTTTCTTGTTTTAACATTTACCAAATAATTTTAACTACAAACAATATAAATTTACATATTTTTTCATTGGCTTGAACATGTGGGATTTTGCGGCTAAAACTACGATTTGCCAACAGCATGGATTTTCTGTTACCATTTGAAGAAAACTGCTTCAGAATCGCAATAAATGCTTGTCGAAGCATCCTCATGGTAATCACATTACTTTGAGTGGTTTAAAAAATACAAAAGTGGCGATTTTGACGTGAGAAAAAAAGAATGTGGAAGACCATCGAAAAAATCTGAATTGCAAGCATTGTTGGATGAGGATGAGGCTCAACCGTTAATACTGAATGCTACCGACAACAAATTATGAATTTGAACCAAGCATCGCGTGTTTAAAATGACCATAATATCAAAAGAGGCAACACAAATTGATTTTGTTCCATGATAATGCACCATCGCACACAGCAAAACTGCTCAAGAAAATTATTGAGGCGTTTAGTTTGTAAATACTTTCCCATGGGGCTTACTCCTGGAACTTGACTCATTCGATTACTATTTATTTGTATCGATGGAACACGCATTTACAAAATGCAAAAATTCAATAAGTCTTCGAAACTGGAATATAAGTCATTAAAAGTATAATAAACACACTGTTAAAATTTGAAGACGATTTACCACACCAAACATGAAATAATTTACATAAATTTTTTACATATGAGTATATTGGGAAAAAGGTGGGAAAATGATCATTATTTTATTTTATTTCATTGAAGGACTTTCCCCATCTTGATGAAAAACTAAAATTTGTTAGAATAATATATTCGGAGTAACTTAAAAAAATTGAAATTATTTACCTCGTAGTTTTGATAAAAAATAAAAAATAAACTGCAACGGATCGTTGCTAAACTTTATCAAATTCATTTGAAATATTAATATGTTCATTCTTTATTATTAATCAGATATCACTTGCAATTTGCAGTTCATATTCACATTGGATAAAGTAAAAAACCTATTTTAGCGATTATTTTTAGTGGAGAGGATATAAGATCAATATGGCTTGGAAACGATCCATTCATAAAGAGGATATAGCAGTGTGAGAAGTACAGTCACGTTAAAAAACATAACCTAAAATATTAGCAACGTTCATATGTATAGAGTGGTTACGAGGCTAAAACTTTTTGAGTGGATTCTCGCGAAAGAACTACCTTAAGTTTTTAAGTTAGAGAGCCCAAAATATAATCACCTCTCGGCATTAGAAATGGAAGTATATTTTGACATCAGAATGAACTTTCTTCGACATTCCATTTTTTGTTTTCGTAATCCAGACAAACAGAAAAAAATCCTTAAAAATGATTTTTCTCCACATTCCAGAGATTTTTAAAAATAAAAAGCGCGACAAATTTCAAGTGAATTCAATACATTCCCGGGCGTAGCGAGTAATATACTTGTTGTCTTTATAGAAATTTTCATGATTTAGACATAAGAAATCTAAACCAATGAATACCTCCCGAGTTAAATATTTAATCCTTTTTAATTAATAAAATTGTATAATCATAATTTTAATATTTTTTCAGATGGAAAGGCAGTATTTACAAATTAGTATGGCCAGATTTAATGCTATTCTTAGTAATATATTACTTGTTAAATTTTATATATCGACTTGTTCTGGATGGAGCTCAAAGAAAGTGAGTATATCAAATTTTTTCTTTTAATTATTGGCACTTTATTTTTATCACTTTAAAAAGATGCATTCATTAGACATTATGAAGGGACAACATAAACGTTCTAAACACATTAATTCAAGTGATTCGAGATAGATAAACATCATGACACATAAATAAATTAACATTGATTTGTACATTACCAAATCATTCATTCCATCGTTTCAAAATCTATATTTAGGCATATACGAATCAACATAATATGGCGACACTTTGACACTGCCTATCTTAACGTACTTTAGGGAAAATTAAAAGAAATTTAATTTTTTTTTAATACAGTAGAACCTCGTTTATTCGGACTAACTGGGAACACATCTCCTCTGTGGCGAAATCTGCAGGAAGGAAGATTGGCCACTTATTCAGCGATTTTTCACGCCCCCACATCTTCTCACTATCTACAAAGCCCAAATCGCCCCTTCTCGAATACGGCTCGCATCTATGGAGATGAGCCTCAAAATATTCTCTTGCTACCCTGGACGCAATTCAGAAACGAGCCGTCAGGCTAATTGACGATTCTACCCTCACCGACTCCCTCGACTCGCTGGCTCATCGAAGAAATGTCTCTGCCCTTCCCTTTTCTATAGATACTATCACGGCAGGTGCTCTGATGAGATAAAATCAATAATTCCCCCCAAAGCATGCTTTGCACGTAGCACGCGTTTTGCCGACTCCCAACACTCTTTCGCGGTCAAATTAGAAAAGTGCCGGACCACTTCATTCGCGAATACATATATCCCCATGACTTCAAGGAACTGAACTCTCTCCCAGCCTCCATCTTTCCCAGCACCTATAATCTTCAAACCTTCAAAACCGGAGTGCATAGACACCTACGTCTACACCCTCTCACTTAATCAACTTTCCTTCTCTTCGGTAATGCAAGGGTCTTTCGAGATCCATAGGAGCTGCATCTTTACTGGTGCACCCCTTCTTGCATTCGATTGCATTAAAAATGGCAAACCGGATAATCTTGAAAATCCGGATATGTGGGTGGCAAAACACAAAAAATCCATCAAAAAAGTCGAATTTGAATTAATTGCGGTAGAAAAACAACATGTTTATATCAAAATTACATAGAATAGTTTATAAAAATACATACGTTAAAAAAAATAAAAAAAATTCACACAATTATTATCTATGTGTACATTTATTAAAATAAAAATGTCTACAAATCCGATCCGGATAATCCGGAGGTCCGGATAAACTAGAGGTTTTACTGTATTGCACTTTGGTATTTACTTTCCCGAGATTTTCTGCAGCTTTTTAGACACACGGCAGTGTGTCAGCCAAGTTCGGAAAAACGCCAATACGTATTCCAAGACTTAAAGGAACTGGGTGAAAAAATACGAAAACGAAGAAAAAGAAAAAAAATCGAAAAATAAGAAAAAAAAATTATTTTCCTCCGAATGTCCGAAAATTTGAAAACATTTTCGTAAGGCCTGCATTTGTTTTCAGTCAAATACAAATATAAAATATTTAATATAAAAATGAATTGAAGATTTATTCAAATTCAAAATTGAATTAATATTAAATATAAGATAAAGGTCACCGATGTTCAAGGCCCCTGTTATATTCTCTATTTCAAGATTCCGCTCACCAAATATTTTTCGATCCTTTTTGTGTTTGCGAAAATAACGTTATTTGCAAATTTGTTTTGTTTGTTTAACTCGACACGACCCTCCCACTCACCTTTTCCATTTTGGGTCTGCTTTACTGCCTATTCAATTTTTATCAACAAAAGGACTGTCAAATACCATCAATTCTTTTTAAGAGCGATAATGTTTTACCGTATCTTTTTTCGGTAAAAACCTATTTCGCGGCAAAATTTCCTTTCGGATTTAAAATTTGTATATTTTGATTAAAAAAAATCAACATTCTCCTTATATTTTTTTTCAAATGGGTGTGTAACTGGTCACCTATGTGGTAGGAGAAATATTCTTCATAAAGAGAATATAATGAGGTTGTCCTCTGCTTGATGCATATGTTGCAGTAAAAACCCGTTTTTAGTAAGAACGGATTCTTACTAGTTAAATACACGTTGTGGCAACTACTGATGATAATACTGATGTTGGTTGAGTTTGGTTCAGAGGTCTAGAATCTTCATTTTTGACTTCCGCATCATTTTGGGTGTTTATTTTCAAAAAGTTTTAAACGAAAATGTCAAAAATTACATCCTCTACAATTTTGCTTCTAATTTTTGACATTTTCGTTTAAAATTTTTGAAAAATAAACACCCAAAATAAAGCGGAAGGTCAAAAATGAAGTTTATAGACCTTTGAACCAAACTTAACCAACATCAGTAGATTCTAGTTGCCACAAAGGTATTCAGTGAAACACGTTTTAACTAGTAAGAACCGGTTTTAACTAGAAAGAACCCTTACTTCCTAAAAACGGGTTTTTACTGCAACATATATAATTACTTTGTTTGAGACTATAATTTTGAAGATTTGACCTTCATCATCAGTCTTTTTAATTAAAAATAGTTTATCCACTATTTCTCATGGGTGCAATTACCCGATTGTATATAGAAAATTTGTTTTGCTGTTATAACAAGCTAGCTACTCAAATGATTAACCATTTTTGGAACCCTCAACCTGTATATTATTATATATATGCAATCATTTGCCTTGAATTTTAACAAAAGAAAAGGGGGAAAGGGATGTGGGTTTTTTCCTTTTTTCTTTCGGGCCTTTTTAAATTTATGAAAACATTTTTAATAAATTACTTGTTTATAATTAGATTTTGCAATTTAAACATTGATCTGAGTTTTTATTATACGATTTTAAGATTTAAAATGATTCAATATACCACATATTAATTTTGGGTCGGTTCCGCTATAATTAATTCGATACCTGGGCCATCTTGAAATGAGTGGTTATTTAGATTCAGATGCTCAGCTAGAGAATTTTCTTCGCGGTGTTAAAAGTTTGATGTCTCTAAAAATGGCCAATCGTTTGTGTGATTAGCTTGCTATAACAACAAAACGAATTTTTTTATATCCAATCGAGTAATTGAATCCATGAGAAATAACAGAATAAAATATTTATAATTAAAAAGACTGAGATGATGAAGTTCAAACCTTCGAAATTATAGTCTCAAACAAATAAATTATAAGGTTTTTAACTTCAAATTCGGACTTTTCCATATCAAATTCAGATTTTAAAAATCAAGTGCGGACTTTTCCATATTCAAATTCAGGATTTTCAAAATCCAAATCAGACTTTTTCAAATCAAATTCGGAATTTCTATAAAACCAATCATATTTTATATATTAAATTATAGATTTTTACCTGAAAACTTTTCCTGAGAGTACAAAATGCCAATCTTGAAAGGTTTTAGTTGATGAGCTGAAATTTGGTATACAAATATATTCGAATGTACCAAATTTTAGCTTTTTACCTGAAAACGTTTCTTGAGAATACAAAATGATAATCTTGAAAGATTTTAGTTTATGAGTTGAAAATTGGTACGCAAATAAATATATTAGAATCCACCAAATTTTAGCTTTTTACCTGAAAACGTTTCTTGAGCGTACAAAATGCTAATCTTGAAAGGTTTTAGTTGATGAGCTGAAAATTGGTACGCAAATATATTAGAATGAACAAAATTTTAAGCTTTTTACCTGAAAACTTTTCCTGAGAGTTAAATTAAATTAAAACTTTTCTAAACTATAAATTTTTTCTATTTTTTCAACTGTTTATTAATAAATTCTGAATTTGATTTGAAAAAGTCTGATTTTGATTTTTAAAAATCCTGAATTTGATGTGGAAAAGTCCGCACTTGATTTTTAAAATGCTGAATTTGATATGGAAAATTCCGAATTAGAAGTTAAAAATCTATATATATAAATATATAGCTATATATATTTATTTTATTTTTTACTCCCCAAGCCGGATGAGTGGATCAGGCGTGTGTCACAGCAGAACGCTAAAAAACCTTTTTATGTTATATTATGTATATGTTTATTTGCATCAAGTAGAGGACAACCTCATAGATTGGTTTATCTTTATGAATCAATAACTCAGATCAATACTCTCTGCAAAACAAAATCTTTTCAAGAAACATTCTTGCAAAATTTTACGTTCCTATCTCAATTTATTTTAGATATGATGAATGGACAGTGAGTGATGGTCTTACCTTTTAACTTTTATATAATAAAGAGATTTGAAAAACTTATCATTAAAATGTCTGTATATATGCATTACAAAGAGCAAAATTAGGATGTTGTTTCACGAGAAAGCTCGCTCAAGGCTGCTATTCATTACTTTAGATTTCACGAAACTAACGCCTACAATACACTGGTATATAATATGCAATGGCATTGAGACAGTAATCTCTTTTATGATTTTTTTAAAATATATTTCATTTCAAATATTTTATAACTACTATTTCGCCACTTTTTCTGAATAATGCTTCTAGAATATTGTTTATAAAATTAAAGCAATATTAATTAATTTAAGGGCAAATATTCATATGGAGGTACTGAAGGTAGTATTTGATCAAACCTGAAATGTGTAGGAGTAGACGGATAATCTAATCACAAAGTTAATTCTATTTGAATTGATTGTTTTTTAAAATTATAATTTTTAACAACAATTATTTATCAAATCAAATGTCTTATAGAAAATTAAAATTAAATTTGTCTTTTAATTACCTATACTTTATTATTATAAATGGAGAATAAGAAACCACGAATAAGGAATCTTATTTGTTAAATGTGTTTTGAGAAATGTAATTAGAAGTTTAGTGCCATTTACCAACCGAAATAATATTTGTAATATACTTTCAAAATTGTCACTAACGATCTAATTAATTTCACATATTTATTTATTTGTTTTATTTTCTTTTTCAACTTTCCAAGATACTTAAACTTAATGAATAGACGAAAAATAAAGTTTTAACATTTAAAGAGAAAATATAATGAAATAAAATTCAAAGGTTTTTTGCTGAGAGTAGCAGAGTCGGATGTTTAAGAGCAAATCAATGAGCGATTATTTGAAATTCAAGTCGAATTATTCTAAAAAAAAAAAGGTGTCTAAACTTTTTAATTTGTTCTCTTCAATATAGATTATCTATAGTCAGATTTCTCCTTTTGTTCCCAAGAGTTGCAACGGACAAAGAAACTTTCAAGCAAAAGCTTCTGCATACAAACTTGGGTTTCTGTTCAGATTTAAGGCCCCTACAAACCTCCCGACACGACTGCCCTACCCGACCAATTGTTCCCGACAGTCGTGTCGGGGCCTTTCCTACACACGTCCCGACACGACTGCCCTACCCGACCAAACAAGGTGAAGCGACCAGTGGTCGCCGACTACCAGGCCAGTAGGTATAGAACAAGTGCTTGTGGCGTGAAGTTGCATTAAAATGGCTCCGAATCTATCGGTTAATGAAAAAATAGGTGTAGTTTTATGCGCAGCGATAGTCTCAGATGAAGAACGTAGAAAGAAGAGAAAAGTGTGGTCTAAGACGTGGTTGCAGAAGAGGAAGTGCTCCATTTTTTTTTTAATAACTACTCTGTAGCATCGAGTGTTAGTTTTTTTTTATAAATTTCCAGTAATAGACTGTAACACTCATTCCTCCTGTCTCTATTTGCGTAATTTTTATCTTCAACCTCCCATAAACAGCGGCACTCTTCCAACATTCAAAAAATTCGACGATAACTTATTTTTCCGCGTCCATGTTTAATGAAAATAAATTGAAAATTGAGACTGAAGGGTCGGTTGGGTAGTGAAGTCGTTCCGACCCGACAGAGAGAGAGTGGTGGGGGTTAGGGCGGTTGGATGGTTCTCCCGACACGACCACCCGACGGTAAGTTTTCATGATCCGACAAGCCTACACACGGTCCAATTGTCGGGCCAACCGCTGTCGGTGCCCTTTAGACACTAATATACGCCAACTTAACTTCTTACGCTATACAAGGCCCAAATTCGCCCCGCTTTAAATATGACTCACATCTGTAGAGGGAATCCTCCTCCAAGCATTCTCTTTCTCCCTGAATGCTTTTTTTTAAGGAGGTTCTTTAGCGACAATCCACACAAAAAGTTTTAGCCTCGTAACCACTCTATAAATATGAACGAAACTAAAATTTTAGGTTATGTTTTTTAACGTGACTGTAGCACTCACACTACGAAATCTCTGGATACACACATACTTGCCGGATCGTTTCCAAGCCATTGTCCTTATATCCCCTCCACTAAAAATAATCGCCCAAATATGTTTGTTTTTTGTTTTTTATCAAAACTACGTGGTAAATAATTTCTATTTTTTTTTCTAAGTTACTCCGAATATACCTACCTATTATTCTAACAAATATTAGTTTTCCATCAAGATGGTGAAAGTCCTTCAATGAAAAAAAAATAATATCATATCCCCACTCTTTCCCTATCTACCCTATGCAAAAAATGTCATTTTTAATTGCAATTATTTCATGTTTGGTGTGGTAAATCGTCTTCAAATTTTATCAGTATGTGTATTATGCTTTTAATGACTTATATTCCAAGTTTCAAAGACTTCTTGAATTTTTGCATTTGTGAAAGAACTACCTTAAGAAGAGACCAATGAAACTAAGAGGACATCTTGGCTTATCTAACTCACTCGATTCTCTATCATATCGTAGAACCGTCTTCACCCTTTCCCTGTATGTTGATACAAGCATAGCGCTTGTTCTGACTTGTTAAAGTCAATAATCCCTCCCCTCCCAGAAAGCCCCCTTTTCGCCAAACTCACGATTTTACCCTCAACATTACTGTTAGATACAAATCGAACAAACGCATTGGCCAACTCCTTTATTACTATTCTCTTTTTTCTTTTCATTATACAGGAGTCAATTCTGGCCTATAGGAGTTTCACCTTCTTGGCCTAACTCCTTCTCATACCGATATTATTAAAAAAATGTTAAAGGTATATTAAAAATATTTTATAGGTAAAATGGCATAATAAGTTAAATACACAATGTTGATCATTTTTTTTTGAAATGATTAAATTCAAAAATACAACGAATTTCTCAGAAGCAAGAATTGTATTCATTTCCAAAGATTTAGAATGGCATAAGTTGACATTTAAAAATATTATCGATTCATAAGCGAACCATTAATTATATTTAGGAAGAGAGTATGTAGAGCCCAGAGCAAAAGTGGGTCAAGCCCAAAATTAAAAAAAAAAAAGTAAAAAAATAATAGTAATGTACTACATTAAAATTCTGCTGAGAATGAAATACAATATATTATTGTTACTGCCACTGAAAGAGGAGACAGAGGGTAATGTCGCATTGGATTTCCTTCACTGACTTTTCAAAATCCTGAAGAAGGAAGGAATAGCCTCCGAAACGTCGGTTTATGAATAAAAAGATAGTATAAATTATCTTCTTTTTTTGGACTGCCTCATCAATATCCACTCAATTTCACTTATCAGCCCGTCTCCAAAAATTACTCCATCTTATAATAATTATAGTTTTGAGCATCTTTTTTTTTTTTTTGAAAATAGTTGGAATGTTTTTCAAAAAATCATCTCAGGTTAAAATTAACCAATGTATATTAAAAGAGAAAAAAATTTAATTTTTAGGACAAAATCAAAGATTTTAGTAGAAATATTATTAAATTGCGATATCAGAGGGGATTCATCAGGAGTCGAACCTGAGAGGTTTCCGGGCAGTCAGCTCACACCCTCGAGACAAAAACCTCTCCCTGAATTGCACTATATTATATAAGCACATAAACTTTTTACTCTATTCTTCTATAACGGAAATTAAAAAATTTAGCTTAAAATGAAAAAAAGTTTTTCATACAAGTCCTTTTATTTAAATATAAAACTAAAGATTTGGGTATCTTTTTTTTGAAAATAGTTGGAATGTTTTTCAAAAAACCACCTCAGGTTAAAATTAACCAATGTTTATTAAAAGAAAAAGAATTTAATTTTTAGGACAAATTCAAAGATTTTAGAAGAAATATTATTAAATTGCGATATCAGAGGGATTCATCCCCTTAGGAGTCGAACCTGAGAACTAACATGCTTTCCGGGCAGTCAGCTCACACCCTCCGAGACAAAAAACCTCTCTTTGAATCGCTCTCGAATGGAATAAAAAGTTTATTTACTTACATAATAATATTGCGATTCAGAGAGAGGTTTTTGTCTCGAGGGTGTGAGCTGACTGCCCGAAAACCATGTTAGTTCTCAGGTTCGACTCCTGAGGGGATGAATCCCTCTGATATCGCAATTTAATAATATTTCTACTATAATCTTTGAATTTGTCCTAAAATTAAATTCTTTCTCTTTTAATAATTATAGTAGTTGTTGAAATTGGAGGCATTGGAGGACAGGAACTCGTTTATGAGGAATTTTATTTAGAATAAAAGAGGACAAGAAAACAAATTTCTGCTTACAGTTATAATTCAAATTAAAAAAATAATAATAATGAGTAAGCCGTGGATCTTCTTAGATATTATGCTTTTTTCTTAATCCTACTATCTTCACTCCTAAGTTGTGGGTCCATTGCCACTACCGTCTCCACCATATCCAGAGCCGCCGCGTGGGTATGATGTGTGCAAATTACATCTAATAGACTGATGAAGAGGGCAAAGCCCTCGAAACTATAGTCTCGTTTTAAATAAAATTTATAATTCCAGCAGAAGACACTCTTTTATTGTCGCCTTCAATTTTCATTATATCAGATGTTTCATGACACCTTAGCATTAACCCATTAACAGATCAAAAGTATAGAAATTATCGTGCAGAACATGGACATTGCCGCACGCGGCGGCCCCGACCTCATCATATTCACTTCTTTTTAGGAATTCAATGGTTTATCATATATCTTATATATGTTGCATCTTCTGGGTATCACGTTTTTACATCAATATCATTGAAAAAAAAATTGAAAACCAAGCTTAAAGATGAAATTACTGACTAGAATCAATAGAACAGTGTGGTATTTGCTCATATTAATATAAAAAAATTGATTTTTACATTGTTGAATATGCTATGCAAATTAAAATAAGAAAATATATTCTGGACAAATTCGAATAACTTGGAAATTATTTATGTTGTGGACATTTTTGCTTTAATTTACTTCATTTGCCTGAAACATACGATTTTCAAAAATTCAACACCCCTTCACGATTAAATTAAATATATATATATATATATATCGATATATAGCGATTCTCTAACACGTTTATCCCTATGACTTATAGAGAGAGAATGGAACTCGCTTCCTGCATAGTTCTTTTCAATGTCATACTTATACCCTTCAATCTTTCATGACCTGCATTCATGGATACCTTCGATTCTGACCCGATCCTTTAAATTTATTTCTATCATTCTTCTTTTCACGATGGATGCAAGGGTCAACTCCGGACTATAGGAGTTGCATCTTGTTGCATTAATATTATATATATAATGTGGATTAAATTTTATATTGATTTCATATATCAGTTGTTTTACTCTCGAATTTTGTTTGAAAAAAGGAAAAGATCTGGAGTTAATTTTAATAATCCACACATTTTCATCGAGTTTAATATTTAAATGTTTTTCTTTTGATAGTTCTAGTGAAATTATTATTTATATGTGCCGTTCTGCAGGTCAGCTCTAATTACTAATCAATCATTTTTTATTTATTTATTTTGATTTTAGAGCCTTCGAGAACTTAGTTCAGTATTGTGAAACCTTCAATGATCTAATTCCAATCTCTTTTGTGCTTGGGTTTTATGTATCTGTTGTAATGACTCGCTGGTGGAGTCAATATACGTCAATTCCATGGCCAGATCCTATAGCAGTATTTGTCAGTTCCAATATACACGGGCAGGTATATGAATATCTTATTTTTTTATAATATAAATTAATTATTATACTCGTAAATGCATGTAATTACCTTATAAATTTACATAATAACATTTTTCTAGATTGACAAAAAGTATTGTTCTACCATTCGAAAATCTTTCATATTCAATTAAAAATAATAAATTCTTTCAAATTTTATAAACTTTAATATAAAATTTAACAAAAACAAAATTTCCCTATACATAAGAAAAGTCCGTTTCTATTTGTTTCATAGAAATTTGGGAATAAAAATATCCCACCATAGTGCCTTTAGTAACATACGAGGGGTGAACCTCGACCTAAAATCGTTTACACCTACTTCCACTTCCACTTTCATTTCCAAGTGGAAGACAATAGATGACAATAGATTATCTAATGAATTCCAAAGTAATTCCAAATAATTCCAAAGACGGTGTACACCCAATTCCAATCGCGGTTCACTCCTCGGTAACAAATATGTTAACTTTAAGTTACGTACAAAGCTACTAAAAATGTTCTTGATTCATAAACCTCAAATTAAATTGGAAGAATATCAAACCAGCTCATTCATCAATTCTTTGAGTAGCATATCCTTGGAAGATTGAAACTTCTTCTCCCTCTCTTTCTTTCCCAAATCCTACAATCTTTAATCCTTCAAGACTTGATGCGACAATCAACTTCATCTCCATTGCAACCACTAAAATAATCTTTATTTTCAAGATTGCAAGTGTTTACCATGACTCCCAAAATTTAGTTAACTTTAATGCAACCAATACTAAGTGATGTTTATTTTCACAAGAATAAAAAATTCCCAGACATTCTTTTTGGATCAAACACTCTCTGAAGATAAGCATTACAATGTACATGTCAAGTGCCTCAATCGTCGTGTCTGATCTCTATTGGAACCACAACTTCTCACCCCAAAGCCCAAAATCACCAACGTCTTGAATATAGCTGGTATCTGTGGAGAGGGGCCTCCAAGCATTTTCTTGCCTCCCAGGTCCCAGGTTGAAATTCAGGAACAAGCTATCAGACTAATTTATTAACTCCCATTATTTGTTGGCACATCTAAGAGCCAGTTGTATGTCGGTTTGTAAAGTCTTTGTTAAGTCGAAACACGGTCAAACCTTAGTATTCACCATGTGCCCGGCCCCAATCAGATGAGAATGCGTGTCATCTGATTGGCCATCCGGCAGGGCACACGGTGAATACCAAGGTTTGACCGTTTGTCAACTTGACAAAGACTTTACAAACCGACATACAACTGGCCCTAAGAAGCTTATCTTCGTTTTTCTTATTTTATAAAAACTATTACGGCATTTGTACCGATGAGTTAAAGTCAATAAATAATTCATCCGTTTCCCTACTCTTACAATCTTCAAGACCAGTGCACACACCTTCGACTCTACAATTTCGCTTGATCAATACCTTCTATTTATTCTCTTTGGTAATGCAAGGGTCTCCCACAAACTATAGAAGCTGCATCATCTTGACGCATTTCCTACTTGCATTCAATCGAATTTAAAAAAAACACCTGTTGCATCTCCCGGGTTTATCTTTTCTTGCATCATTAAGAAAAAAACGTCCATATTTTTTTTAACTCAAATATCATCTAGCAACGTATCGAATCAAGTCATTAAATTATCTTGTCAAATCTCTTCTGTATATGGTACCTTTTCTCCCTATCGAAAGCTTATTTCGCCCAATTCATTAAAAAACCTATTCATTGTACACTTTCGCCCATTTTTCTTCAAGATAGCCAGAGCTCGCTTGATGTGTTGTTTGATCGATAAACAATACATCGCCTTATATTACTATAATTTCCATAGGTATTAATAGTATTTAGAATATCAAATCAATAAATTTCTTTATTAACAAGATTGAATTGATTTTTTCATTAAAAGTCTTTCTATTAAATATTTAAATATAATGGCATATCTACTTGTTTTATTAGAGATCTCTATCATTAGTATTAATATACTTAATAAGGAAAAAAAATAAACAGACAAGCCCCAATGATAGTTATATTGCCATGAATTCAAAGAAATGTTAAATCATGACAATTAGAAACGTTTTTTCTCGAGAGTAGCAGAGTTTAGAATTTATGAGAAATAAACGAAAAGAACTTTAATAAGCCTATCTTTATATTCATAATATATTATTGTTCCAAAAGTTTCCAAAATATTATTAGCCTGTTGATCAGTAATTATTTTTAAAATAACTCATTTTCTGCGGTATTTTTCACTCCCGTGAGCTGAAGTTAATGTTGTTTTTTATCTTTCTTTTAAAAATCAGACTTCTCTCCAATAAAGGATGAATTTTCATGAAGATCATTTATTTATTTATAAATATAATAGATTAATGCATTAATGGGTTGATTGGGAGAACAATAATAAATAACATCGAGGGAAAGTTACGTATGCAACTTGAGAAATGATAGCGCTTGCAAAATCGGATGTTTTTTTTTTTATTTCGATTGAATACATAATGTAAAAGTCTTTCAGAATACCACTTTTCTTGTATCAATGTAAATTTGAAATTTGGCTAGTTAACATAATACGGAATTTTCTGTTTTCGTGTACGGAAAAGGCAAATACAGTAGAGCGTCGATAATCCGGATTAATTGTGACCGGACCCGATTATCAAAATGTCAGGATTTTCGAAAAGAACCAAAAAACTGTTGTTTGAGTTCATAACAAAAAGAAAACTTTCTAAAACCGTGAATAATTCACTTTAGTGGTTACTTAAATAATTGGAGCAGATAAATAAAACCATTAATTAATATGAACTTATAATGTATTTTAATGAAATAATATACACACAAATGTATTTTACAATATGAACATAGATATGTATTTTTTTTTTTTTTTTTAATGATATTGTTGTGAGAAGGAGATACACCAGAAGGTGCATCCCCTAAAGGCCTGTATGGGATGGCCCCTCCATCGTGAAAAGAACAGAGTAGAAGGAAAGAAGCTGGGATCACGAGCCAAATCTCAGAAAGTTAGATACAATCCAATTTACTAAGTTTTTTAAGGGCTTCGAGCAGTGGTAAATTCTCCGCGCGATAAATTAGGTTAAATTTATCTCCCACTTAATTTTATTTCCAGACCCTATTCTTACAGAAAAAATGTCTGGGTATAGCCGGGAATCGGACCCGAGTATTTACAGAATACTGTACAGTTTATACATTTTTTCACCGGTATTAAATCCGGATTATCGACGGTCCGGATTTTTGACGTCTGGATCATCGACGCTCTACTGTAGTGAACCAAAAAAGAAACTTTTGACTGATATGTATATATTTAGATAATTTTTCAATTTTTTGAAACCATATTATTTTACTTAAGATAGAATTTTTGATCAATTTTCTTAAAGGTTTCCTAAGATAAAAAATTCATATCGTCGCCTTAGAGTGTAAACCTGCTAAATACATTTTTTATCATATATGTACCATTCGAAAGAAAAAGAGATGCAATATCGTCCAAGTAAAACTGCTACTTAAAATTACGATCGTAAGTTGTAGAAAAAAAAATGTGAAAAATAGTTTCTCTCCATAACAACAATATTAAATTTTGTTAGTTTTTTCTCTGCCCTGTAAAATTTCCTTGTGAGTTAGTCAGATTTACTCTCTAAGGCGACGATATTTTAGATTATCTAGAAAAATAAGTTATCACGATTTAAGTTAATTTATTTCTCTTCTGCATTTATAGGATGAACGAGGACGGGTGATGAGACGAACAATTATGCGCTATGTTTGCCTGTGTTTGACAATGGTTCTCACCATGATAAGTCCCAGAGTGAAGAAACGTTTTCCTACTCTTGAACATTTCGTAGAAGCTGGACTTCTAACTGATAATGAACGAATGATAATGAATGATCTCAATGAAAAATTCCCAAGGTTTGTAACACAAAATAAATATCTTGATATAAAAGCTTTTTTATTTACATTCTGTTTATAATATTGGATAATTGTTTAAAAAAGTTTTAAATCTCTGTTTTTCTATTTGTATAATTACAATACCTGAGGCAAACATGAATCTATAATAAACCAGTTTGGTTTATATTATATAGTACAACTTATGCAGAAACTAAAATCAAGATATATAATATTTTTGGTAACAATTAGGAGGCCTTGGGGAACTTTTGTTTGTTTTCATGATTGATTGGTTTTATTTTTTCGTTTTTCGTCGAAACAACTGTATACCAGGTCTGTAACTTTAAAATGCGGGTTTTCCCCCAATAGATGGCCCACAAAGCCTATAGATTCTGGCGCCATAACCAATATGTCGTTTTGTAGCTATGACAACAAGCTTCAAAACGTCATATTTGTTTAAACGTTTAAGAGTTAGTAGTATACTTTTTTCGGTGGTAAACATGTCGAGTTTTGAGGCAAACAAAGAGCATTTGCGGCACGTGCTGATTTTCGTATTCAATCAGAAGAAAAAAGGAGCGGAAACACATCGAATACTTGAAACATACGGTTCAGATACTCTATCTGTCGACACTTGCGAAAGGTGGTTTAAACGATTCAGAAGCGGTGATTTCAATGTCAGTGACAAAAAAACGGGAAAATCGACCGAAACAGTTTGAAGACACCGAATTACTGCTGAAACCTGGCGAAACAGTTAATACGGATCGCTACCGACAACAAATGATTAATTTGAATCATACGTTGATTGAAAAACGACCAGTTTGGGGTCGAAGACATGGGAAGGTGATTTCTTTGCATGACAACGCACCCAGTCACGCAGCAAAACTGGTCAAGGACACTGACATCACTTGGATGGGAAATATTACCCCACCCGCCCTACTCACCAGACTTTGCTCCTTCCGACTACCACCTGTTTTTATCCACGGGACACACACTTGCCGAGCAGCATTTCCATTCTTATGAAGACGTCCAAAAATGGTTCGACGACTGGATTTGCTCACGCGACTTTCAATTATTTTGGAATGGCATCCATAATTTGCCTTCTAGGTGTCAAAAATGTGTAGAAAGTCAGGGCCGATACTTTGAATAAAATATATTTTCCATTTTTTCTAAATTATTGGTATTTTTATTGAAAAAACCCGCATTTTAAGGTTACAGACTTGTTACATTGTCCACCTAAAATGCCGCTGACATATTAAAATGCTAATTTACAATTAGTGTTACATTATTTTGAATCCACCTACAAAAGTTCCCCAAGGCCTCCTTAATTGTTACCAAAATTATTATTTTTTTTTTTTATTTTATTAGGTGACCAGAGGCCATTCTCTTTAAACCAAAATTATTATAAAATAATAAATAAGGAAACAACAATCCAGCAATCTGTATTGAAGAAGATTTTCTACTGTGAATTATTTATTATATTAACAATATAAATTAAACTTTCAGGCATAGCAAACATTGGATGCCTATTATTTGGGCAGCATCAATTGTTACTAGAGCTCGAAAAGAAGGAAGAATACGAGATGATTTCGCTGTAAAGACTATAATAGATGAATTGAATAAATTTCGAGGACTCTGTGGTCTTTTACTTAGCTATGACTCAATTAGCGTTCCCCTCGTATACACTCAGGTATCAAAATCATAATCATAATAATAAATAATAAAGCAGCTTTATTAGTAATACAAAATAATCCTGTATAATGTATATGTTCAGTATTATTTATAAACATACATATCCTTTATTCTGTATCAAAAATTATATTTTATGTACACATAATAAAATTCGTTATAATTATTATATAAAGTCTATAATATTGAAAGCGATGGTTTACCTTTTTTTATTTTATCAACTCGGTTTTTCAATATTTTTTTTTAATGTTCAATTTAGCAGATTGGGCGCTCGCTCAACCCACCCCTGGTTTCACCACCGCTAATTAGAAAAGTAGGAAATGAGCTCATTGGAGATGACCTTCAAATTTTAAACATTATGAAAAATATTCATTTAACAAGGACGCCTGTAGGGTAGACTAGTACTATCCAGAGGCCTCTTCTGGTTGCATAGATACAGGCGGACAGCTTTGCTTTTTTTTTTTTTTTTTAACGCAATCGAATGCAAGAAGGGGTGCACCAGTAAAGATGTAGCCCCTATGGATCTCGAAAGACCCTTGCATTACCGAAGAGAAGGGAAAGTTGATTAAGAGAGAGGATGTAGACGCAGGTGTCTATGCACCCTGGTTTTGAAGGTTTGAAGATCATAGGTGCTGGGAAAGATAGAGGCTGGGAGAGAGTTCCAGTTCCTTGAAGTCATGGGGATATATGTATTCGCGAATGAAGTGGTCCGGCACTTTTCCAATTTGACAGCGAAAGAGTGTTGGGAGTCGGCAAAACGTGTGCTGCGTGCAAAGCATGCTTTGGGGGGAATTATTGATTTTATCTCGTCAGAGCACCTGCCGTGATAGTATCTATAGAAAAGGGAAAGGGCAGAGACATCTCTTCGATGAGCTAGCGAGTCGAGGGAGTCGGTGAGGGTAGAATCGTCAATTAGCCTGACGGCTCGTTTCTGAATTGCATCAAGGGTAGCAAGAGAATATTTTGAGGCTCCTCTCCATAGATGAGAGCCGTATTCGAGACAGGGGCGGATTTGGGCCTTGTAGATGGTGAGAAGTTGTGGGGGTTTGTAAAATCGCTTGGACCTGAATAAGAAGCCAATCTTCCTTGCTGCAGATTTCGCCACAGAGGAGATGTGTTCATTCCAAGACAGGTCAGATGCGACAGAGACGCCCAACATGGATAGGCTGTCACACATTTTCAGGGTATTCGAATCGAAGTGAATATCAGGGAAATCTCTATTTTCGCGCCTAGAAATTAGACAACATTGAGTCTTATTTGAATTAAAGTTAACTAAATTTTGAGAGCCCCATTTATTCAGTTTGTCTAAGTCGAGAGTAATTGAGGAGGCAATATTGATTCGATTATTTGGGAGAGAGGGTTTGCCGTGTAGAGTGCTAGACTATTCTTTACATAATACCTTGCTTTAGTTAAAAGCAATATATTTTATTTAGACTTTGAATCCAGGTAAAAAGGTCGAATTTTATTTGCAGTCAGAATTGAATAGAACTGAAATAAAAAATTTTTTTTAAAACGTTTTGACCCACTCCTGCTATCATCAAGGCATCGCTATGCACAAAGATTTGAAATTAAAAGCAATTAAAAATAATATTAATAAACAAGTAGATTCCTACGTTGAGCATTTAAACCCTGAAGAAGGAGGGACAATCCTCTGAATCGTCCGATTTTTTAAGAGAATGAAAATGGCCTCATAATATCATAAATTCTTTTATTCGATATTTGTGGTTTTCATTATCTTTGGGCATACCTTTGCATCAATTCAGGATTGAGTTCTACCATTCCGTTTTTGATAGAAAAGACTTTTAATTAAATTTCCTAATTTTAATATATATAATATTTGTAATGAATTATTAGTGGGTTTTAAAATTAAAAAAACAATTAATTATTAAAAACAAAAATTATTTAGTAAAAAAATAATTATCTATTTTTATTGAAACACCCACCTGTGAATATTTTTCTTTTTTTGGCTTTTCGGCCTTTCTAGCCATAAGCCATTTACGATACTACTTAATATTTTTTTAAAATTTGTCTCTACCCCGGGGCCAGATTTTAGCCGGATGCCTCGAATCGTATTTGAACCCGAGTCCACTTGGTTAGCAGGCTGGCACGTTAGCTCCTATCCTAACCAGACCCCCCACATGTGAATAATTATTAAAAAAAAAAAAAATCATTTTTAAGTTAGCCGAAAATGAGACCCTATCAGATCCATTTCCCGACCCACAAACCATATCTAACCCGTGATTTACATCAATGTCCTTATCCGTTTCCAAGAAACCGATTCTATATAAACATACATATATAAATACGAACTGCTCATTTATTTATTAAAATTATTGTATCCAAAGGGCCATCTAGCCCCTTTAATGTACAATTTTAGACTATTTATATTACAAAAAAAAAATAAACTTTTTTTTTGGCTTTTCACCCCTTCTAGCCATCAACCAATTTACGATACTATGATTAAAAAAAAGAAATCATAATATATGATTGTTGGGAAACGCAGGGGGTACACAGATACATAAGCACACAAGATCATACTTCGTCAGGATTATTTCTGTGAACATGGCATCCAACGTGATCACCATGATAGACCCGAAAGATTTCGAAGAACTTAAGCTTACTGTTAAACGCTTAACAGAAGAGAATAAGAAACTGCGAGAAATCATCGCAGACAAATTCAAACTGGACTTCCAGCAGGAAAACGAAGAAACGGAGAGGGCCCAAATGGAACACATCATGACGACCGGCATTGAAAAAGACAAACGCGATACCAACTGGACTGAAGATATGGACCAAGAAAAAGAAGAAGAAAGAATTAAAACAGGACAACAAATCAAGCGACCGCTTGATGACCAGCCTCTCGGACAGCCCAAGAGGAAGAGGAACGAAAATACACCTCCTCAATCGACCCCCGCAATCAAAAGGACTACCCCACTGGAGATAACTACACCAATGCCGAAAAAGATAAACGGTAAACCTCCACCTATTATATTTCAATCAATCAATCAGCAAGAAATAATTAGATTTCTTACTGATAAATTCAACTACAAAAAATTCATTATAAAAAAATAATAAATTTAATAGTACGCTCCAAATTGAAAACTTGGAGATCCACAAAAAAATGATTACTCTTTTGAAAGACCGAAAGTATGAATTTCATACTTTCACACCAAAAAGTGAGAAGCCGCAAACTTTCGTTCTCAAAGGCTTGTCGACCGACACCACGGTCGAAGAAGTTAAAGAGGACTTATCCCTAAAAAAAAACGATAAATTAAAATTCACAAAAATAGAGAGATTCCAAACAAGGAAATCAATCGAAAACTCTACAGAATTGCCCATTTTCCTAATACAAATTAGCCCCGAAAGCAGCGTATCGGAGTTGCAGAAAGTAACTTCGATACACTACCAAAGGGTTAAATGGGAAAGAATAATAAAAAAAGACCTAACGCAGTGTAGAAACTGCCAACGCTTCGGACACGTTAGTTTTAATTGTTTTCTGACTTACCGGTGCGTGAAGTGCCCGGACAACTCACACGAACGCGGACAATGTCCGATCAAAACCGACGCCGCGAAGGAAGCCCTGAACTGCGTCTCCTGCGGACAACAGGGACACCCTGCATCCTGGCATGGATGCCCGAAGGCTATAGTAATAAAGAAAAAAATTGAAGAAAAAAAACAAGAAAATGAAATCAAAAGAAAAAACAGACTTGAAAGTGTCCGCCCGACGGCATGGGGAGCCAGGCCCCCGGCAGCGGCTGCCCGACAACCGGAGAAGACGGACGCCCACCCACCACGTGCAGCCCCTCCCAATGGTCAGGAGGCAAGGCTCAAACATCTAGAAGACCAAGTGCAGTGCATTTTTGAAGCCGTGAAGCAACAAAACGACAACTTCGCTAAGATGTTTGCCAGCTTATCCTCAATACAGGCTTCAAAATAATTTCGATAAATATAAACTCTCTTGCCTCAAAAAATAAGCAGGCAGACATCTTGCGAGCTTCAGAAAGGTATGTACCCGATGCTATTTTGGTGACTGAAACTAAATTAAATAGTAGTGACAAATTTGAATTCGAAAAATATGACTGTATCAGGACCGATAGAGGCACTCGCACTAGAGGAGGGGGTACAGCTATCTTGATTAAAAAAAATATTAAATTCAAGCAAATTCTAAATCCAAAATTAATGTTCAACACCTCTTTAGAACACACAATCATCAAAATTAGTCTTAAAGACAACACAAATTTAATTCTAGTATCAATTTATAGTTCACATAAAAATGAACAAAATTTTATTAAAGAAATAGACAACCTTTTCGGCACATTAAAATTAGGGAATAATGATAACCTCTACTACGTAGCCGGTGACTTTAACGCCAAACATACATGTTGGAGTAATTCCACCGACAACTATAAGGGGACAAAATTAAATAACTGGATCAATGATAACGAGTTTAGATATAATCTTAAATTATATCACTCGGAAATTCCATCTTTTCCTAAATCTTTGTCTTACCTAGACTTAATTCTTGCAGACCAAAGAATAACAATAATAAATAAAGTCAACGACAGACAAGTACCAATAGTACATTTCGACAGCGACCATAACGGACTAATAACTGATATTAAATTAAATAATACTCAATCTATTGATTTCGAAGAAAACCAGGAAACTCATAAATATAACTTCAATAAAACTAATTTTCAAAATTTTAAAAATTTTCTAAATTCAAACATCACTTTAAATATTTCGGCACAACACAATTTAAATAATAGAGAGATAGACAATGGCATCGAAATCCTTGAAAAAGGTATTCAAAAAGCCATTGAAAAATCTACTCCCAAATATAAAAGAAAAAATACTATTGATAAATTTCTGAATAGAAAAATCAAGCAGTTGCAAAAAAGAAAAAGTTTCCTGATAACCGAAATCAATAGATTTTACAGACAAAACCTTAATAGACAATCAAACGAATTTACTGACCTTAAACAATTGTTATCTGAGGTGAAAAGAAAAATATATTATGAATTTCAACGCTCGGAAAATAATTACTGGGAAGAAAAGATAAAAAATATACCAATTAACGTTTCATCAGAAACATTCCCTCAAATCAATAGAATATTTAGAAAAAAAGAAATTTCAATAATCCCAGAAATTATTAAAATTCCGAACAATAAAGTTGAAATCATAAGAAATATTAACTTAAACCCAGATAATATAGACAAAGACGAATCAGGTAATTTTCTAATTGCAGACAAAGACGATAAACTAAATATAATGGGGTCACATTTTGAACTCATTCATTTACAAAACAAAGATTTAGGAACAGAGGAAAGAAATAAAAGAATTGAAAAAACTTATAATGAGCTTAAGAACGAGATTTATAGAGACACAATGTTTAACAAATCTCTTCAAAATTTCTCCATAGACAATAATGCATTAGATCCAACATTTTGGAACAATGAATACCCATTAACAAATTATAATGAAACAAAAAATATATTTCGGAAACTCAATAACAAAAAGAGCATAGGTATAGATGGAATTCCCAACATTATCCTTAAAAACCTTCCCAAGAAGATAATAGGATTTTATACTATTATCTTCAACAATTCCCTAAACAACCGCTATTTTCTCCGGTAAAATGGAAAAAGGTCAAAAATTATCCCGATACCCAAACGAGACAAAGATCCATCCGTGCTGACCAACCTGAGACCCGTCAGCCTTCTCCCAAACATCGGCAAAAAGTATTCGAGATTATCAGTAACAAAAGAATAATTTCGGCCGCCCAAGAGCTAAATCTCCTGCCTGAGGAGATCAATCGGATTCAGATTTGGGCACTCGTGCATTCATGCGAGTCACCAAGCTGGTATCGGACATATGCAGTCACCTCCCCATTTTATATAATCTATATGCCAGCGACCTATTCTAAAATCACGCGGAATAAATAGAGAGGAAAGGCATGAACGCGTTGGCCTTCGCCGATGATCTAATTGTTTATACAGCAGGTACCAAAATTAATGAAATTGAATATAAATTGAAAAATCTGATGGGGCGGGTTCACAATTTTTATAACAAATGGAAATTAAAGATAAACCCGGATAAATGCGAAACTATTCTATTCAGACCCCCAATTACAAACAAAAACAATTACCTCTCTGGTAAATGGAATAAATTCCAAATCAAAGTGAATGGTATAAATATCCCTCACAAAAGGGAAGTTAAATATTTAGGAATAACTTTAGACGACCGCCTGTTGTTCAATAAACACTTGGATCACAAATTGGTGAAGGCCAATAAAGCGTTCTGGGCGCTCAAAGAATTGTTCTCTAACGCGCATATCGATCCGAAATTAAAAATATTGAGCTACTGTACACTTATTAGGCCTGTCATCACATACGGATGTAGCATTTGGTTTAACCAAAGTGCATCCGCTATGGAACGCCTTAGAATTTTCGAAAGAAAATGTCTAAGAGCTTGCACAGGCCTATACAGAAGTCGAGAATCAAACTACCTGAAATATATATCAAATTCAAAATTATATAATTCGGCCCAAATAAGCAGAATTGATTGCTTTATATTAAATTTAATTCGGAAATACTATATTCAGGTAGTTAAAATAACAGAGAATAGCTTAATTTTCGGTTCGGTGTACCCGAACGAACAATACTTTGAGAAAACCCTTCAGACGGGGTTTATCCCGCCTGAAGCATTCCCCTTTATGGACGCCCGTGGGTATATAGAAGATAATAACAAAATTCCTATTCTCTACCACACAAACAGAAATAGAAATAACAAAAAAATTTTAATTAATCCTCTTCTTGACATTAGCAGATTAAACTCAAATTGGAGATTCAATAAAGCCTTCTTTAGAAAAAAATGGAGAGGAGAGGCGCGCCCTGAAGAATGCTGGTGGCTCGACCAAGGATAATATTTTTGCCAAGTCCAATTACTTGTTCTATTCCTTCATTGTTTTTTCCTTAAATTGTAAAAAATTTGTTAAAATTGTTAAACTTGTTATATTATTAAAATTGTTAAATTGTTAAATATATTAAATTGTTAAATTTGTCATTAGGACAAAAAAAAAATATATATATATGTAAATAATAAAATATTATAAAAATCTCTTCACCCCCCCCCCCCATCTGCCTGTCCACCTTTATTTATTCCTTTTGTATATTACCTCATCTTACTTCCTTTCTCTTCCTTCTTTGCATAAATTCGGCGAGGTTTCTTCAGCTTTTTCCTCGCCAAATACCTATTAATAATTTCCTTTTTTTTTAAAAAAAAATTAATATTGTTATAAATAAAAAAAAAATAAAATAAGAACAAAGAATGTAATAACCCCGAATGTCTTCCTGGGCAATGTGGGTTAAAATGTATTATATTAGTGCTAGATCCCAAAATGTTAGGGGATCTAAAAAAAATCATATGTACATAATTGCTGAATAAAACTAACATTTTAAAACTAAAAAAAATGCTCAGATAGCAGATAGCATGTGCACTGTGGGGCACCCGCAAGTAAAGCAGCGCTCAGTTCGAATTCCAAAGCGCAGCCGACAGTTATATCATTTGTTTTAAACTTAAATATATTATTTTTATTTAATTTATGATAACGGGTGACCACTGACCAGGTATATTATTCATTATTTTATTTTTTTAAATTGTTTATTTGTTATTATAACATTATTAATAAATAAACTATATTATATTATAATTATATATATGTTGGAAAAAATTTCATTGAATAATTACAAATCTTTTATAAATATAAATGAGCTGATGTTGCCATTCAAATGAGTTCACCATACAATACATCTGGCCCTTCTCTTTAATTTAATATTTAACAAAATAATTTACAATCATTTACGAAGGAACCCTTCCCCTGCTTTTAATTTTGGGATCATTAGCAATTGAATATATCTTCTGATAATTTTAATTTTTTAAGCCCCCCCCCCCCCCAAACACACCTTTATTTTTGGTTCGATTTCAAACAAAATCTAATCAGCTCTTAATCTCAATACATCAAAACTACATGGATATTCAAACTAGTTTTTGAGCTAGAGCGTAGATACACAAAGTTTAGTAACGTACTAACTGACATTTTGACAGACAATTAATATATTTTTTTTGACGTTCACTCGCAGTAGGTCTTTTCTGTAGAGCAAAAGGCAATGATTTCGCTCAATTTTTTTATGAAAATTATTTCAGCCGTTTTTTAGGTATTTCGAGAAAATGAAGCAAAAGAACCACTTACACTGCACGATTACAATACTTGACCAAATCCTGTATAGTAAAGTAAAACAATCTTCAAATCTCTTCTCAAAAAGCAAAGTTTTCGGGAAAATTTCTCCCGTAACTCTTGGTATTTTAGTAAACGTTTGAAGATTGTTTTTTATAAAAGATGTGTACATATTTATTTATATAATCATAATTATTGGAAAATAATTCAACAGTGGTTTTGCTTGAAGTAAATTAGGATTCATTTAATAATGATAGATTTTATTAAATGTTTTATTTATTAAAAGTTTATAGTTCCAATTAATTTTACTAAGGAAAATACATTTACCATAAAAGTATCCATTAAAATTATTTATTTGTAAATAAATTATTTATTTAAAATAGGTACTAATTATTAAATAAATGAATTATATAAATAAATAACTTATTATATTTGTATACTTATCACTTATCACACTCTTAATTATTCAACTATAATAAAAATAATAATTTTTTTTTAAATTTCGTTATTCGAATATTGCCTGTGCTCTAAATGCATTCGTTTTAGAATGCACCAATCTTAGGCACACCTAAAGTGACCCATCTAAAAAAAGTGACACCAGATGGAACACTTGACGCAACTTAAGGCACACACGGCAATTCCAAAACGAATATAGCTAATATGTCATCTTTTCTAATCCAATTAAAAATCATCGTAGAAAATCAAAATGCAATAATGCTTAGAAGAGGAAGGCTATATAGCCTTGTTAAATAATGATAAAGAGAAGAAGGCCTCTTAAAAACTGGATGATAAGCCTAGAAATAGTTCAATAAATTGGTTAGTATAGGAATTGTATTTTTACAGGTATTAAAATGAAAGGCTTATTTTTCAGCAGTTTGTCAAATATTTCGGAAATTTTTACAATATTCCTTCATCAGTGGACCTGTTTTTGTGCAATTACAATAATAAATTGTTAGGTTTGGTTAGTTATTATAATAAATTCAGTTCAAGAACTTTTTTTTTAATATTTACAAACGTGCGTTCGAAACTATAAATAGAAAGATCCTTTTGGAAAAACTTGAAATGTTCGGAATAAAGGGAAATGTAAACAAATGGTTCTCCTCATATCTTGAAGACAGACAGCAAGTGGTGAAGTTTGAAAATGAGTTTTCCGGAAAACGTCAGGTGAACAGTGGGGTACCACAGGGGACTATTCTGGGGCCACTATTGTTTATAATCTATATTAATGATTTAGAAAATTGTATAAAGAATTGTAAACTAAATGTATTTGCGGATGATACCATGATATATATTAGTGGAAAAAATATTGAGCACCTTGTTACAAAGATAAATGAAGACCTAAATAATGTTTATAAATACTTATGTTTTAACAGCCTAAGAGTAAATATTGAAAAATGTAAATATATTATAGTGAATGACAAAGGAGAAAGGGGTGAGGGAAGCATTATTATTAACGATATTACTTTGGAAAGGGTAGATAAAATTAAAAACTTGGGTGTTCTGTTGGATGATAGGATCAAGTTCGAAATGCATGCAAAGTATATTATAAATAAAATATCTAGGCTAACTCACCTATTAGGTAGATTGGGAAAAAATTTGTCATTCAATACAAAATTATTGTTATATAAATCTCTAATAGAGCCTCACTTCACTTTTTGTTCAACAATATTAAATATTCTTCCTGATTTTCTGATTAGAGAGTTGCAATTAAAACAAAATGTATGCATGAGAATAATTTTAAAATGTAATAGATACACCAGTATTAATATGATGTTAAATACGCTAAATTTTCTCAATGTAAAAGAGACAATATATTGTAATTCGCTGATTATGATTTTCAGGATAAGGAACGGTTTGGCACCAGAATATTTAAGGGAAAAATTAAAATATACGAATGAAGGTGGTTATTATGATTTGAGAGGTGGGGAAAATTTCAGGATTGATATTTGTAGGACAAATAAAAAATTTAGGACTTTATTTTATAGGGGTTTGTCCGATTACAATAAAGTGCCGAGTGAGATAAGAAATGTCACTAGAATCCAGGAATTTAAGGAGCGATTGTTGGAATTCGTAATTTCGAAAAGATAATCTTCTTGTGGAATCTCCTCGAAAATTATAATGTTGTATTGTGATTGCGTCATTATTGCATTGTATTGTTAAATTGTATTGTGTTGTATTGTTTTCTTTTGTTTTTGTGATATTATCATTGTATATTGTTATTTTTGTGATGTTAACATTGTATGTTCTTGCATATTATTATTGTATATGTTATAGCTGAAAATAGCTAATAAAGATTATTATTATTATTATTATATTACATGTTTTGATATTTTTTATAATTACCTCACCCAAAAAATTACCGTGCTTGGTCACTCTTCACAAAAATTAGAATACAGGGCCACAGAGACATTTCAATTTATTTATTTCTAATTCTGCCCTTTAAAACATTAACAATTTTATTTTTCATATATAATTTTATTTTTGATTCTCTAAAGAACATGTCAATTAGTTTTAATGGAATAATGCAAATCACATTTAAAATTAAATCATTTTATTTTTAAATTAACAGAGGACATTCCGAAATATTTGGATAAATCTTTAAAAAACCACCATTTAAAATTAAAAAAACTTTTTGAAAAATAAGCCTTTCATTTAATACCTATAAGAATCCTCAGCACTACCGTTAACCGAGATTTATTTTTACAGTTTTCAAAACTGCAAAATGATCCGACATATATATGTTAACATTTAAATGAAAGCGAAAGTTAAAACTTTTATCCGGTCACTGCCCTATTTTGGTGCACTTGGGACCAGAATCGTTTTGATAGTGAACCAAGAGTTGAAAAAAGATACAGGACCCATCTGTTTCGATTCCCCAAAGAATCAGACAGATGAGAATTGTAGTAAATATATATATACTAGGTGTACCGGAAAGTCATTACCGGTTTTTTCGAAAAAAAACTACGTAATTTTTAAGAAAATGGAAAATTTATTTATTCAAAGTATTGGCCATTTGATTCTATACAACTTGCCCATCTTTCTGGCAATTTATGGATGCCATCCCAAAAAAACTGTTTGTCCTTTGAGCAAAACCATTCATCGAGCCATTTTCTAACTTCTTCGAAATTGGCGAAGTGCTGCTCTGCAAGCGCGTGTCCCATCGATGCGAAAAGTTGATAGTCGGACGGGGCAAGGTCTGGAGAGTACGGCGGGTGTGATAATATGTCCCACCCAAGTGCTTTCAACGCTTCCTTGACCGGTTTTGCTTTATGAGACGGCGCGTTATCGTGTTGTAAAATCACTTTACCGTGTCTTCGGGCCCATTCTGGACGTTTTTTGATCAATGCGTGGTTCAAATTGATCATTTGTTGTCGGTGTATTGTTTTTTCAATTGTTTTTGAGTTTGGGTTGGGTCTTCATCCAATAACTCCTGTAGTTTCGCATCTTCAAACTTTTTTGGTCTACCAGAACGTTCTTTATCTTGCACATCGAAATCACCACTTTTGAATTTTCGAAACCACACCTCACATGTTTTTAAGGTTGAAGCATGCTCACCGTAAGTTTCTACCAGCAAATGATGACTTTCAGCGGCTTTTTTCTTTTGATTAAATAAGAAAAGTAATGCGTGCCGCAAATGCACGCTTTCAGGCATGAAACTTGACATTTTCAAAGAGGTATAAATCTATGAAGGTGTTACTTTCGCAAAATATAACATGTATAGCTTTGAAGCTTGACGGCAATAGAATAAAATGCATATGTGTCAAAACATTGCATACTTAAGCCTAGAGACATCTGTTAGAAAAACCGGTAATGACTTTCCGGTACACCTGGTATATTTATGATTTTATTTTCAAATCGTCTGAAGTTATAGCAATTTAAAAATTTCAGGTCGATTTATTCATTTTGTTAGAAAACCCCGCAATAGCCTAGTATATAGGGGGTTTCAGCTTACATTAATTGCGTTAGTATTTTTCGTTTGAGGGTACATACAGGGTGTCCCATTTCACAGCGATAAACCGTGAACAGGAGATAGGGCAATTTACGACGGTCTAGAACAGGGGTGGCCACTAAGATTTTAAGGCCAATACCCAATCCTCAACTTCACAGAAAAAATGTTTTTGTGAGCAAAGATTTGAAAACATGCTCACATGTCTTTCTTAGGATAGACAAATTAAAAAATTCATTTGAGGCACCATATGAAGGCCCCTACCAAGTCCTAGAAAGACAAGAAAAGCATTTTAAAATTTTAATAAATAATAAAGAAGTCATAATCTCCATTGATAGATTGAAACCAGCTTACACCGTCAACGAGGAAATGGCTGAAGAAACCCTCCTAAGCCCCTATACACACCCGAAGACAGTGTCAAGTGATAATAAATTTACCTCCCTGATCAATGAACAGAAAAAGTAGGGAGACAAGTAAAAAAACCAATTATATTTAATAATTTTAAAAATGTATCAAAACTAAACGATGTAATTTATATTCACCCAAAAAACTCGGTTAATAGATTCATCTCAAATTATTAGTAACAAATAGTTATAATAATAATTAGTTTTTATGTTAGATTCACAGTTAAATAAATCTTGCAATCAAGCAAACAATAATTAAATTTGCAATGAGACCGAAAAAACCATTGGTGAGCATATACAATAACAAGGATAGAGAACGTGAAGAGGATAGATCCAATATCATTTATAGGATTCAATGCTCATCTTGCAGGGACTTGGAAGATAAAACAAGAGTGTACTATGAAGAAAGTTGCCGCCCTTTATGTGTACGTTTAAAAGAACACACTTCATCGGTTGTTAAGGGAAATTTGGTCAGTGCATTGGCCGTACATGCAGTTGACAATGGGCATTTGATGAATTTCGAAGATGCAAAAATAGTGGACAGTGAGAGAGTCACATGGAAAAGAAAATACAAGGAGGGTATTTATATACAAATGGACATCAACAACGCCATAAATTACAAGCTTGATGTATTAAAAATATCCACTCTCTACACTTGTCTACTTGACAAAATCAACCAGATTTAGTTTTGAAATATGTAAATATTGACAAACTTTTAATTATTTATATAAATTTTATATCAGATGACCTTGCTTTTAATTGTATGTGTGGATTTTATTTATTTATTTGTTTTGTTTATTTATTATTTATTTTATTGACTAACTTTAATTATGTATATATGTTTTATATCGTTTGGCTGGCTTTTAATTATGTATATAAAATTTATACCAAATGACCTACTTTTAATTGTAAATATGGATTTTTTATATCAATTGACTAACTTTAATTATTTAAATTTTGTATCAATTATCGATCTTTTGTGTGATATGTGTATTTATAAATAGCCTGGAGTGCGTTGATCTTGAGTGGAGTGGGAACTTTGCTTCTGTGTATGTATAATGAAGGCAGGTCGAAAGACAGTATTTGAGATTGTTCTGTTGGAATAACTTGTTTTACCAGTGTAATGATTCTTAATGTAAAACGTCTGCTGGAAATAGATTTTACGTGTTTTTGTGACTTGGGTGAGTAGTATATAATCCTCATTTCCACCCTTTAAAAATTTATTATAAATGTTAAAACAAAAAATTAAAACATGCAATGATCTTTTTCAGTTGACGTGCACTGATGAAGAGCAGCGGTATAGCGCTCGAAACGTTGTAAAAATATCGATTACGTCTGCCCAAAATAAAGTAACAAATAGAAGTTGACTTTTATTTCAACTTTTTATTTTCCCCTTACTGGCCCCTTAGCCAATTCAATTTAAATAAAATAGGGCCACCAAACACGGTTCTTTTTAAAAATAATTAAATTATTGATACAATTAAGTTGATCAAAAAATCAACTAATGTTTCAAAATCACGCATTAATTATTGTCTAAATAGACAAAATTAAATAATAAAAATTAAATTTAATAAACATGTTAATAAATAAATAACTAATGTTCTAAATTTACAAATTATTTAACTGAATAATTAAAAAAAAATACTCTATAAATAATGCACACACGTATGATAGTTTTTTCTTTTTTAATACAAAAAGATTAAAAATAATTTATGTATTATCACCTAGACAAACTAATGCTACTGCATTTTAAGTCAATTCAAGCATGTTAAGTTTTATTTTTCAAATTCTATATATTGTTACAAAAAAATTAAAAATAGGTGAACAAACAATTATAACACCACTCTTTATAATCGTAAAAATGTTAAAATTGAAAACTTGTAACATCACACACAAAAAAAAAAGCAAGGGTGGGATGTGGCGGCCCGCGAGCTTTCGGACACAGCCGCTAGATGACTCAGTCCGATCGCTGCGGCTAGCAATCAACAACTTTACATAATGTTTACACATTAATATATTTAATTATTTATTATATGAACATACTCAATCTGTATAAACGTTATTCATAATTAATGTCACAAAACAAACAATTACGAATTAATAAAGGTGTTTTAATCGTGACCGGATTGCTTTACGCACTTTGCATGACCGAAATGTTTTCAGCCATGCTATAAGTTGGGGGAATCGATTTCGATTAAATCAGTATTCACCATAACTCTATGGCTTGCTCATTTCTTTGTTTTCCCATTCCAACCACTTTTTTCCGTCGTGGCTATATGCTTAGTACCCAGGCGAAGGTCAATCCCAAGGTTGGGACCTTTCAAAACGTCTTAGATTTCGATCTTCTTGTTTTAGTACAGGGCTCATCAGAATTGGAACATTTTGATAGTGTTGGCCTTGTTCAAGAATTTCAAGCTGTTCTTCTATTGGTTCAGCCAATTCCTCTTCATCTGGATTTTGAAGACCAGATGTTGTATCTTCATAGGTCGACGTTGAGGGTTGATCAGAAACTTCGTCCTGTGTTTTCGCCCCTGATTCCCACTTGTGAAACTTAGTTCCTTTTTTAGTTGTTTTTGGTTGATTAAAATGATGTTGTGGCGTTTGAGATCCTGTCGAGGCTTGGGTTGGCGTGCCCCTGGATGGAGCCTGTAACCTAGGTTTATTCTTTTGAGGCGTAATCTTTTGATTTTTATCACTCATTATAAAGTAGTGAAGGTATATAATTAAACTATTATGAAAAATGTTTCTTCTAAAAAAAATCTTCTCTAAAATGCAAGCTGACTGCCTGACCGAAAGAAACACTTTGTCTTTGAAAAGAATAGAACTGACAAAAAAAAATTGATATTTGAAAATAATACATACTATTAATAGGAAATTATTAGAAAAAATTTATTTGTAATATTTTATCAAGAATTTTTAAACTTAATCTCCTATTTAATATATTCGAAGAGAAAAATGAATTTTAAAAAATTATTAAATAAATTTATTTTTATATATTAGGATAATTGAAAGAAAAAGTGAATACTTTTTCAAGGCTTGTTTTTTGGTTCTCTTAAAAACTATTCAAAACTTATTTTTAGATTTAAATAATATTAATTAAATTTCCTAATTTAATCTTCTATTATAAAGTGATTATTCTGTCCGTCGCGAGCCACTCATTTTAAAACCCACAAATAGTTTATGTCAAATTTATTAAAATTAGAAAATTTAAATTATTATTTTAAAACCCACGAATGTTCAGGGTTAAAAAATGAAGAAGCCTCTCGGATAGCTAGATGCCCGCTCAAGGCGGGTTTCGCAGCTGGTCATATATAATATAATATTTGTAACGAACTATTTAGTGGGTTTTAAAATAAAAAAAAATAATAATAATAAGTTCAATTAAAAAACAACAAAATATTATTCTTTTATTTAATTAACCATCATAGTAAATTTCTGAATTTTAATATATATAATAATTTTTGTAATGAACTATTAGTGGGTTTTAAAATAAATTAATGAATGAAGTGAAATTAAAAAACAATCTAACGTTAATTTGTTTATTCGATGAGGACCAAATGGCCCAGCAGCCAAGGGTGGGCGTTAGCTACTAAGGGCCGGTTGTATGTCGCAAAGTAAATGCTTTTTACCACTAACCAAGGGTAGATGGTAAATGGAGGGGCTGGGGTGGCCAATCAGATGACAGGAACTTTCCTAAATTTTCCCCCATATCTGAATTGTGGGCGCCTCAAAATGAGCAAATTTCGTTTTTTTGAATAACTCTAAAACGACTTATTCAATCAAAAAGAAATCTTTTAGATAAATAAAAGCCCTTGAAATTCCGCGTAAAATGATTTAAATTTCAAACTTTCATCTTAATTGGATAATGGTAACCCGTGCCTGAATGTGGTTGAGGTTTTGAAAACTTGCAATTTTTTGCAAAAAATCGCAGTTTTTCATTCATAAAATAAAAACCACTCATCCTATAAACTTGATTTCTGTTTCATTCTCTAGGAAATTGTTTTGACTTGAACATTTACTGGGACTATTTTTTGTTAAAACTCTTAGATTTATAGATATCTAGCTTTTTCCATGACACTTTTGAAGATTTCGATCAAGTCCTGTCATGGAAAATGCTAGATATCTATAAATCTAAGAGTTTAATCAAAAAAGTAATTCAATTAAGAGTTCATGTCAATGAGATTTACTAGAGAATGAGATACGAATCAAGTTTTTATGATGAGTGGTTTTCATTTTATGAAGGAAAAACTGCGATTTTCTGAAAAAATTGATCATTTTCTGTCATGGAATATGCTGAATATCTATAAATATAAAAGTTTTAACAAAAAAGTGGCCCAAGTAAATGTTCAAGTAAACAAAATTTCCTAGACAATGAGATAAGAATTAAGTTTCTAGGATGAGTGGTTTTTGTTTTATGAAGGAAAAACTGGGATTTTTTTCGAAAAATTGCAGTTTTTCAAAACTTTAAACACATTGTGAACACTGACCTCCCCTCCTACCAAACCTTCCCCCTCATGTCCTACTCCCTTTCAAAATGTTAAATTGAATAAATGTTTTCCACAAAAAAAATGTGCCAAGTAATCTATCGACAACATGGTGTGGAAAAGAGTGCATATATTCGTGATAATAACAAGTTTGCAGTTTTCTAATTTGCCATAACTAGCGAACAATAATTTATAGCATAAAAAGTGTAAGGACCTTTTTTGTCGAAAATCGCATGCTCTATGAATTTGATAATTACAATTTTTACAATATAATTAACCGTTTAAGAGATATTCGGGAAAAACTGATTTTCATGACCTTTGACCCTGAATACAAATTTTAGCACATGTCAGATCGATGGGGACTTTTCACATTTCATTTAAAATGACTATTCAAAGGTGTGTGTAGATTTTTGGCTTTGTGGGAATTTTTACTATGTTGAATGTCTATTTTGACTGGACTATACATTTTATGAATCGCACTCGACGGATCTTATTACTTAGTATGTTGGACGGGTAATGATGACAAAATCGCGTAAGCTCGCTTATATAATTTGTTTGGAACCGACTTCAAAAAGTGATTTCATGTAACAATTAAATCGTTTATTTGTAACTAAATTAGAAAATTATTTTATACCTTTTAGTGCATTTTATTTTATTTTTGAGTTCTTATTATTTTATTTGTTGCAAAAATCATCGAAATCTGTCCACATGGTAAAAAGAAATCGACGAACAAACATCATCAGAACTTGACCAAAATAATATGTGACAACCCCTAAGGTATCCCCTTTCCAATAAAAAAAGAATCATCGAAATCGGTCCATAAACAAAGAAATTATGAGTGAACATACATAACAAAAAAGATCCAATACCAATGAAAAAAAAACAGGACCAATCAGATATGAGACTGAATCCAATGCAAAAAAAATCATCCAAATTAGTCCAGAAGGTAAAGAGAAATAAATGTTCAAATACAACAAAAAAATATACAGACATTCCGTTGAATTGATAACCTCCTTCGTTGGTTAAAAATGGCCATTTGTGTCTCACACCGTAATTTTAAAGCGAATAATTTGTTAAGAAATTCAACCGAATCTATATTATATAAAAGTTAAGGTTTTGTCTGTACATTGGTACAAATCACGCCAAATTTTGGTTGCACACGTTTCAAGCAAAGTTATGAACAAAAACACCCTCAACAAAATTCCTGTCTGTCTGTATGTATGTTTCAGTGGTTTCCGAAAAGTTGCTCATGATTCACGTAAAAACGGCTGAAGGGATTATTATGAAATTTCATATTTACATCAAATGTCTTCTAACTTATGTTTTTAGCTATATAACGTTTTGATATTTTGACCCCAGAAGGGGGTTTGGGGAGGGGGGGGCGCACGAATGAAAATTATCAAATAACTCCTAAACTATTAACCCTACGGCAAATTTTATGAAAACAAAGTTATAGGGGATGGGATTTCTGACAACTTGTGTTTAAAAAAATTTCCCCAAAAACCACCAAAAAAAAAGGGGGGGGGAGGGTGAAAAAATGTTCAATGTTTGGGAAATCATACTAATAACAAGCATACAGGCCAAAAGTCCTTCGTCTGTGATCAATGTGACAAATGTTTTACACAAAAGAGTGATCTCAAAAGGCATTTTAATTCATACCGGCCAAAAGCCTTTCGTCTGTGATCACTGCGAGAAGAGTTTTTTCGAAAAAAGATCTCTCCGAAAGCATTTATTATTTCATACAGGTGAAAAGTCTTTCGTTTGTGATCAATGCGATAAATGTTATACACACAAATCTAGTCTCACAACGCATTTACTAATTCATACAGCCGAAAAGACTTTCATCTGTGATCAATGCGATAAATGTTTTATAGAAAAGGGTAGTCTCAAAACGCATTTGCTAATTCATACAGGCGAAAAGCCTTTCGTCTGTGATCACTGCGAGAAGGGTTTTTCAGGAAAAGGATCTCTCAGAAACTATATACTTATTCATACAGGCGACAAGCTTTTCGTCTGTGATCACTGCGACAAGGGTTTTTCACATAAAGGTAATCTTAAAAAGCATATACTAAATTATACAGGCAAAGAGCCTTTCATCTGTGATCATTACGAGGAGGGTTTTTCACAAAAATCTTATCTCAAAACTCATTTATTAATTCATACTGGCGAAAAAAATTGGAATCAAAACAAACTTCTCAATGTTTGGGAACTCATTCTAATAACAAGCATACAGGCGACAAGCCTTTCGTTTGTGATCAATGCGAGAAGACTTTTTCAGAAAGAGGATCTCTCAGAACGCATTTACTTATTCATACAGGCGAAAAGCCTTTCGTCTGTGATTACTGCAAGGTGGGTTTTTCAGGAAAAGGTGATCTCAATAGGCATTTATCAATCTCATACTGGCGAAAAGCCTTTCGTCTGTGATCAATGCGATAAATGTTTTAGACTAAAATCTATTCTCAAAAGCCATTTACTTATTCATACAGTCGAAAAGCCTTTCGTCTGTGATCACTGCAACAAGGGTTTTTCACAAAACAGTAATTTCAAAAGGCATATGAAAATCCACTCCTAGAATATTGCTTCTATTTCAAATAACTCAATTAAATCAAAATCAGAAATCGCCCACAGATAAATGAGGTTGCCCACATGTCAATTAATTTCGAATCAGTTGTAACTGATCTCTGACGACCAACAGTCATTTAGATTCAACCTTTATCTCTAATGAAACTATTTGTACTTCTCCCGTTCTGTATATTGTATACTTCATTTGCTTGAAATTCAAACAAGTCTTACTCTCTAACATGTTGGAATATTTATTTTCTCCAAATTTTTCTTTTTTATATCTTAACTTACATTTTCAATTATATTCATGCTTTATAATAATATATAACTCATTACTCGTTAAGTAAATATGAAATAATTACTCATTTCGCTTGACGAGCGCAATCGCCTGCAAATACTTACAAAGTTTCAACATTTTAGAAATATTACATTACACATACTTGCCCATATATTTGTTTGAAAAAATTAAACATAGATTCGTATCGGACATTCAAGAGTTAAAGTTTTTATTTACAATATATTATACAATTTTCATAAGTACATTATATAGAATAATATAATTGCATTCAGTTTAGTTGAAGCTGTAACTAAGATTTATTTAATTTTAAAAAATATCTATTGTACAGGGTGATTCAATAAGGGTGACGAGGCACCACATCTCAGGAACCAACAATCGTAGAAGTTTGGGAAAAAAATCCTTCAGAGGAAATCGACCAAGAAAAATTGCTGGAAATATTTTTTAAGTTCATACGTCCACCGCTAGGTGGCTAAATAGCTTCGATCGTATAAAAAAATGCAATTTTCTCAAAAATTTTCCAATATAAGTTTAGAAATGAATACTCTCACGTTAATGCCACTATAATAGTCCATCTTTTTGATAAATGACTTTTTATTGTAGGACGTAAAATAAAGGCGGGAGGGGATGCTAAACTTTTATGGACTCTAGAGTCTATAACCTAAGTTTGACTTAACGGAAATTTGTTAACAAGGTCTGGTTCAAGAAAGGAAGGTTTGGTGAATAAAATAAAAAAACTACCATGCCATTTTAGTTCTTGCCGCTCTCGCTAAGGGGCGTGTTTTATAAAGTTAACCGTTTTATTGATTTTGCTCCAAAATCTTAAATAGAACCGTATAATTATTTTATTAGATTCAGAAAGTAGATCAAATTTGCAATAAAACATGTTCAAACCACATGTCGATATCTTTTTTCGTTTAACAGTTATTGCTTAAAGAATATTTTATTAACGAATTTATCAAAGAAACAAAATAGGTAATTGAGTTTTCAATTTTTTTTTATGTTTCGAAGTCAAGCATGCCATGGACAAATAAAAAAACAGTTTAAAACTTTGTTCTTATTTTCATCTAATCACAACAATAATGATATAACATAACAAACAATAAAATAACAATTAAAACATTAACATCTATTTGTGAAAAATCGCCGTTTCCATAGAAACTGTCAACCAAGTCTTTCACGGCCTTCTAAGAAATTAGACATTTTTGAAATTTAATACCTACTCACAGGCGACACAGAAAAGCGTTATTATCATTATTGTTGTGATTAAATGAAAATAAGAACAAAGTTTTAAACTGTTTTTTTTATTTCTCCATGGCATGCTTGACTACGAAACTTAAAAAAAATTTGAAAACTCAATTACCTATTTTGTTTCTTTAATAAATTCGTTAATAAAATATTCTTTAAGCAATAACTGTTAAACGAAAAAAGATATCGACATGCGGTTTGAACATATTTTGTTGCAAATTTGATCTACTTTCTGAATTTAATAAAATAATTATACGGTTCCATTTAAGATTTTGGAGCAAAATTAATAAAACGCTTAACTTTATAAAACACGCCCCTTAGCGAGGGCGGCAAGAAGTAGAATGGCATGGATGGTTTTTTATTTTATTCACCAAACCTTCCTTTCTTGAACCAGACCTTGTTAACAAAATTCCGTTAAGTCAAACTTAAGTTATAGATACTTCAGTCCATAAAAGTTTAGCATCCCCTCCCGCCTTTATTTTACGTCCTACAATAAAAAGTCATTTATCAAAAAGATGGACTATTATAGTGGCATTAACGTGAGAGTATTCATTTCTAAACTTATATTGGAAAATTTTTGAGAAAATTGCATTTTTTTATACGATCGAAGCTATTTAGCCACCTAGCGGTGGACGTATGAACTTAAAAAATATTTCCAGCAATTTTTCTTGGTCGATTTCCTCTGAAGGATTTTTTTCCCAAACTTCTACGATTATTAGTTCCTGAGATATGGTACCTCGTCACCCTTATTGAATCACCCGGTACATTAGTAGCCTCAACCAATTTGCTAACATTTATGTTAATCTACAATGCAAACAGTCATTTTTTCTACACTTACTATATAAATATGAAGAACACAATTAGGGAACGTATATTATATTACACATCTCAAAAGGTAACCTCAATTGGTTTCTTTTATCCAGGAATTACAGGAAGCTTTGGATAAAAGTCAGTGTGTAGATGCAGTATTTTTTGGACTTTGCCAAGGCATTTTTCGATAAAATCAGTCATAAAATTATTTTAGAAAAATTAAACTCGTCAAAGTTGTCTGTTAAGTTAATTAAATTTATTCGGTGTTTTCTTAGGGATAGAACTCAAATTGTTAAAGTGGATAATTGTCTTTCTGATAGAGTAGATGTGACGTCTGGGGTGATTCAATGTAGTGTTCTGGGTCTTCTTTTTTTATATATGTAAATGATTTGCCTTCTGTCGTGCAATCATCTATTAGGCTTTTCGAGGATGATTGTGTCGTATGTAGAGTAATTGATAATGCTTGTGATAGGCTTACTTTACAGAATGACCTGGATCAAATTGAAGGATGGTGTAGATCCAATTCAATGGAACTAAACCATTCCAAGTCAAATTTGGTTAGATTTAGTACTAGAAATCTGGTTAGTCCTCAAAATTATTACATTGGTGGAAATATTATAAATGAATCTAAATTTTATAAATATTTAGGCATACATATTCAGGCAAATTTAAAATGGGATATGCATATTAGTTATATAGTCAATAAGGCTTATAGGAAATTGGGGATGTTTGGTAGAATTTTGAAGGGTACATCTAGAGAAGTTAAGTCAAAAGTTTATTTAACTTATGTAAGACCTAATTTAGAGTATTGTTCTGTGGTTTGGGACAAACATCCACAACGATTAGAGAGAAAAATTGATATGGTACAAAGGAGGGCGGCTAGATTTGTTTTTGGTAAATTTGATAGGTTTAGTAGTGTCACTTCAATGATTAATGAATTAGGATGGTCTAGCTTATTGGAGAGAAGAGAATGGGCTAAATTGAAAGTGATTTTCAAAGCGTATAAGGGTTTTAGGAGTTGGGAGGAAATAACGAATAGATTTCAGGAACCAAGTTATTTAGGTAGAGCTGATCATAGAAAAAAGATTCGTAAGCCAAGATTCTTGAAAAATATCGGTTTACATTCATTTGTAGGATCTGGCATTGATTTGTGGAACAGTCTGTCTGTTACTACTTGGGATTATAGTCCTCTGTCCCCTATGATTAAATCAATTATAAATTTTGTCAAGTCCTAATGTCCTAGAGTTGTGCAAAATTTTATTTAGTTCTCACAAGCAGAGATTAGATGAGGTAGAGAGAGGTTATACCATCCTTGTTAAGGTTTTGACCCGGTTTCCTTAACAACTTATGGAAAATGTCGGGGTGGCTAATGCGTCGTTTGCTCCTGGTATCGAATTTTTGCTCGGAATTATTTAAATTACGTTTTGTCTTTTGATGGAAATCTATGCTCATGTTATTTGTTAATGAGCATAAATTTCTATTTTTTTTTTTTTTTTTTTGTTAATAGTTAATTTCTTTTAATTGATTTGCATTGATGTTTATTAATTTCTGTAGTTAATTTGTATTGATGTTTTGTTGACCTAGCCTCCGAGGACTTGTGCCTCTAAGCAGGTCGAGTAATAAAGATTTAGTTTATTTATTTATTTTAACCCTGTAACTTTTCCACTTCTTCAAGCGCTCTTTTTAAGTTTATTTTTAATTTAACAGAGACTACTTATATAGCTCAAAAATTTTAAAATTTTCCCGGTAATGAGCTCACGGTACATGACCCCCCCCCCCCCCCAATGAAAGTCTGGGACCGCCCCTGGTATAAGTGTAATATTTCTTTAGAATGTAAGTGTATTTTTTGTAAATAAACGTTACTATGCATTAATTGGATTTCCTACTAAAATAAAAATATTGTTATATTCTTTAGTATTTTACCCCCCCCCCCCATAAAAAATTACTCGATTCGCCCTTGCTGTCTATTCATGATTTAATAAACTAATTATAATACTACATAGATAGTGTTTTGATTTTTATTATCCATCTCCGGTTCGTAAAAAGTTCGATAATCGAATTACAAATATATAAAATAAAAATGAACATCCCATATATAAGTTACAATTATTTATTAATAGATATATAAAAATGTGTCTCGTCTTCTTCTTCATTTTGATAAGACTTATGGTCTGTTTATTCTAACTCGTCCTGCCAGCGTTTTTTAGGTCGACCTCTACTTCTTTTATAGTTTTTCAGGAATTTGGTAGAAACATTTTTTAAAATTATTGATAAATAAAAATAATTTTTAAGAAAAAAATAAAACCGACTTCAAAAAAATAAATGTAACAAATAAAATACACTAAAAGGTATAAAATAATTATTATCTTATTTAGTTACAACTAAACGACGAAATATTAACATGAAATTACTTTTGAAGTCGGTACCAAACAAACTATACCTATAAGCGAGCGTACCCGCCAAACGTACTAAGTAAGATCCGTCGAGTGCGATTCATAAAAGGTATATGTTTGGCACCAACTTCAAAAAGTAATTTCATGTTAATATTTCGTCGTTTAGTTGTAACTAAATAAGATAATAATTATTTTATACCTTTTAGTGTATTTTATTTGTTGCATTTAATTTTTTGAAGTCGGTTTTTATTTTTTTCTTAAAATTATTTTTATTTTTCTCTTTTTAGTGATGTTATTAATAGTGATTATATCATCAGAACTTGACCAAATTAATATGACACCATCCCTAAGACACCCCTTTCGATAAAAAAAGAACCATCGAAATCGGTTCATAAACAAAGAGGTTAGGTCTAAAACAAACCTAATAAAAAAGGTCTAATACCTATGAAAAAAACGAAAAAAAATGGGACCAATCGGAAGCTAGACTGGACCCAATGCAAAAAAATTTTCAAAATCGGTTGACAATTGGCGGAGATATGAGGTAACATAGGCACAAAAAAAAAAAAAATTCAGTCGAATAGAGAACCTCCTCCTTTTTGAAGTCGGTTAAAAATACTTGGCAGACTCTACTTACTTTTCCCTGCTGGCTTGTTCGTTAAAATTTTCTTGAGAATTCGGTCTTCGCTCATTCTTTCCACGTGGTGTGCGTACCAATTCTCTCTTCTACATTTGACCCAGTCATCGACCTTTTGTATTTCACATTTTTCCCTGATGTCTTCACTTCTTTGTTTATCAAACAGTTATATGTCAAGGATTCTTCTGAGGGTCTTCATCTCAGTCGTGTCCAACATCTGCCTAGTTTTAGCTGTATCTGGCCTTGTTTCGGCTGCGTACGTCAATATTGGCCTTATCATAGTTTTATATATTCGCACCAAGAAGTGAGACAGGTGACCGAGTCTGCATAATACAGTTAAAAGAAGATTCCTAACGAACCTGGATTATTATCACGAAGACCGGCCATGGGTTCCCTTTAGAGACACGTCATCGAGTAGTGCGCCCACAATTTGCAAAATAATATGAGAAGTGGCCTGAGACGGATTGGCTCGCCATGTCCGAACCCGCAGTTGAACCGCAATTTTGTCCTCGAAGCCATGCAGGACGGACAGCGAGAGGGCCGAACGTCACAAATCAGAGGTGCCACCACCAATGGAACATTCTTCCGCGGACGGTTTTCGGTGGCGGCTCTGTTATGGTTTGGGCTGGCATATTCTTTGGGGCACGTAACGGAATTTCACATCGTGGAAAATGGGTCAATAAAATGCTGAAAGGTGTATTCCAGACATTCTGGAAGAGTATGGAATGCCTTTCGTACCATAACATTGGCGACCAATTTATCTCCCAACGCATGTCTGAGACATGTTGGGAAGACCAATGAAGAAGAGATCTCCTAGCTCATGTTACCTAAGAGGAACTGAAAAATGGTACTTCTTGAGGAAGCGTATCGAATACCCTGAAAAATTCATTGATAACACAATTAAAAGCATGGCTAGGAGAGTTAAATGGTTATCAGAGCCAGGAGGAATGCAAATCATTAAGACAATTTAAATTTTTTATAAAGAAAAAAATACAGTCAAACATTAAATCACTTAATTTGAGATAAGACATATTTTTTAAATTTTAGATTATTCAAAAATTTTGCAATTTGTTAATTAATGTCAAAATTATTAAAAAATTATCAAAACCAATTTAAAAAATAAATTATTAAAATAATATATATATATATATATATATATATATATACATTTAAATAAAATAAGGATATTTTTCAGGCTTTTTTCGACGTTCCGCTAATTTTGTCCATGAGTTTATAGAAAATGTAATAAAATATTAATTATGCTGTATAAAAAATAAAATAAATAGTTATTCTATAATATGCTTATCAAAAATTGACTAAAAATTA
>JALMQS010000798.1:1315499-1370628 GCA_024734495.1 Forficula auricularia
TTTTCGCGGCCGGTCCCCATCATTAGGTAACATATGTACTCGTAATTATTTGTAAAAAAAAAAAAAAAAAAACTCTCAAATGTAACAATAATTCATAAATAAATCAAAAAACAGAACTTAATATAATTTTTATATATGTATATTATAGTGAATTCAAACTTAAATCCTTTATCAATTCAATCAGATCGTCATCATAAATTGGTATTAACCCAATTATTATAGGAATCTCGAATCACAATTTTCTGCTATTTATTTCATTATTTGGAAAATATTTGTCAACTTTTTCAATTAATTTTTGGACATGACATTGAATTAAATAGTTTGTATGTTCTTTATCAAATTCACAATTATCTCTAATCATTTGAGAATAATTTGGAAACATTTCGTTAACATTCGATTCTATTCTTCGAATCCATGTACCTACGAAGTTGACAGTGTTGATTTCCTTGCATAGATAAATTTAGTTGGTTTAAAATTGTGAAGATGTCTGCCAAGTAAAAAAGTTTTGTAATCCAATTTTTGTCGTTGAAATAAATTTGCAAATTTGATTTTTTATCATTTAGAAATATTTTCACTTTCGTTTTCAATTCGAGTAAACGAACTAACACTTTTTCCTCTTGACAGTCATCTAACTTCTGTGTGAAATAACAGTGAAGTGTGATCGGCGCCAACTTCTTCACATAGAGCCGAAAATAGGCTTGAGTTAAGGGCATTCGCTTTTTTAAAATTTACAACTTTCACAGAATCCATCATTTTTACTTTACCATACAGGGTATGATCAAGTATTGTAATCGTGCCTGAAAAAAGTGTTTTTTTTCCTTCTTTTTTTCGAAATATCTCAAAAACGGCTGAAACTACTATTTTGATTAAAAAAATTGAGCGAAACCATGGCATTTCGCTCTACAAAAAAGCTCTAATAAGTGAACATCGAAAAAATTATATTTTTCGAGAGTCTGTCTGGTTTTCTGGTTGTCTGTTAGTCAGTTAGTCTGTGCGTTACCAAATTTTGTGGACGAGCTAGTTCAAAAACTAGCATGAATAATATCAAAACCAAATTTCCCACGTAGTATTGGCCCATTGAGATTAAGAGCTGATTAGATTTTGGTGCATACCGACCCAAAATTAAGGGGGGTGGAAGGGGGGTTAAAAATTAAAAATCTAGGCCATTTGAGCAAACTCAACCAAATTTTGTATACTTAATCAGTGCTGGGACCCCAGAAGTCTAAAAATGCAAAAATTAACCGCCCAATATTGGGGGGGGGGGGTTAGGGTCATAAAATGAAAATCTTGGCCATTTACCAAACTCAATCAAATTTTGTATCCATAATCAGTGAGGTCCCAGAAGTCTAAAAATGCAAAAACTAACCGCCCAAAATGGGTGCAGGGTCAAAAAATGAAAATCTTGGCCATTTACCAAACTCAGGCATATTTTAAGTCTAAAAATGCAAAAACTAACCCCCTCCCCTACATGATTATAAATAATTTTACTAATTATTAAATATAAGTGAAGGCCCAGCTTGTATGGTAAAGTCAAGTGGATGCCCACATCAGAACACGTCAGCTTATTTTTATTTGTAAAGATATAAAAACTTAAAAAATTATAATATTATCGCCACCCCCCTACATGCTTTCCGCGCCCCCCCCCCCCTTATTAAGAATCCCTGGTCTATTAGATTTTGTGTGCGAGCGTGTATTTTAGTCATGGAAGTCTGCGTTGTCTTACTTACCCTCGGTCATCCTAATCACATTCCATAATTACCACTCGCAGACATGAATTTGAAATTCTTTATTAATTAATTTATTAAGAATTTTGGTTGGCATTATTTTAGTCTTTTTTACTTAGAGAAAGTGGTGTAGGTTTTAGGTGAAACATGATATTAATTAATAAAGTAAAGGTGTGTAGTTTCACAGAGAATGAAATAAAACTCAAAGAGGTTTATACAAACTCAATATATTTTGGATTATTAGTCCATCATCAGGAGTTTACAGGTTAAAACTATATTGAGTTTGTATAAACCTCTTTGAATTTTATTTCATTCACTGTGAAACTACACACCCTTTACTTGATTAATTTTTATTTAGTCGTTACATTTACAAATAAAAATAAAAATTATAAACTAATTTCTGTTAGGGTAAGGAATAAATTTTCATTTGGAGACACCCGTGACTGAGAAACTTTTCACTGCAGTGTAAAGATATTTTCACAAATATTGTGTTCATTTAAAATTGAAAAGGTTTTCCCCTCCTGAAAGACATTCTGTGGACCTTATGTCTACCTTGTTTTATTTTCATGTTTTTTATACATTTACTAATCTTTAGCATTCTGAATCAAAATGTTTCAATAATTTTTTGATGAATTATTAAAAATTAATCATAGATAGGGATGGCAACGTATATCGATTATTTTTATATCGATATACTCCTTGCGATATATATCGAAAAATATATCTGAATTTTTTTTCACTTGCAAATACCAAAAAACTGCTGCAATTTTTTAAATGCACAATTTTGTACGGAATTTTTATTTCACAACATCACAACTATTAAAAAATACTTCGACTAGGTACCTACTCTAAACTCAAAAAAATAAAAATTTATGTCATGTATTGTAGAGAGGCGAATAAAATACCATAATACTAGAAAAATAGCGATAAAAAATCGCAGCCGTCTGACTGTCAAAAGACTGTCCAGGCTTTTGTTTTTGGAATCATTTTGTAGTTTTTTCATGTTTTTTGTGTTTTTTTTAAGTTAATTTTTAAATTAAAAAAAAATGTACTCCACATGACTATGACTATTGACTACTGTTTTTGTAGTTTTTAAAGAATTTGGTGTTGGTACTTGGTGAAACATTTTTTTATCCAATAATTTGACTGTTTTTGTTATATAACCTTAGGTGAAACTAGCATTAAATATAAAAAATATATATATATATATATTTTTAAGATTAAATTATTTTTACTGTCATAGGATGTTTTTATTTCTCAATAAGTTACAATTACTAGTTAGTTTTTAATATGTCAATATCTAAAAAATAATTAATCAAAATATATCGATATATTATTTATGTATCGATATAGCGTTATTAGTTATATCGATCGATATATTAAAATAATTTTCCATCCCTAATCATAGATAAACTTAATTTAAATTTTATCATCGCCTATATGAGAGAATAGAATGCAAAATTTAAATTTAAAAATTGTCATATCTTCCAATACAGTGGAACCTCTAGATACGAGTTTAATTCGTTTCAGCATTGAGCTCGTAAACTCGTATAGCGAATTTCTCGTATCTAGAAACAAATTTCCCCATTGAAAATAATTGAAATCCAGTTATTCCGTTCAGGACCTCCAAAAATATCAACATAAAAATCAATTTCCTAATAACACTGGAAATAATATAACCATAGTTTACCATTATGAAGAGTCCTGACTGGCGCTAGGGAAGTCGAAACGGGTTACTGTAGGGAAGGAGAGTCCCCCTCTAATTCAGAAGACTCTCTCTTCTTGGGAATTTTACCCCACTGGAATCAGATTCTGGGTCAGAATCACTTGGTTGCTTTACCAAAACCTTATCTAAAACACTTGCTTCTGTCTACTTTTTAATATGCCTCTAAAATGCGACACTACATTGTCATTACACACACAAATCGATGGTGCGCCCCACACCCTGCTTTGAAGTTTTCACTTCTTCCCACTTTGCTCGTTACTCGAGTCAATGTTCGTATTTAGAGACGAATTTTTCGCTCATACTTTCCTCGTATCTCGAATTTCTCGTTTATAGAGGTGCTCGTATCTCGAGGTTCCACTGTACTTAAAAATATTGAATACTACGTATTTTTTATTATTAATAATATTGGACAATGAAAAAGTTATAGCGGAATCCAGAATACATCAATCAATCAGAGGTCAGGGTCGACATTTAGCCCCATTTAAAATGTACACAGGCAATTTTCAAATGAATGAAAAAAGAATTAAAAATCCTGTTTTTCTCCACCAAGGAAACACAAGTCAAAAATTAAATAAATTAGGTCTTTTATTGTTGGGGGGAAAAAGTACAATTTTTAATATATATTGTTCATTTTAAAATTGCTCGTAAAATATTGTCTACACAGACCTCTTTCGTCATTCCATTGATTCTTGTTAGGTTTAATTTTTTTCATTTTCCAAAACAAAAAATACGTGTTCATCTCGCTATTAGCCGTCCTGCAACTTTATCATAAAAAAATCATTTAAAATGTTTACAACTTGTAATATTTCTTTATACTTACTACATAGTATATATTGTTTTTCATTCAAATAAAATAATAATAATTTTTTAGATAGAGGAATGGTTTCGAGAAGGAAGCAAACTTTTAGTGACAATTGCCCGTAAAGCATCTGGAGTTCGCACGCCTGAAGAAGCTGAAACTTTACTTCAAGAAGTTAATATTTTCTTACAAAGTAACGAGGATCAACATAAAATTATAATCAAAAATATTTCTAAACTAGTCTCGGAAATTGAAGGTAAAAATATAAATAGTTTTAAATACAGTCTAACCCGCTTATAACGATATATGCTCGTTATAACCGAGTGCGCGTAAAAAACGTTTTTAACTTATCATTGTACCAACCAAGTATTTCCGATTTCCTCGTTAAATCAGGGTTAGTTATAAGCGGGTTCGACTGTATTAGATTTTTTTCCTCAGAGACGGACTGAGAAATAATAGGTCATATAAAAAGTCTCCGCGGTTTTTTGGTAAATTTTAGACCAAAAAATTTCTTTATTGAAAATCAATTTTAATCAAGTACATATTGACCATTATTATCTATGACCTTTTGCCATTTTTTGGGTAGCTTCATAATTCCACCGGCCTAGAACTTCTGTGGTTTATCGTCGAAAAACTTGTCCAAGTGATTTTCAGCGGCGCTTCGGTCTGCCAATTTTTTACCATCAAGAGAGTTTTCCAGAGATCGAAAGAAATGGTAGTAAGACAGTGCAAGGTCCGGGCTATACGGTGGATGCATCAAAACTTCCCAACCAAGTTCCGTCAATTTGTTCCGAGTCATCAAAGATGTGTGAGCTAAACCACAGAAGTTCTACACCGATGGAATTATAAAGCTACCCAAACAATGGCTAAAGGTCATAGATAATAATGGTCAATATGTACTTGATTAAAATTGATTTTCAATAAAGAAATTTTTTGTTCTAAAATGTACCGAAAATCTGCGGAGACTTTTTATATGACCTATTATAAAACTGAGGATTGACTAGAAGGCAATCCAAGGATTAATAAAAGAAGATTTATTGGAAAGTTTTATTTTGACAGCCTTTGAAACGATTTTTCGGAGAATCTTCCCTCTTTCTTCAGGGTACAAATGGTCAATGAAGGAAAATGATTACATGGTTCCTTCTTGACTCTTTGAACCCTAAAGATTCTTTCATTGGGAATCATTTTTTACTTTATTCCTAAACTGCCTTCTAGTCAATACTCAGTTTTATAATTAGTTTTAATTGAATTTTGAGAAATACAAAAGAAAAAAAGTTTTATTTATTTAAAACGATCTACTTTTGAAGGTGATGAAAAACAGAAACAAGCTGACCTCGTGATTAATCAGAATAAGGATATGCTCGAGTCATTTTCTGCGATTGTGAATGAACTGACTACGCTTAAGAATAATCTTGTTTCTGCAGAACAACAGCGAGAACGCCACAAACAGGTAAATCTAAGCTAAAATTGACTTACCATATATCTGTTGCCGATACGTCGGCCGGCCAATACCTACTTGCCCATAAATTTTCAATTTTTTATTTTTACTTATTCGGATTTAGAATGTTTGTAACGTGGAGAAAGCTAATTTTCAATAATTTCTTTTTCAGTCTGTTTGTCTAGATTCAGATACCTACACTCGATAACTCATAAAAAACAAAAACAAAACGGAATGTCGTAGAAAGTTCGCTTGGGTTTTCTAAAATTGCAGAAAATTGGAAATAAATTTTGAGTTTAAAATTAAAAAAGTCGAAATCGTTTCGTAGCGAAAGAGATATTTGTGAAAACAAACATTAAAATTTATTTTTTACTTTACCATACAGGGTATGGTCAAGTATTGTAATCGTGCATGAAAAAAAAGTGTTTTTTTTTTTTGCTTCTTTTTTTTCGAACTATCTCCAAAATGGCTGAAACTATTTTGATTAAAAAAATTGAGCTCAACCATGGCATTTCGCTCTACAAAAAAGCTCTAATAAGTAAACATCGAAAAAATTATATTTTTCGAGATAATAATTGTTTTGTCAAAATGTTTAGTTAGTCTGGTTAGGTCTGTGTGTTACCAAATTTTTGTGAACGAGCTAGCTCAAAAATTAGTGTGAATATCAAAACCAAATTTCACACATAGTTTTGGTCCATTGAGACTAAGAGCTGATTAGATTTTGGTGCATGTCGACCCAAAATTAAGGGGGGGGGTCAAAAAATAAAAATCTTGGTCATTTACCAAACTCAACCAAATTTTGTATACAAAATCAATGTGCCCCCAGAAGTCTAAAAATGCAAAACCTAACCGCCCAAAATGAGGGGGGGGGTCAAAAAATCAAAATATAGGTCCTTGTACCAAATTCAAACAAATTTTGTATACATAATCAGTGGGGCCCCAGGAGTCTAAAAATGCAAAAACTAACCCCCTTTTCCTATATGATTATAAATAATTTTATTAAATATTAAATATAAGTGAGGGGCCAGGTTGTGTGGTAAAGTCAAGCGAATGGCCACATCAGAACACGTCAGCTTATTTTTATTTCTTTAATCATTATTAATCCTTAATGGCGTATTTGTTTAAGGAACTGGCTGAAGTGGATGCCTCTCTGGCTTCGGCAAGGGCAGAAGCTGCAGCAGCCCGTGCAGCAGCTGCAGCTGCTGAGGAAGCCCGCCGGGCTGCCGAATCTGCCGCTAAAGCTCTTCAAGAAGTTCCTCAAACAACCTCATCACAAGCCATTTTGTCTTCGTCTCCCAAGCCTGGCGAAACTCCTATTTTTACAATACCTCTTCGGGATGCGATCATTCAAGAAGGAGAAAGATTTACTTTTGAATGCAGGTAAATAAATATTTCAATTTTTATATTAGTATCGATTTTTTACTTTTCTTTTTACACATCACTATTTAGCTAATATCAAAGACATTACCAAAAAAATTTAATAATATCTAATATTATTCATGAAAATAGAAATGTTAGGTATTGTAATCTAAAATGCACGTTTTTTGTTTCCAATTTTCCAAAAATCGAGCAAATTTTTAAAATGTAGCAACACCGTCATCAGCGGTATGTTATTTTTTATTTTTTATTTTTTTTAATGCAATCGAATGCAAGAAGGGGTGCACCAGTAAAGATGCAGCCCCTATGGATCTCGAAAGACCCTTGCATTACCGAAGAGAAGGGAAAGTTGATTAAGTGAGAGGGTGTAGACGTAGGTGTCTATGCACCCCGGTTTTGAAGGTTTGAAGATCATAGGTGCTGGGAAAGACAGAGGCTGGGAGAGAGTTCCAGTTCCTTGAAGTCATGGGGATATATGTATTCGCGAATGAAGTGGTCCGGCACTTTTCCAATTTGACCGCGAAAGAGTGTTGGGAGTCGGCAAAACGTGTGCTACGTGCAAAGCATGCTTTGGGGGGAATTATTGATTTTATCTCATGAGAGCACTTGCCGTGATAGTATCTATAGAAAAGGGAAAGGGCAGAGACATTTCTTCGATGAGCCAGCGAGTCGAGGGAGTCGGTGAGGGTAGAATCGTCAATTAGCCTGACGGCTCGTTTCTGAATTGCATCCAGGGTAGCAAGAGAATATTTTGAGGCTCCTCTCCACAGATGAGAGCCGTATTCGAGACAGGGAGCGGATTTGGGCCTTGTAGATGGTGAGAAGTTGTGGGGGTTTGTAAAATCGCTTGGACCTGAATAAGAAGCCAAATCTTCCTTGCTGCAGATTTCGCCACAGAGGAGATGTGTTCATTCCAAGACAGGTCAGATGCGACAGAGACGCCCAACATGGATAGGCTGTCACACATTTTCAGGTGTATTCGAATCGAAGTGAATATCAGGGAAATCTTTATTTTCGCGCCTAGAAATTAGACAACATTGAGTCTTATTTGAATTAAAGTTAACTAAATTTTGAGAGCCCCATTTATTCAGTTTGTCTAGGTCGAGAGTAATTGAGGAGGCAATATTGATTCGATTATTGGGGAGAGAGGGTTTGCCGTGTAGAGTGCTATCGTCGGCGTAACAATGAGTGGGAGTTATATTTGGAAGCTATAATAGTAGCATGATGTTGATATTTTGACGAAAAATTAAATATCTCATATTTTTACTAGGGGGTTCCTCAGAAATAAATATAAGTGCTCTAGAGTTCATTGCTCTAGAAAAGGTTGAGAAACACTGATTTATTGTATGGAGGAAAGGGGTGACAATCTTGAGCTCCCCTTGTCAAGGGCTCAAGCGACTCTAAGGGCCGGTTGTAATGTCGCAAGTAAATGCTTTTTACCACTAACACAGTAGTAGATGGTAAATGGAGGGATTGAATGGCCAATCAGATGCCAGACACTGACACTGCCTGGCATCTGATTGACCATCCCAATCCCTCCATTTACCATCTACCCTGAGTTAGTGGTAAAAGCATTTACTTTGCGACTTACAACCGGCCCTAAAAGGAACGTATCGCCTTTACATACGTGATTAGGAAACAGAACAACATTTTAGGATTAGGCCTTCATGGTATTTAGTTTTTAAGCAATGATTAATGTTGTAGGCAGAGGCGGATTAAAACAATATAAGGCCCTAGCGCAAAAAAAAATTATGCCCCTGATAACAAAAATGTCTTTGGGAATTAATTAATAGGTATTATAAATATAAAACGTAATTTTAATTACTTACATGTAATTTATTAATCTTATTTTTATGTTTCAACAATTTATAATACTATATATTATAATATAATAATTATTAACATTATAATTATATGTGTTTTTTTCTAGATTTTTCTTTAGCGAATTTCTCAATAATAAGCTCGCAATTCAAACTATTTAATAGTTCGTCTTCAATATAAATAGTAGATAAATAATTTAATCTATTTTCAGAAATTTTGTTTCTAACGTAGTTGTTTAATCTTTTTAAAGCAGAAAAAGAACGCTCCTCTGAAGCATTCGGCAATTAGGCAATGTCATCAAAATTTTTAAAATGATTTCAACGTTAGGGAATGTTGCTTTTAAATTCAAAGCCTTTTGATATGTTTGAGAAATATTCAACTTTTCCAGAGAGTTCCTACTTTAAAAACAGTAAAAATTGATGTACCTCATCCTCGAATAATTAGGAATCTATATCATCTTTATATATTTTTTTTAGATTTTCTATATACAATGTTTTCTCCGAGTCTGTCATGTTGAATGAAAAGAAGATTTTAAAATTTTGAAATACTTTTTTATAAGATTGTTTTCTGCGAATGGTTTCTCCAACTAAATTACATAAAATGTATTAATTTTAAAAGAGTCCTTTGGTGTATTAGTGTGCTTTTTGCTTTTTCTTGTATCATCTTCATTTTGACTTGTTTTCTTCAATATTAAATATTTTTACTATACTTTCAATTTTATCGAACTCGTCTCTAGTCTTTTTAATAAACATCTCTAATGAGTTTAAGAAATCAAATCCTTTAATTATTGTACATATTGGAATTTTATATCACGATCAAAATTAATATGATAATCAATTTTGGGGGCCCCCATATTCGACGGGGCCCTAGGCGCGCGCCTAGTGCGCCTTGCTTATGATCCGCCACTGGTTGTAGGTATATTTTATTAAAGGTAAAAAATTTTCCATTTAATATGGAAAAATTATTTGGAAGCTAGTTAATAATGGTTATTATTAATAAAAAAATTTAATTATCTATTAATTTATTTATTATTTTATTCAAGCATTCAAATAAAAGAGATATAGAAAAATAATATTCTTGAAATGTTTTTCTCTCTAAATGATAATTTATTTTAATGGTTTGCCCTGCAGAGTTAGTGGCAGGCCGGTTCCAGCCGTCACCTGGCATAAGGATGGAATTCCTATTGATAATAATCCGGATTATGAAACTTCGTTTGTGGAAGGCGTCTGTCGGCTTAGTATTGAGGAAACGTTTACCGAAGATTCCGCCCGGTTTACTTGCCGAGCAGCAAATAAATTTGGAATTGCCGAAACCGAAGCGAAGCTCCGCGTCAAAGGTAAATCAAAATCATTTTTAGAAAAATAAAAAACTGACTTCAAAAAAATTAAATACAACAAATAAAATAATAAGAACTCAAAAATCAAATAAAATGGACTAAAATGTATAAAATAATTATCTAATTTAGTTACAACTAAACGATGAAACTGAAGGTTTTCTACATTTGATTCAATCGCGAATCTAATGTAGGAATTTTTGTCAAATATTGAGTGAAAATAATATTTGAACTTATATATTTCTAACTTGAAATAATGATATTAAATAAATTTTTAATTTTCTCATTAATATATTCTTGATATATTAATGAGAAAATTAAAAATTTATTTAATATCATTATTTCAAGTTAGAAATATATAAGTTCAAATATTATTTTCACTCAATATTTGACAAAAATTCCTACATTAGATTCGCGATTGAATCAAATGTAGAAAACCTTCAGTTAATTAATGGCAGGCATCTAACATACATGCTAATAGATCTAGCGCTCTGGACTGGGAGATCGAATATATAACATCTGAGATTTCAAATTCACTTGGTGATCCATCCGAATGTCTAGCGGGCTATACGCGAAATGACGTTGGATTGTAGCTAAGTGGATCACATCTTTTTCTCTCTTGGTCCAGACTTAATACTCCGCAGACTCCAATAGCGTAATCCGCAGTAGTCTCGCGAGTTAAAAATATCTTTTTTCAAATCAGCGCGGTCAAAATAATTCTTGTTGAAGTATCAATTATTCTTTGATATATTAATGAGAAAATTAAAAATTTATTAAACGATGAAAGTTTTACATGAAATCCCTTTTTGAAGTCGGTGCCATTTTATTAATCGCACTCGATGGATCTTACTTTAGTACGTTTGGCGTATAATGATGACAACATCGCATAAGCTCGCTTACATAGTTTGTTTAGCACCGACTTCAAAAACTGATTTCATGTAACAATTTCATCGATTAGTTGTAACTAAATAAGATAATTATTTTATACCTTTTAGTGCATTTTATTTGATTTTTGAGTTCTTATTATTTTATTTGTTGCATTTAATTTTTTTGAAGTTGATTTTTTTTCTCTAAAAATTATTTTTATTTTTCTCTTTTTACTGATGTTAAGAATAGTGACTTAATAGTGTAATAATACCTTATTGCATGCATCTCGTAAGAGAAAGATTCAGGCGAAGGAATCAGAAATTGATAATAAAATTCAATTCATTAATAGAGAAATTATATCGAAACGTTAGTGGGTTTTAAATGAACGTTTAAGATTTTTTTTAAGATATTATTTATTATAATTTCGATTATTTGCACATAAGAATTGGAGATTTCCGTTATGTTGTCATTGATCATATCATCAGAACTTGACCAAATTAAAATGGGACTAGACCTAAGGTATCCTCTTTCCAATAATAAAAGAAATATCGAAATTGATCCATAAACAAAGAAGTTATGTGTGAACATAAATAACAAATAAGCTGACGTGTTTTGATGTGGCCATCCACTTGACTTTACCATACAACCTGGCCCCTCACTTATATTTAATATTTAATAAAATCATTTATAATCATGCATTTTTAGATTACTCTGGGCCCACTGATTATGTATATAAAAAAAAAAAATTCAGTTAAATAAAGAACCTCCTCCTTTTTTGAAGTCGGTTAACAAAATTTGGTTGAGATTGGAACAAGAGCCTAGATTTTCATTTTTTGACCCCCTCCCCATTTTGGGCGGTTAGCTTTTGCATTTTTAGACTTCTGGGGGTCCACTGATTATGTATCCAAAATTTGGTTGAGTTTGCTCAAATGGCCTGGATTTTTAATTTTTAACCCCCCCCCCCTCACCCTCTTTAATTTTGGGTCGATATGCACCAAAATCTAATCAGCTCTTAATATCAATGGACCAAAACTACGTGTGAAATTTGATTTCGATATTCCCATTAGTTTTTTAGCTAGCTCGTCCACAAAAATTTGGTAACGCACAGACACATACTAACAGACATTTTGACAAAACAATTATTATCTCGAAAAATATAATTTTTTTCGATGTTCACTTATTAGAGCTTTTGTGTAGACCGAAATGGCATGGTTTCGCTCAATTTTTTTAATCAAAATACTTCCTACCGTTTTTTAATTATTTCGAAAAAAAGAAGGAAAAAACCACTTTTTTCATGCACGATTACAATACTTTACCACCCTGTATAGTAAAGTAAAAAGGTCCAATACCAATGAAATTTATACGGGACCAATCGGGAACTATACTGAACCCAATGCAAAAAAATCATCGAAATCGGCCCAATGGTAAAGAGAAATCAATGTTCAAACACAAAAAAAAAAAAAAACAAACAAACAGACATTCCATTGAATTGATAACCCTCTCCTTTTTTTGAAGTCGGTTAAAAAGGCGTTCGAAGTTTCGATGCTCGTTATTTCTGTTCTCTGTGTGATTTGAGCCAAACAAATCTTATCTCCGCTCCCTTAATCGACCAATTTTTTATGTTTATATATTGTTGTTAATTCATACTTTCAAGTACTTTCTCCCAACATTTTTTTATGATAAAGAAATTGATAAATTAATATTATTTTAATCTTTAAACTTGTTCTTAAAATAGCTGCTATTTTTTTATATAACTTGTTTTTTAAATTTAAAATTATTTGAAAATCAATTAACTTTTATTATTTAAAAAAATGTAGATTTAAAGTCCACTTTGCTGTTGATTGATATGAGTACAGAGTTTATAATCAAACTATTTTTACAAATGCAGATATGCCAAATTATATGATATAATATTAAAAAAAAAATGGAATCTGAACCAAATAAATTCATATTCATTACTCTACAAGAAATATCTCATTGTAGTAATGGAAATGTTGTATTCGTAAAAAAATCTAGATTTTTACAGTACTTAAGATTTCAAGGTCTCTTGGGATTCTCTCTCTCACTGTATGTGTGTGAGCGTATGTTACTGTGTGTATGAACCTAACTAATTTTCCTGCTAGATGAAAAGTGACGTGCTTATTTTAAGATTAGCTATTATTTCACATTCTATTCCAGTACTTTTTTTTATATAATTTTTAAAAGTGGTTTTAGCGATATATCGATTTTGATAAGAAAGTTTGAAGATATTTAAAAGAATAAAATACTTTTTAACCGACTTTAAAAAAGAAAGAGTTCAATACATTTTTATTTTACCATACAGGGTATAGTCAAGTATTGTAATCGTGGATGAAAAAAAGTGGTTTTTTTTGCTTCTTTTTTTTGAAATATCCCCAAAACGGCTGAAATTATTTTGCTTAAAATAATTGAACGAAACCATGGCATTTCGGTCTACAAAAAAGCCCTAATAAGTGAACATCGAAAAAATTATATTTTTCGAGATAATAATTGTTTTGTCAAAATGTCTGTCAAATTTGATCAAATTTTTATGGTCAAGCTAGCTCAAAAACTAGTGGGAATATCAAAACCAAATTTCACACGTAGTTTTGGTGCATTGAGATTAAGAGCTGATTAGATTGTACCACAGTACATATCGACCCAAAATTAAGGGCGGGGGGATTAAAATTTAAAATTATAACATTTTCAAACTAAAAAAAAAAAAACAAGAAGAAATATACAATAAAATGTACCTATAATAACGAAAATATTTTTTTTCTGGCTCCAAAAATTTAGGGGGGGGGGTCAAAAAATAAAAATCTAGGCCATTTGAACAAACTCAACCAAATTTTATATACATAATCAGTGGGCCCCCAAAACACTAAAAATGCAAAAACTAACCGCCTAAAGAAGGGGGGGGGGGTTGTAGGGTCAAAAAATTAAAATCTAGGCCCTTGTACCAAACTCAACCAGAAGTGTATGGTAAAGTCAAGTGGATGGCCACATCAGAACGTGTCAATTTATTTTTTATAATTTTTTAAAGTGGCATTAGCGATATATCTATCGATTTTGATAAAAAAGTTTGAAGATATTTAAAAGAATAAAATACTTTTTAACCGACTTTAAAAAATGAATGAGTTCAATACATTTTTTTTATAAAACTTAGGTAACATGGTGTTGATTGATAGTGAAATATATTTTAAATTTGAGTTTGAAATTGTAATTGGTGGTGTTTCACAGTAAGTTACTCCTACGTACTGTGAAACAGCACCATCTCCAACTTCAAACTCATTCTATTTTTTTATGTTCGTGTGCGCATAACTTTCGTGGTTGTGATGAGTTGAAATTCGACAGGAAAGTTTGTTTTAATAAACGGCACCTTTTTAACAAGTTTTAGCTTTCTAGCTCAAAGCGTTTTTAGTAAAAATTAAAAAATTTCCAAAATTTGAAGAGAGCTCTCTTTCACTTTTTCCTTTAACGATTTAATATTAAAAACATTAATAAATATTTTGTTCATTCCAGAAAACGAACCGGAAGAGCATCTCGTACCTCCTACATTTACCCGTCACCTTTTGCCTTCGAATGCTTTAGAGGGAAGTCCCTTGGAATTGCATTGTACAGTTGAAGGCCAACCTTTGCCGACCGTCCAGTGGTTCAAACGAGACATTTGTATTGATAACACGCCGGATTATAATATTACATTCAACAATGGTGAAGCTATTCTTCGGTTTGATGAATTATTTCTGGATGATCAAGCTGAATATACTTGTCAAGCGACAAATCCTGCAGGCTCAGCCTCGACGACAGCTTCCATCACAGTTCAACGTAATTTTTCTTTTTTTTTTAAGAAATAAAATTATTTACAGTGAATTAAAATGACACCTACAAACTTCTGGACGTGATTGTTTAATTCATTTTAATTAAAGTATTCTGATGGAGGTGGATTCGAAAACCCTTTGTTATGAAGTTGCAAGTTAATCTCTATTTTTACTTTTCCTTATCAAAGCGCACAGAGTGAGTAGGCCAAGTTCGAGCATTGTCTTGGCCGTACACGTTGTATGCTATTTACACGAACCATTTCGAGCCAATTTCGACCCCCCTGCAGTTCGGAACTCAATTTAGATACAGAGCTGAAATTATACATATGAAATTATGTAATCCATCTTGAAGTGAATACCAAATTTCAATAATATAACTTAAATGGATTCTGAGATATGGACCTGAGAAAATAGCCAATTTTGGCACTCACTGACTGACAGGTCATCAAAACCTATAGGGTATTTCCAATCATGCTAGCATCATGAAATATCTCCTGCTAGTAGAGTTTGTGACACAAACAAAGGAAAAATTCCAAAAAACCAAACTTTCTATTTTTCAACCCCTTCAAAATGGGGGAGGGTCAAAAATGAAAATAAAATTTGTCTGTCCGGAATATCTCTTTAGTTCTGTTCATGCGATTTCTTTTAAAACCTTACTGTGATATTTTGAGCAGATAACTAACTCTTTCATATTTCTGAGTTATCTATACACATAGACCAAATACAAACAGCAATTACTTTTAGGGGTCTTTTTTGGTCTTAGAGTTCATGAAACTTGAATTTTTGTTAAAAACTTACACTAAAACTAAAAGACTTAATCATAACTTTTCCGTTAAGTATTAAAAAGTGAAAGTAACATTGATAATAATTGTGGAATTTAGAAGATTTGCGCACCTACAGTATATAAGTGAAAATAAAAGAATGCTCGGATAGAACTAAATTGAGAGAACTCTTTTTTTTCTTAGTGAAAGTGGTGTAGGTTTTAGGTAAAACATGATATTAATTAATAAAGTAAAGGGTGTGTAGTTTCACAGTGAACTCTAACTCGGTAACAAAGAGTTTTCGGACCTGCATACATTGAAACTTAATTAAAATGAAAAACTCGAAGTTTGTTCGTGTCGTTTTTAAACACCTTGCTTGCATTCAAAAGAGTGATTAGGAATTATAAATTGATTTAATATTTTAGCACTAATTCCCACTGAGGCGCCTCGATTTGTGACCCCATTATCCAATGTAATGGCAAGGGCTGGCCAGAAGATCAAGCTGGATTGTGAAATCTTCTCTCTTCCGGAAGCAACCGTCACCTGGATGCACAACGGCAAGCCTCTCAAAGAAAACAGGGATATTAAAGTAATACAAATATTTCTTACTATTATTCATAGCTACAATTTTCCTGCAATAAAAACAGACTTTTTAAAAAATAAAAAATATCTAATTTAGAATATTTATTGATCAAATATTTTTTTAATTGTAAATTTTCTATAAAAAGTATTTTCATTTTGTTCTTACGGCTCAATGGTTATAAGATACGTCGTCTAGTCTCTTTGATTTGGGGTAAATCAAAATTACTCGAAAAATAATAATTATTATTTTTTGAGACTGGTTTTCGGGCTGCTAGCCATTTAAACTGTTTCAGGTTAAATTATTTAAATATTAATAATTAAAAAGAATGAAAGAATAAAACAATGATGAATTTTGAAAAGTAAAATTAAACTAGAAATAATAATAAAATTTAAAAATATATAAATAAATACAAATAAAGAAAAATATATTTTCCGGAAATAAAAACTTTAAATATAAATTTGAAATTAAATTGAAAGTTGTTGTGCCGAGGGTAACAGAATTTTTATATATTGAAGGCGACAATAAAAGAGTGTGTCTTCTGCTGAAATTTATATATATTGATCAATAAAATTTATAATTCCAGCAGAAGACACACTCTTTTATTCTCTCCTTCAATAAATTTGAAAGTTTATAATAGGAAAATAAGGACAAGTTTTTATGTGTGACTTTTTTATCTACCAGCCAACGTTTTGTCGACTTTGCCGACTTCTTCAGGGCTTCAAATAGTTTAAATTTAAATTTAAGATTTATTTATACAAGGATCAAAAGAAAAAAAATTCTATTCTGGTTTTAAAAAACAGTGTTGCCTCATTTATGTTATTTCTGTTTTACATCTAATGTAATTGTTAATATAAAAAGAAAAGAAAGAAAAATTGTTTATGTGAATGTGCCAAATATTTTTTGAAATTTTTATTCTGATGGTCTTCAAATGGTAACGAAGATAACAAGAAAATTTAGACGAATGTATGGCATGACTATTTGAAGCCCTGAAGAAGTCGGCAAAGTTGACGAAAAGTTGGCTGATAAATAAAAAAGTCACACATAAAAACTTGTCCTTATTTTTCTATTATAAACTTTCAAATTAATATGAAAGATATTAATTTGCCGATGGTAATAGATTCAAATTTACAAGAAATCACAAGTCGATGGAATGGAATATTTTTAATTATATGTCAGAGGGGTTGTGTTTTCCACCCCCTCGGGAATCGAACCCGAGTGCCAGGAACAGCAGTTACTGGCTCTCGGGTTCGATTCCCAAGGAAAAACAACTCTCTGACTTATAATTAAAAATATTCCATTCCATCGAATTTAATAGATGACACCAACTTATGATTTCTTGTAAATTAATACAAATCGTCGCTGATCTTACAAAACCTCGTAAGTCCTAAATTGATTATTTGCCAGAAAACAAGAAAAACTATTTTAAACAACAATATATACAAATACAATGCAATATTTATTATTTGTCCGTTGCGTGTAATTAAATTCGAATAGAATAATAAGGTTTCAATAGACAGATGCGCCGTGAAAAGTTGGTTGGTATAAACTTATAATACTTATTTGACCAAAAATCGGACTTAGGAGGTTTTGTAAGATCAGCGACGAAATTATGAACCGAAATGATAATAATAATTTAAATATAAAATTTCGTTCAACACTCAAAATATCCATTTTCTTATAATACATATAAGATTTGGCGAACAGTTCTAAAAAAGTCATATCCGTATATAATATTAAACCTTGACATTATTATCTGTTATCAAAAAACTCGGGAAAATCATTAAAATGTGTTCTCATCAGTCATCACTAAAAAAGTAAACAATTGCTAATCTAAATTTAATTTGTAATATTTCAGGTAATATTTGACAGTGGTAAAGCTACTTTGATCATACCGGAAGCCTTTCCGAAAGACGCAGGGGTTTACAAAGCGAGCGCCCGCAATTCTGCTGGCGAAGCGGCCTCCTCGTGCACGGTGACCGTCAAGGGGCGCCTGCCGACCGAAACTTCTGACTCCGAGCTCGCCAGTGATTTTGAGCCAATTAAGCCCGCCATTCAGTTACAATTGAAGGATGTTTCCATTCTTGAAGGTCGCCCCGTTAGACTTGATTGTGTTATCATCGGCCAACCAGAACCTGAGGTTAGTTAATGTCCATTAGCATTTATTTATTAAGTTATATAATGAGCAAGGGGTGTGTAATCTTTTCATGTTTAGGGGTAAGAGGAGAAGGGGTGTGGAGAGTTCAAAATGGAAAATAAAATAAATATTTTGTTTTTTAAATGTATCCAAATTTTTAAGACTTTTTGATTTTCATGCACTTGCTGAGTTGCTTACTTATATTACTTAATAGTACCTGGGGCGCCGAGAGGTGGTCGGTAACTTTGTGCCTCTAAATAGCTTAAGTTTCAAATTTCAAGGCTCTGCGACTTACCGAAGACGAGATATGAATGAGTAAAATATTTATTTTACGACACTCCTAATTTACACCCCCTTCCTTTATTCCAATCGGATTAAAATCTACACACGACTAATAACTCATGACACTTGATAAGTACACAAGTTTTTAAAAAAATCTTTAGTGCCGTTTTTGAGAAAATCGAAAACTCTTTCATGTAAATGTCCACTTACGGATTTCCGATTTCAACCAAAAACTTCTTGTACCCCTTCGAACCTATATCGAGCTCAAGTTTAGAATTTCGTAGCTCTGAGATTTATGGTTGAGAAACGCAGGGGGGTACATTCTTACGTACGTAAACATCAACTTCCGGTACTTCTATTTTAGCCAAAATCTTGTAGCCTCTAGATAGCTTACTATAAGTTTCAAATTTCAAAACTCTGCGACTTACCGAAGACCAGATATGAACGATTAAAATATTTATTTTGTGAAATGACTAATTTACACTCCCTTCTTTTATTTCAATCGGATTAAAAATTTGACATATGAAACTTGATAAGTACACCAATTTTTAGCGAAATCGTTAGAGCCGTTTTCGAGAACCCGATTGTATATATTATGTCATTAGAGATTTTTCGGGTTTCTCCGCGTGGGTTTTGAGAGAGAAAAACTCTCAAACCCACACGGAAAAACCCGAAAAATCTTTAATGACATAGAATATATATATATACAAGAATTGCTCATTTAATAATATAAGATAAGATAATAGAAACAACCTACGTCGTCAAAGGCTGCAATTAAGTTAAATTAAGTTAATCAAATATTTTCTCTATTGGGCCTCCGAGGAGCGGCCCGCCTCTTACAAAGACAAAAGAGCATTAGACAAATTTATTTACAAATCTTTCACACTTTCAGCTTCAGAACAAATTAATTCAGATTCAGAGCGGGTGGCTGAGAGAGCCAGGATTAATCCTGGCTCACATTTCTTTTTTTTTTTTTTTTGTATTCACAAAAAATAATCATACGCCACCCGCTCTATATGTTCTTCTGCCGAAAGTGAAAAAATTAAGGAGAGATCCCCTCATCGCCCTATATGCCAAATCGTTTATTGTTTTTTGGGATATACCCAGGGCGATGAAGGACTCCACTGCTTTATGCCACCACACTCCCTTCCACGAGAGTGTGATGGCCTCGACCCTGACCGAGCCCGCCCCGACGCCAAATCGCTCCGCAATATTATCCACCAGACTGGAGTTGCCCCCTATATTTTTCTATTTTGTTTCGGTGGGGGAAGACGATCTGGACGTCCAAAACCCACACCACCCCCGCCGCATCCTTTCGCACGATGTTTGGCTTTCTGTAAGCTCAGGTTACCGCATTCAAAAAATGCGATCTAACAAATTATTTATTTTTGGCCTATATTTAGACAATTAGTAGAAGACCAAACCCTAAGTGATACTCTTGATTAACGAGCCCATCTTAATAACAGAGTTGAGCAGAAGTATTAATGCTAAAAACTTGAAATTTGTCACGAAGCTAAAATTTGATCCCATTCTCAGATGATTCAAATGCCAAAAAAAATTAAAAAAAAAAAACACCAGTGGTACAAAGTGTATAATAGTTATATTATAAATTAAACATATTTTAATTATTCTTTTAATTTATACTTTTATTGCCCTAGTCGTATGTTCTGATCCTACAAAGTCATCTTACACTGCGCCCCCCCCCCCCATTAATAATACAACCCTTTTGTTAAAAAAATGAATTAGCTAGTATGAATAATAAATAAAAAAGCTAGTGGATAAAAAATTTCACACCATCTACCTAGTGAACTTTGAATTAGTCTTAAAAACCTATTTAAAATACATAGTACTTTTATTATTGCGCAATACTTGCGGTCTAAAGCCTACGCATCCCTCTAAGAAAGCGTAGGCGCGCGAGCCAGTCTCTCACTTGACCCCTTTTTATTTGATGTATAGTAATCTTATTTCATTTTTTAATATTTCAGGTAATTTGGTATCATGATGGCCGTCCTGTTAAGGAATCTACAGACTTTAAGCTACTTTTCCAAGGAGATCGTTGCTCTTTAGACATTCGAGAAGCTTATCTTGAAGATTCAGGGGACTACAAAGTGGTAGCCATCAATTCAGGAGGGGAGGCCTCGAGCAGATGTCGCCTGGCTGTTCTTCGTAATGTCACATAAGATATTTTTTAATTTTTATAAAATATTTCATATATTTTTTTTAACAACTTTAGCTTTAAGTGAAAATGAACCAGCACACCGAAATAATATCATCGAAACCAAAATCAATCCGATTCCTCCTAAGTTTACTAAATTGCTAACGGATATTCTTGCTACGGAAGGGGATCGAGTTGAGTTTGAGTGCGAGGTGGCCGGCGAGCCTTTGCCTCAGGTCAAATGGCTTGGCAATAATGTCGAAATCGACCCCAACGATCCGCATTTCAAAGTAAGTTCTATTGAAATAATGTATTATTATCTACCTAAAGACTAGACTTGCAATAAAAGTATGCAGTAAAAATACTTAAACGTCTGTCGAAAAAAATGATTTTTCTCTTTGTCTGTATTCTGATGCCACGACAATGGAAGCTCCTAAAAAGTTTATTATGGTATCAGTATTTATAAAAAACGAACAACTGATTAGATTTAGTGTTTTGAATATCAGATCATTAAATTATATTTATTTAAGGTAATTGTTTCACCATATGGGTTTTCTTAGGATCCAATCGGCCATCTAATCCCTTGAGAAACAACAGATAAAATATTTCTAATTAAAAAGACTGTTAATAATAGTCAAACCTTCGAAACTATAGTCTTTAACAAATATATATATTATATACCTACAATATACACTTGTTTATTTGCATCAAACAGAGGATAGCCTCACTGATTTCTCTTTAAGAATCAACAACCCAGCTACTCTATGCAAACTAAATCTTTTAAAATGATTATTATTTAAGGTAGTTGTTTCACCATACTTATTGGTTTTCTTAGGATTTTTTTTGAAATTAAGACAGATTATTATTTAAATACTCTTCTGCATCGATTGGTGGCAAATTGAATTTTATGAACAATATAGTTCTGGAGATATTAAATTCCAAAGATAGAGTTTTTCAGACTCTTATACATTGCACTATACGAAAGTTTACATACATATTTAATTATAATTAAGAAATTCATTAAACAATAACTAATACATTTTTTAAGAAAATTTTAATTCATAGTTACAACACAGTTTCTGAGATAATAATGAATAAATAATGAAAAATGTATAATGAAAAATTTGCACTAAAAACAAGCTGGCAACAACGCATTTATTTAACCTAAAAAATGGGTTAACTATTTTACTTTTTTCGCTTCAGCCATTGTCGCAATAGCTTTCAATCGCTTATTAAGAACTTTTTGTTTTATAAATCTTCCTTTATAATGTACTTTATCTGACATTTCTATGATAAAATATATACAAACTCGGACAGTGTTGCCAGATTTGTCAAATGAGCACGGGATTGGCTAGTAGTGGTACATAAACAGCAAAAAGTTTTGGGCGTATGAATTATGAATCCTTATTGTCTGTTCTATATACTCTAGCATTAACTTTATGCTAGAATTGTCGCGGAACAACTACCTTAAATATAAATTTGAGATTTTTTTAAATTCTGAAAACCGACAAATAAAATTTTACTCAATGACAACAAATAATAAGTTATTATAATTGAATGTAATGGAAGGCAGCCCAGAGGTTAGTGAGGAAAGAAAAATTAACACATATAAAATAAGGTGTAATTTATTGGAATCCTTCACCCTTTCCTTTCAAAGCGACGTTTCGGAGGATTTTTCCTCCTTCTTCAGGGTTTCAAAGGGTCAATGAATGAAACAAATAAAATGTTTCCTTCTTCTCTCCACAGTAGTGTTCAAAAAACTTTCTTCATTTTTAACAAAGGCATAGAAGAACAAATTTTTTTTTTCATTCATTGACCCTTTGAAACCCTGAAGAAGGAGGGAAAAATCCTCCGAAACGTCGCTTTGAAAGGAAAGGGGGAAGGATTCCAATAAATTACACCTTATTTTATATGTGTTAATTTTTCTTTCCTCACTACCTCTGGGCTGCCTTCCATTACATTCAATTAAAATGTCTACCAGTCCGTCTCTCTCCAGAGAAAATTTCGTTGCAAAAAAATAAGTTATTATTAATTGAAACATGAATAAACTTTGTCCTCCCCCTATCCCTCCCTCTTGAGTCCTACCTACATGAATCAAACCCTGACATGGTTACCTGATAACAAACAAAAACATTGATATGTGAAACATATAACAAAAATAATTTTTAAGAAAAAAATAAAAACCGACTTCAAAAAATTAAATGCAACAAATAAAATACACTAAAAGGCAGCAAAATAATTATTATCATCTTTATTTAGTTACAACTAAACGACGAAATATTAACATGAAATTACTTTTTGAAGTCGGTGTCAAATCCAAAACTATAAACCTATAAGCGAGCATACCCTCCAAACGTACTATGCACGATCCGCCGAGTGCGATTCATAAAAGGTATATGTTTGGCACCAACTTCAAAAAGTAATTTCATGTTAATATTTCGTCGTTTGAGTTTGTAACTAAATAAGATAATAATTATTTTATACCTTTTAGTGTATTTTATTTGTTGCATTTAATTTTTTTGAAGTCGGTTTCTCTTATTTTTTTCTTAAAAATTATTTTTATTTTTCTCTTTTTAGTGATGTTATTAATAGTGATCCTTATCATCCAGAACTTGACCAAATTAATATGACACCATCCCTAAGACACCCCCTATCGGATAAAAAAAGAACCATCGAAATCGGTTCATAAACAAAGAGGTTAATAAAAAAGGTCTAATACCTATGAAAAAAATACGAAAAAAAAATGGGACCAATCGGAAGCTAGACTGGACCCAATGCAAAAAAAAATTTTAAAATCGGTTGAGAATTGGCGGAGATATGAGGTAACATAGGCACAAAAAAAAAAAAAAAAAAAAAAAAAAAATTCAATCGAATAGAGAACCTCCTCCTTTTTTGAAGTCGGTTAAAAACTAAAATCTGGTAATGTCAAACTCATAAGATAAGATAACATAATTTATTTATTTTTTAGTCTACTCAAAATGGAAACGTGGCGAAATTAATAATAGAGAATGTATTGCCATCCCATAAAGGAGTTTACACAGCTAAGGCGATTGGGTCGTTAGGAGATGCTAAATGTTTTTCCCATTTGATTGTAAAGGAAATATTGCCTGAAAACAAACCTCGGCTTGAACCACCGTTTTTCCTTCAACTATTTGCTGACCGGCATAATCACGAAGGGGATTTAGTGAAGTTTGAATGCGTTATCAACGGACATCCTGAGCCCAAGGTAATCAATCTCTACTAGCTCTCTTAGGATTTTATTCCTATTCTTTGAAAACAATATTTTTATACTCATGGAAATCTTGTGTGGAGATTTTTCCATTAAAAAAAAGTAGTTTTTAGAAAATATCTATCGTAAGTCACTAATTATTTGACTACATCTTTGAACATACTATGATTAGGAAATAAAAGCTTTTCACTAAAATGTAATGAAGAGATAATGGTGATTTTTAAAATATTATTTTTGTTCGAGTACTTAAGTAGGTACTTTGTTCCAGTAATTTTCTATTTTTATTTTAAAAATTTCTCAAGAATAGCTAAGTCTCTTTTGAAAAAAATTATATATGAATTATTTATCTTTATTAAGTTAAGATGATAACTCGGGAATTATATATATATATATACTCGTAAATAAATTATTTAATCTCCCAAAGAAGTTTCTGAAGAAGAATTTTATAACACTGTTCGACAAAAAATTTTCCCCGTAAACCTAACAATGGATTCCAGTAGAGTTTTATACGCTGATTATTCTGCAATTTCCCGATTTTTTACAACACGTCAGAGTTTTGAGATATTATCGATCAAAATGACGAAATAGGCCATTTTGACCTATTTTCGAGTCCCATTAAATATTAAACAGCAATATTTGAAATCAAATTTTTTCTTCACGTAATAGAAAACAGCTTCCTCTTTTATTTTCAAATTACCACTTGTTTGTAGCTCAATTAGAACTCGAGTTATAACTAAAAATCTAAAAAACTACGTGATTATAAAGGATAATAAACTTAGATAAAAGCATAATGGTTTTAGTTTTTTAGTTATAACTCGAGTTCTAATTGAGCTACAAACAAGTGGTAATTTGAAAATCAAAGAGGAAGCTGTTTTCTATTACGTCAACAAAATATTTTTATTTAAAATATTGCTGTTTAATATTTAACGGGACTCGAATATACGTCAAAATGGTCTTTTTAGTCATTTTGACCTATAATATCTCAAAACTCTGATTTGTTGTAAAAAATCGGGAAATTGCATGATAATCATCGTATAAAAAAAACTACTGGAATCCATTGTTAGGTTTACGGGGAAATTTTTGTTTAATTTTTGTCGAGCAGTGTAATTTAATTAATTGTGATTTAATTAAAATTCTAAAAAAAAATCTAAGAATGATTTTCTGACCACTTTTTCATTTAAACTAAACATGTGTGTGTTTTATTTTTGTTATCAGGTCACTTGGACTCTGAATGGATCCGTTCTGAAAACTGAAAATAATATTCAAGTATCCAGTAGTGGAAATAATTTTGTTCTCTCAATTTCAAACGTTAAAAAACCCCATTCTGGCAATGTCGCTTGCGTGGCTGAGAATATTGCTGGAAAGGCTACTTGTGAAGCCACGCTGACTGTTGAGCCCGAGCCGAAAGCAATTGCTCCTTTTAGTGAACCGGACATCGGCTTCTCTCAACATGTCGATTCATCGTCAATCACAGTCAAACGCGCTATCTTTGTGCAATCCTCTTCAAGCAGTGAGGTGACCACCTCAGCGACAATTATTGATGGAGGCCAGAGTCCAAGAACGCAAGTACATTCGTATAAATCAGAAGCAGAGGAATCTATGCAGCAAGTTGGGTCCAAACCTCCTGTTACAATCCAAAAGAAAAATGTACAGGAATTCCATCAAGTAGATAAGAAAGAACCACAAACCAAGGAGGAATCATTTCTTACAATTACAAGTGGCAATTCAGATGTTCCACCTAAATCTCCTGTAAAATCGACTAGAAAATCAGTTCCACCTAAATTTATTAATCAATTAAATGGAAAAATAGTAGATCAAGGAGAAAACGTCAAATTAGAGGCCACAATAGACGGTATATTTTTCAATATCAACATTTATTTATAATTTAATGTTCCGTATACATAACTTGAAAATCATTATTAAGATCAATACGCAAACCCGTTGAACTTTTGTATTAGCAGTTCTTTCTATCATTTAAACCAGGGGTGTCCACCCCCTAGCTTCATTAAAAGTAACCCCTCCCTGTTCTACATTATTATATTTTATTCACTTATAAAGAATTAGAAGAGGTTTTTATTATCTTTTGTTTTGACCGTTTTTATTTTTAGTATATACCAGGTGTAGAAGTATGAAACCGGAATTTGGGACCGCAAGACCGCTACTGCAGCGCTATCATTTCCCTGTGACAGCTGACGAAGATTTTCAACATACAACAACCCAAGTTCCATACCCTTATATTTTTCTATAACCTTAAACATATCGAATTTTGTGCCTACGCACCTACGATTTGCGGACCACATTGGTTTTCCGTTATCATTCGAAGAAAACTGCTGCAGAATCGCATCGAATGCTTGTCGAAGCTTATGGTGAACATGCTCTTGCTAAAACACAGTGTTTCGAGTGGTTCTAAAAATTCAAAAGTGGTGATTTTGACGTGACAAACGCAGAGCGTGGGAAACCACCGTAAAAGTCCGCAGACAACGAATTGTGCAAGCCTTATTGGATGATAGTCAAACTCAACAAGAACTCACGGATCAATTGAATGTGACTCAGAAAGCAGTTTCCAATCGTTTGAAAGCTATGGGAAAGATTCAGAAAGTGGGAAAATGTGTTCCGCATGAACTGAATGAAAGACAGCAAGAAAATGTAAAAACCACTTGTGAAATTCTCCTTGTCAGATACAAAAGAAAGCCATTTCTCCATCGAATCGTGACAGGTGATGAAAAATGAATATATTTTGAGAATCCTAAGCGTCGTAAATCATGGGTGAATCCAGGCGAACCATCGACATCCACTGCAAAACCGGTCCGCAAATCGTAGTTCGTAGGCACAAAACTCGACATGTTTAAGGTTATAGAAAAATATACCGGTATATGGAACTTGGGTTTTTGTGTGTTGAAAACCCTCGCCAGCAATCAGAGGGAGATAATAGCGCTGCAGTAGTGGTCTTACGATCCCAAAACAGATGGCTAGCACCATCTATAGGGAAATTACGGTTTCATACTTCTACACCTGGTATACTAGAAATCGAAAGACCTCTTTATAAATCGATTGTATTTGCCCCCTCTGATAAATTGAAACTCCTTTAATTAAAAAAAATGTATTTTCTCTTGAGTTTCGTATTTTCGAGGTTGGACTGACAGTATTATTAGCTCTGTTATGCCTACGGAACCCCTCCCTGGCTCGTGAGCGACAACTCGCGTCTGACGGTTTTGTTTCCAACTATTTTAGGTTTTCCTCAACCTACAATTACTTGGTTCAAAAATGGAAAAGAATTAGAGTCCAATGACAAAATGACAATTACAAGGGAATTGAATCACGCCAAGCTTGAGTTGAAGGACGTCAATACTAAAGATGCTGGAAAATATACATGCCAAGCTACGAATTCTGTCGGAAGTTGTACTAGCACTGCTGACGTTGTAGTAAAAAGTAAATTGAATATTTATTTTTTTATTTCTCTATATATTTAAATAATTATTTTATTAACATCTTTTTTTTTTAAGAATCCATCTTTCCGCCTGTTTTTGGAAGACGCCTTCAAGCCCAAATGGTTAAAGAAGGAACTCGGGTGGTTATGGAAGTTGAAGTGACCGGAACTCCAGATCCGACCGTCACTTGGTATAAAAATGGAGAACACATTTTCGGATATATACCCGGGGCTAAATTTCGAACAACTAGTCAAGGGAATTGTCATCGGCTGATAATAGAAAAAGGTATTTACTATTTTTACATAATAGATAACAAGAATTAATTAATAATAATTGATTATAGTTTATCATTTAAACATAGATATAGATTGGATAACTTTTTTTTAAATTTTATATCCTTGAAAGCTTTTACGAATTTGTTAAAACTTTGATTTCTAAACTTTGTTCTGCGTGATAACAGACACTCACAATCCTACATTACAAAATTTAGCCTGTTTTATATCTTCTATATAAAATTAATCATGTTTTTTCATTTTCAGACATGATTTTTTCTTTATATTTTTAACACACACCCTCCCCCTAATATTTAATTTTTCTCCAAATTTGAATTATTCAATTTGATTAATCTTTCATTATTTATTAAGAAATATGTATATTAAATTTTGTTTATTATAAAAAAAGAATCTAGCCCCCAAACAAGGGAAGAATATGAATTCCATTTTATTTTTGTAGAGTTCTTTTAACATAGATGGTTTATTAATTAAAACCCTACCGAACTATTGGTGCCAATATAAACTATCCAAAATGTGAAGATGGGCAAAACGGAGGGATGGGATTAAAAATCAATACCCTTTGTTCGTTGTGGACTATCTGAAAAATAAGAAAGCTGGCAAAAAACTAAACTTTACGTCCTGGTCAAAATTTACTGCAGTTACTCTTTAGAACACTAAGGGCCAGTTGTATTTCGGTTGGTAAAGTCTTTGTAAAAGTTGACAAAGGACAAAACCTTAGAATTCATCTTGTCCTTGGCAGGATGGCCAATCAGATAAAAGTGCGTGTCATCTGATTGGCCATCCGGCCGAGCACAATGTGAATTCTAAGGTTTTGTTCTTTGTCAACTTTTAAAAAGAGTTTACCAATTGACATACAACTGGCCCTAAGAAACTGGTTATTTGGAAATTTTGTCAGGATATCAAGAAAGGTGTAATAGAAACATAGTCATTCAGTTTCCAGGTGTAAAATAAGACGAGGTCGGTCAAGTTTATAATATAAAATATCGAACATTAAAAAGAAGATAAATTCTCCAAAATTCAAAGTAATAATGAAAATTCGTCCCTTGATTAAAAGCCTTTTTATTTTCGTTGGCATATACGTACTGATAAATTATTTATATCATTCTAATTATTTCCATTCCAAGTACATACCATTAAGTTGAACTTATCTAAATACTATTCCTACAAAAATAAAATTAAATAAATATAAAAAAAAAATTGGAAAAACACTAGAAAATAAAATATAAAATATTTTTATTTTCTATAAAAGAGAATGTTTTTTTTATTTTTTTTTTCATGTAAATAAAGCTGATCCAAGTTTTTCCGGCAAATATATGGTGAAAGCTGTTAATCCAGGAGGAGAAGCTCAAAGTATTGCCGATTTTATTGTTATGGAACCAGAACCTGAAATTTCGTCCGAAACTCAAACACAACTAGTAATTGAAAAAAACATTTTAGAAGAAATGACTCTTGTAAGTAATTTTTTTTTCTCAATATTGTAGATTTTTCGCTACAGCAGTATTATCTTCTTCCATGTCTATTTTTGAAGAAAAAAATTCGTTTGTATTTATATTCCTGAACGTAATGGAAATATTTTGGTCTATTCAGTAAATTAATGGACTATATAATTTAGTTATATATGTATTGAGGCAAAATTATTATGTTTAATGTCAACTTCTGTTATATTTTATTGATATAAAAAAGTTTTTAATAATTTTTAAATTTAACATAAGTTTCTTCAAACCTAAAAAATGACTTTTTTAAAGTAAATTTAATTTGGGACGGGTGAGAGATATAATGTGAGATTAATTATTTTATTACAAATTATTATTATTATTATTATTTTATTACAAATTATTATTATTATTATTATTTTTATTACAAATTATTATTATTATTATTATTATATTCAAACGCCTCCCACTCGATCGCGAACCCAAAGGTCGAAAATAATTTTCTTCACTCAAGGGCGCAACCACAATGAGGCCGCGTCGAAAGACAATTATAAATTAAATTAAATTAGGGAACGAAGAAAAGATTTATATATTATAGAGAAAATGATCAGCCGGGATTCGAACCCGGATCTTCGCATGTGCGCTGCGATGCCTTTAAAGAGCCTTAGCTCTTATCCTCTTGGCCACCGATCCCTGAACCCAAGCTGATACTTAATGTCTATATTAATTTGGAATTTCATTTTTATTTAATCTTTTAATCTCTTCCTCTTTCATTTTTCGCAGCTCTGTAATTGGCTTAATTAAATAAATTAATTAATTGAAGGAGACAATAAAGAGAGTGTGTCTTCTGCTGGAATTATAAATTTTATTTATTTAAAACGAGACTATAGTTTCGAGGGCTTTGCCCTCTTCATCAGTCTATTTCAATGGATTCACAGGAATTAATTTATGAATTCATGAATGAATGAATGAATTCATAAATTAATTCCTGTGAATCCATTGTAATAGACTGATGAAGAGGGGAAAGCCCTCGAAACTATAGTCTCGTTATAAATAAATAAAATTTATAATTCCAGCAGAAGACACACTTTTTATTGTCTCCTTCAATATATAAAAATTCTGCTACTCTCGGCAAAAAAAACTTTCAATTTAAATTAATTAAATCAAGCCAACTACAGAGCTGCGAAAAATGAACGAGGAACAGATTAAAAGATTAAATAAAAATGAAATTCCAAATTCATATAGACATTAAGTATCAGCTTGGGTTCAGGGATCGGTGGTCAATAGGATAAGAGCTAAGGCTCTTATAAAAGGCATCGCAGCGCACATGCGAAGATCCTGAGTTCGAATCCCGGCTGATCCTTTTGTCTATAATATAAAAAAAATTTCTTCGTTCCCTAATTTAATTTAATTATTATTATTGTTTATTTATGCCTATAAATGCTGTTGCTGATACTCATTCCAATAACTTTATGAAAGTGAAAATGTTTTATTTTATTCAAAAGTCGAAAATTATATCTTGAATTAAAACTTAAAATTTCCTACAACTCTCAAATTTTGACTTTGGACAAGATAATACTACTGTGAAAATAGGTATTTATATTTTTCATTATTTATTAAACCTTTTTTTTATTGTTCTGAAATATTTATAGAAGAAGCAACGTGAATCACAGGTTGAGAAATTGAATCATGAAGAAATTACTTTAGAAAAATCTGCTCCAGAAATTCTTAAGTCTCCTTCTCCTTTACTGAACCCCTCAATTACAGAATCTCTGACTGTCTCAGAAACAAGCACTTGTAAAAAACATTATTCCCTTAGAATGTCGCCTCAACCGAAAACTGAAATGGAAGTTAAAAAAGAGGAAAAAAAAGAAGAAACTGAGAATGTGTCTAAAAAAGAGCAAGAGAATTTTGTCAAAGAAACAATTATCAAATCGGAAACAATTTTCAATAATATTGAGTCTAAATTAGAATCTATTCCTAGCTTATCATCTCAGAATAAGGAACAAGCTAACAAAACTCAAGAGAATATTGAAATAGAAGACTCACCTTGTACTGAAATCCCATGTTCCCAAAAGAAATTAAAAACACCTGATACAGAGTTGGAAGAGAATAGTGGAGTTGAATCTACTTCTATAAGTAAAAAACAAGCATTGGAATTTTTCACAACAAAACTAGAAGAAGAAAGTAAGAAAAGCTGTAAACATAAAGAAGAAACACATTGTACTTTGCCCGAATGCCAAGAACCAATATTCGTAAAACATGAAGTACATATCCCAGATAAAATAATAAAAAAAGAAGAAATATCGAAAAATTATTCATTATCTCTTCTAGAGGAATTTAATATCCAACCTGAGCCACCTCCTGAAATGGGCTTCATGCCTCGTACAGAAATTAAAACAAAAGATTTATCTACTAGAGTAAAACAATTAGAAGAGGCTCATAGAGATTTATCCCCAGTTGATATTCCGGGTGCTGTAAGAATTTTTCCTCCTTCGAGGTCCAATTCACGCGAACCTTACGAAGAGAAAAAAGAATTTCCACAGATCCAGCAAGAAATACAAGAGGAACCTTGTATTAAGGAAGAGATATGTGTAGCAAAGAATGTAAATTTAATTGGAGGAGGTGACTGGACGCTTCCGAAAAAAATTCAAAATGAAGAATCACCAAAAGTCTTAGTTCAGCCTGAGAAAAACGTTTCAGAAATTCCATTAATATCACAAGATATAACATTTAAAGATAGTTCTTCAGAAAAAATTGCGAAAGAAAGTACTTTCTCACATTTTGAGGATAGTTCTATCATTTCTCAAAGTACTCTAGAAAAAGATTTAACAAATAAAGATCGACCTCATACGCCTAAACCTTCATCTGAAGCTCTTCAAATGGAGAAATTATGGGCATATAGAAAAACACCGGAACCAGAGAAACAAAAACTTCCTCAAAATATTATTCGACCGATTTCTCCTCTGAGGACTTCTGAAAATATAGTGAAAGAAAGTACGGTGTCGCATTTTGAGAAAACCTCTATAATTTCGAAAAATACTCAACAAATAGACTTAACAAGTAAAGATCGACCTCATACTCCTAAACCTTCATCTGAAGCTCTTCAAATGGAAAAGTTATGGGCCTATAGAAAAACACCAGAGCCAGAACAGCAATTACTTTCCCAAAACATTATTCGACCAATATCTCCTTTTCCAAAAGTTTCTGAAAATATAATGAAAGAAAGCACGATGTCACATTTTGAGAAAAGCTCTATCATTACTCAACAAAGCGAATTGACTAATAAAGAACGACCTCATACTCCTAAACCTTCATCTGAAGCTCTTCAAATGGAAAAGTTATGGGCCTATAGAAAAACACCAGAGCCAGAACAGCAATTACTTTCCCAAAATATTGATCGACCAATATCTCCTTTTCCAAAAGTTTCTGAAAATATAATGAAACAAAGCACGATGTCACATTTTGAGAAAAGCTCTATCATTACTCAACAAAGCGAATTGACTAATAAAGAACGACCTCATACTCCTAAACCTTCATCCGAAGCTCTTCAAATGGAAAAGTTATGGGCCTATAGAAAAACACCAGAGCCAGAACAACAATTACTTTCCAAAGATAATATTCCACCTATTTCTCCAATGACCTCCAATCAAGATTCTTTCAATATACCTATCAAACCTTCAAATGAAGGAATTAAAATGGACAAGCTATGGACTTCTAAGCCGGATAGTCTTCGGAACACTCCCGTGTCTTTTATCCACAGCCAAATAGAGCGTGGAGCATCTCCTAAACCATCATTGGATGGTTTGGCTATGGATAAAATTTGGGCCCACAAACATCCAGGATCTATTTTAAAAAAGACTTGGCCACCCCCTGAAGCCGAGTTAGAAAAACCTGTTCATCCATGGGTAGGGAAACAAACCGAATTGGAATGGCCTCCTCCCACTCAGGAATCTAAAACTTCTGAAGAAACTAAGGAAAATAATATTTCTATTGAGCATTCATTTGAAACATTTAAACAAAAACATATACCTAGTGAAATAATTCCTCCAAAGGTGAAAGATTTTGCACCTTTAACGAAGGCAAGCGATTTTCTTACTAAAGAAGATACAACTTCTTTGGTTTCAAGCCAAATTTCTCAATCAATGGAAAAATGTATTTCGCAAGAAAGTCAAGATAAATTACTCAAAACAGATACTATTATTAAACCTATGTCCCCAGCACCCTTCCTTTCTCTAGAAGCACAAAATATTCTCAAATCAACTGAAGAAAAAAAAATAGAAGATCAAAGACCCGCTTCAAATCTACAACACTATATATCAGAATCAAAAGTTTACCATTCATCAAACATAATTGAAAGTAAAGTAATTACAGAAACTATAACTTCTGAAAATATGAAAATGGAATCGGAAATCTTGAAGTCTACTAAAATTGATCAACCACTTAGGGCTCCTTCTCCACCAATAGTTGAAGAAAATGTTCTTAAACCCTCTTTAGCGAAAATGTCTTGGCCTCCTGGTCAAAAATCACAAATAGAAACCAAAGAATCTACAATTAGTATTTCAAAAAAAGAAATTAAACCGAAACCTAAATTAATACCGTTTCCACAAGAAATCGAACAAATTCCTATTGAACCCGGCCCTCCTCCTGAAATGGGATATGCCCCACCGCCTGAGAGAAAAACATCTTATGTAGAAACAATCGAACAGGATCTAGAAAAAGATCTTGTTAAAACGCCGTCGAAACATTTACCAGGCGCTGTTCGAACAATTCCACCGCCTCCAAAAGAAATAGTTAAAACTCCTAAAATTGTAAAATCTAGTGAAACAATTAAGACTACAGCTGAAAGTTTTGAAAAGTTTCCTGATTTAGAGCCATTCCCTTTTAGGCCGGATCCGCCAAAAACTGTCTCGCCAAGATTACCCCCTCCGCCTAAACCATCAAAATTTATCAAAGGCGAATTCAGTCATGTCAGTGACTATGAAAGTGATCTTGAATCAAGTCATATACTTCCAAAATGGAGAGCCTATGATTCAGATACAGAAGAATTCACATATAGAAAAGTATGCCCGCCGACAATTATAAAACGTGTCCAAAGATCAAAATCCACTGATCCTGATCCGGTTCCGCCTTCTCAGTTTGATCAGCCCCCGAAATTTCAAGGACCTCCAAGACCCACAATCGATTTGTCCTCAAATGAGAAAAAAAAACAATCGGAACAGAGAATATCATCCAAACAGACAATTTCTAAACAAGTAATACAGACTCAGTCTTCTTCTAAAATTATTAAAAAGAAAGAGGAGAAGAAAAAATCTCCACCAGCTCTTAAGCCTGGATCTCCACCCGAATTTATTAATACAGATTCTGCCAAAGTGAAACCTGATTCACCCAAATCCAAAGTTAAAGGACGTCCCATTCTCCCCGATAGCGGTTACATGGCAGATACTGATGAACCTCGTAAACAGATCATCGCTGAACAGGAATCGACTGATCAAATTACCCAAACTAAACAGATTCAAACGAAAACGCATCATTATCATCATCACCGTCATGAACAAAAGAAAATATTTACTTCTTCTAGCACATCCTCTACTCATATCTCTTCAAAGCCGAAGAAGGTGTGAGAATTTTGAGTATTATCGATGTTTTGTTTTGTTTTTGGTCATTTATTAACGGCATGTTTTATTTAATGCTATTAATTTTATATTTATTTTTATAATAATTTTTTATGACATTTTATTTATTTATTTTTTAAGAAATTGATTGAATTAAAATGTGCATCTGGTTCTTTATATAAAATTCTTTTCATTTTTTATCTTTAATATTTTTACTTACCAATTTATAGAGCAGATAATACACCTTTTAGCTCCCACCTTTAAATAGTGTTGGGATAGTTATTAAAATTAATTATTAATTGATTGATGACTTATTTTTGTAGAGAAAAATACATATTTTAACTCTTGTATATTTGGCATGTTTTTCTCGTTGCGAGCATTGAGTTCGCTCAGTATTTCTTTATTGGTGTTCATAAATGTTTGAATCCGATCTCATCTCCTAAATTAATCACAAATCTGACAGCCTCTCTCCAGAATTAACTTAAATATTGGTTTGAGTAAGGTGAAGCATATCCTCACTTGCTTCATCTTATAATCTACCAATGACAAGCACAATTGATAATTTAGATAAATAGTTGTTTGATTGTAGATTGAAAATATTAATATTGTTTTTTTTTGTTTTATTTTATAAATTACTTGAAAAAAAAATATTGTATTTGAATTAAAAATGTAAATTTTTATTTTAGGAACTGTTTACTCCGAAAATCACTAAGGAAGTACATCAAACGGAATTAAGTAAAAAGTCTGAAACATTAGAAAAATTTCCATTCCAAGTAGAAGCTGAAAGGCCGAGCAAGCGAATCGCCGGGCCGCCCCCGCCTAGTCCAAGTAAATTTATCAAAGGGGAATTTCGAGAAAGCGACTACGAAAGTGACTACGAGAAGAAAATCGCTGTTCGATGGAGACCGACCCAAGATAGCGACCCTGACAAGCCAGCGTTTAAGCCAGTTCGACCAGTTTTGACCCCACGTGGAAGTGAACATTCGGAGGGTGGGTTAGATCGCAGAACCCCCACGCCCCCCTCTGCTTTTGATCAGCCGCCCCCTTTAAGTTCCGCCCCACCTAGACCAAAATTTCAACCGATTGAAAAACCCATCAGCAAACCGGATGATCATAAACCCAAACAAAAAATTGTAAAACCCAAACCCTCAAAGCCGGAACCCATCGAAACTATTATCGCCACGCCAGCGCTTCAGCCTGGACCACCTCCGCAAATCGGATACGCACCTCCACAGGGATGTTACCCTGGAGCCGAAGGTGTCGAAACCTCCAACATAGTAAATTTTTCTGAAGCTACTCAAACTGGTCATAGGGTAGTAAGTATGCAGCAAACTACCCGAGTTATTAAATTAGGGGCCGAACAGTTTTCAAATCGTCCTCGAAGACATAGTGGATCGGCCGTTCCTACGCCGACAAAGTTTGTTCCTGGAGAATTCCGGGAAAGTGATTATGAATCGGAAGTCGAAGGAGTGCGTATAAAGCCGCTCTGGAAACCTGGAGACCCTAGAATAGATGATCCGCATTTTCGCAAAGTCGCAGCACCAAAATTAAAATTATCACAGCAGTCACCGAAGGAAACACCTCGTATTCCCACTCCGATGGAATTCGATCATGGTCCAATAATGCCAATTTCGCCAGAAACAATGCCAGTTGTCCCGAAAAAAATACCCAAAGAAGCTTCAAGTAAATAATACATTTTATTTCCTTTATTTATCAAATATTATACAATTTCCATAGAAGAATGCTTGGTTGATTTGATATATATTTAAAATAAAATGATTTTTTTAAAAGCCAATAAATTTTAGTCTTTTCGTTCATTTACCATATAGAAGCCATAGTCAACTGATGATAAATTATAGGAGAACAAATATAGCTAGAAACTATTTCATTTATTTGTAGTGCGAAAGTTTCAGAATTTTTCGCAATTTTTTATGTCTGATTTTAAAACATATATTTATCATTAAAAAAATTTCAATGACATTAAACAAATTATACTCAATTTTTTTATAACTAAAATGACCCTTTGGTTTCATCTCTTATGAAAAGTATTTTGAACACATTTGTAATGGGTGTTTTTTTTAGAGGTTCACAATTTTAAATTAAAATAAAACAAAGAAAAATATTTTTAATATCAATGAAAATGGGTTTATTTGGAAAGATAATTTTATGCCATTAATGTTTGAATATGATTTCGGCCATGTGGCCGCCGCAGCTGGCGCGTAGATGGCACAATTTGGATTTCCATTTTTCACCCACTTTTCGCAGCAATTGGGGCCGTATTTAGCCAATAATTCGCCGAATGTTGTGTTCCACGTGTTCAATCGTCTCTGGTTTATGCGTAGAGTGAAGATAAACCACATGTCCAAGTCACTTGTCTACGCCAGATAAACCAGAGATGATTGAATACTTGGAACACAACATTCGGCTAATTAATGGCGAAATACGGCCCCAATTGCTGCGAAAAGTGTGTGAAAATTGGGAAACTAGATTGCGCTAGCCACGCGCAGCAAAAAAACACCCTTTATTACAAACAACAATTTCAAGCTACTTGGGACCAATGTAAACTTTTTGCCCGAATACTTCTAGCTGAACCCTAATTAAATGGTCCATAATAAATACCCTAGTAGCACAATGTTTCAAACTATATAGTAACTATATGAGTGCCTATCATAGATTCTCAGAAATCTATATAGGCTCAATAGTTATTATATAGTTTGAAACATTGTTGCTACTAGTACTTTTGTAAAATCATGACTTCATTTATCTTTTCGAGACTTTCCCTATAAAAATATTCAATTTTTTCTTATGTCCTGCATCTATATAAACTGCAAGTTCTGAATCTAGAAAGTCCAAAATCGAATCAGTTTTTCGTTTCGGAAATACAAACATTTTGGTAGCAAAACAAACTTTCTAACACCTTTCCTATCTCAAGCTATCGTGGGTATCCGAATCACAGACTAACAGAAGAATACTTAATTTATTTTTCGTGATTCAACCAAGTATGCTTTAACCAAATTGTTATAATATTTCGTCCCCTCTCTCCCTTAACATCAATTATTAAACATGATTCGCTCATATTCCAGATATTGCTAGTAAACACATGAATGCGATGAGTACGGCTTTTAAATCGAAAGCTCAACAATTTGTCCAAGACATATTCTCGGATGTAAATCAACAGAAACAAAGTCAATTACCAGCAAAGACTTCAGATGAGACTGACGACCCTCAGGTTTATCGGGAAGAAAATCGCTTAGCTCAATATGGTTTGTATTATTATTATTTTTTATTTTAAGTAATTGTTTTCTTTTTTGTACAGTATAATTTTCTTTTTTATACAATAGAAATATTTTAATATTCTTACTTCAATAAATGCCCCAGGTATATACCCAGAGAGAGGACACAAAATTTAAACCATGAATCCATGAAAATCTAATATAAATATCTCATAAAATTTTATTTAACATAACTTTTATTGCAATATTTTTATACACTACGGTGCAAAAAAATCGAGCCACCAATAAAAACTTTAGTAAATAGTAAATTATTTTTAATTTTTTTACAAGTAACCATACATTTACTGAAAAACGGTTTATTACAAGTGTACCTACTTGCCACTTGTCGTTGACTTAGCCCTTGATTAATTAGGCACACAATTTGAACTGCTTGAACTTCAGAAATAGCCATTTTTTATATTTTATCTTTCTATCAATGATCCTTAATTCAAAATGATTCATTTTTTTGATATTTCAAATGGAATTTGTCTTTTATTAAAACTTTATTTAAATTAAAGTAATATTGAAAAAGTAGGATAATTTGTAATTGTATCTTTAATTTAATTTCATTTAATGAATTGGCTAAGGGACCAGTTATGGGAAAATAAAAAGTTGAAATAAAAGCCAACTTCTATTTGATACTTTATTTTGGGCAGACGTAATCGATATTTTACAACGTTTCGAGCGCTACACCGCTGCTCTTCATCAGTGCACGTCAACTGGAAAAGATTATTGCATGTTTTAAATTTTTGTTTTAACATTTATAATAAATTTTTAAAGGGTGGAATTGAGTATTATATGCTACTTAAAAATTTATTATAAATGTTAAAATAAAAATTTAAAACATGCGTAATCTTGTCAGTTGACGTGCACTGATGAACAGCAGTGTAGCGCTCAAAACGTTGTAAAATATCGATTACATCTGCCCAAAATAAAGTATCAAATAGAAGTTGGCTTTTATTTCAACTTTTTATTTTCCCATAATTGGCCCCTTAGCCAATTCATTAAAATAAAATAGGGCCACCAAACACGGTCTTTTTAATTTTACTTATTTTTACTATGAAATTCAAAAACTATCACTCATATTTATTGAATATGTTAGTTTAAGAGTTAATAGAACAAATTATATGGTTATTTGTAGCAATTTTAAAAATAATTTATTATCTATTAAGGTTTTTATTGGTGGCTCGATTTTTTTTAGTGTATTAATAAATAGAAAATTAATTTGAAAAAAAAAATTCAGCCTCTCCGAAATTTTTTTTCGGATTACGCGCCTGATAGCATTTGTATATTTCCCGAAATATTCAACCTAAACATGGTTATTAACTTTTTATATTAAATAATTGTTGACTAATAACTTGGGAGCTGGTTAATTTGAAGATTTGCCTCTAAAGACATTTGCAGAGAATCTGATTATATATAAAATTCTTCTGTTTTGAAACGACGAAGTAGGGACTTGATGAGGGTGAATGGTGATTATTTACTTTTTACCAAAAAACAAAAATATAAATAAATAATGTAAATAACCAAAACAGAAGCGTAGCCACGGGGGGGGGGGGGGGGGTAACCCGTGCCACAATGAGGTTGAAGTTTTGAAAAAAATTTCTGCGCGTCTCAAAATAAGAAAATTTCGGAGTTTTTTCAGTTTTTCTTGAATAACTCTAAAACAGCTTATCAAATCAAAAAGATATCAAAGATAAATTAAAGCTCTTTAAATTAAGCGTAAAATGATAACAATTTAATCTATTTAGGTATAGTAGAACCGGTACTAACGCCTGTCAAAAAACAGCCCCCGGGATCACTTTTGAATATCCCTAAACTCGTACTTTTTTCGATTTTTCTCCATTTTGACCTTGAAGGAGCACGTTTTCGACAAAGATGACTCTATACATTTTTAAACTAAATTAAATTTGCTACAATTTAAATAAAGTTTCATTCTAATTGGATAATGGTAACATGAGGTTGAAGGTTTGAAAAACTAATTTTTTGCAAAAAAATCGCTGTTTTTCCTTCATAAAATGAAAACCACTCATCCTAGAAACTTGATTCCTATCTCATTCTCTAGGAAATTTTGTTGAATTGAACGTTTATTTGGACCACTTTTTTGTTAAAACTCTTAGATTTAGATATCCAGAATTTTCCATGACGAAATTTTGTTAGCCACCCTAGTAGCACAATGTTTTAAACTATATAGTAACAATATAGCCCCTATACTAGGGCAACCTCAGATTCGGATTCAGAACACCCAAAAACATAAAGGGTCGAAGAAATTACATCTATCCCTAAACTTTGCGGTAAAAACACAATTTAACTGGACTATTTGTTTTAATAAAAAAAAATTTCCACTAAATATTTTGCTTTGTGGATTGACCCCCCCCATGAAAATTTTCTGACTACGCCACTGAACCAAACCCATATGGTAAAACTTGGTTGGTTCTTTGCCTGTCTGTTTATCACACACCTGTAGCAATATTAAAAAAAAAAACGCTATGAAAAAAAAAACTTTAATAAATTTTCCTGCTCTTAGGAAGCAAACATATTGATCCAGATACTGGACTGATTTATTTCAAATACGATTTCGGATATGAATTCGGGCTGGTACTGCCAGGCGAGAAATCGAAAGCAAGCGACGCTGCTGCGGGGCGAAATCGTCGACACAGTCTTGAGCCTAAGCCAACGTCAACTGAGTCAGTTCCATTTCCAGTCATTCACGAAACAACAAAAGCAAAAGATTTAAAATCTCCATTCTCGAATCAAATGAAACCGAAACGATTTAGTCATTCGAAAGCAGTCAAGTGGGAGTCGGAAAGTGAATTGTCCGAGGGTGAAGGGGCCCACCCTGGTGGCGTTGCCCGGAAAAAACAAGCTAGCCTGCCGCAGCCGAAGGCGCAGCAAATAACAGCCCCACGGATCCAAATCCCGGGCTGGGACCAGGGCACTGGGACGCCCACATCGCTCTCGCCCAGCGTCGCCTCCTTGACTCCTGGAGGACGAGACTCAGCAGGTTGGACATCTCTCCATCGTCTCATCTCCATCATCTTGTGTTGTGTCTCTGTGTGCCATTTCCATTGAACGCCCCCTCATTTACTCACAGTTTACTTTGCTGTTTAATATCTTATCTTATAGATAACCCTTTTTTTTATTACTAATTAAGTGTTTTGCTATTTTTTTAACATGATGATTTTGAATTTCAATTACTAATTTATCTTTGAAATTTCTTATTTATATAATATTAAAAAATCAACTGGTGTGTTCACCACACAACTTTCACATTTTCATTTATTTGAAGTCTCGTGATACTACTAATTTACACCCTCTTCCTTTATTACGTTTTTTTTTATTTTCTCAAAAACCACTCTAACGATTTTGAGAAAATCAAGAAAAAGGAAACATCTTTCAAGTAAATGTCCACTTCCGGTTTTCCGATTTCAAAAGCTTGATCTACTTCTTCTAGCCTATATCGAGCTTAAGTTTTGAATTTCGTATCTCTGAGACTTATGGTTGCGAAACGCAGGGGGGTACATATGGTACGTACATACGTACGCACTGGCCAATGGATTTTTGGCCTCTGGGGACCCCAATTTCCGGTTTTATGTCCTAAATCCGATTTTCAACTATTAAGGGCATCGAAACGATTTCCTTCCACCTAGAAGTTACAAAATGAAATTAACTTTTTTCATCTCTGAGATACAAGCTCTCAAAGAGTCAGGACCCAGACAGGGCATCGTAATATTTCCACATTATATTCTATGAATATAAATGTGAAAGTAAAAATGTGTATCATTTGTCGAAAGTAGAAGAGCTGTTGATTTATAAAAAGATATTAATGAGGTTGTCCTCCACTGGATCCAAATAAACACATATATATACCTATATATTTTTAAACATGATGATTTTGATATATATATATATTTGTTAGAAACTCTAGTTTCGAAGGTTTGACCTTCATCTTGATCTGGTCACATAACATAACGTTCTTATGCTATGTGGCCAGCTCACTTTTACAACAAAACAAATTTATTTATATCTAATCGGGTATTCGAACACATGAGAAATATCAGATAAGAAAATTATGCTAATTAGAAAGACTGATGATGGTCAAACCTTCGAAACTATACTCTCTTTTAAATAAATTATATATACATATTTTATATTCGTTATATGTTTATTTCCATCACGCAAAGTATATCCTCTTAAAGAATATTTTCAATGCTATTTAAAATAAAATTGTATTGAAATTGAATGATAAAGTAAAAACTTCAAAACGATAGGTCATATAAAGTTTGTTCTGTTGCCAAAAATTGTGTTATTATAAATCGAAAAACTTTTTAAATTTTGACCTTGCTTGCTTCAGAAGTAGCAGTTGGAAAATTTAGAAAATCAGGACTAAATGAACGGTTCTAGATAGAGAGCTAAATTTGACGCACAAATTTATATAAAAATCGATTGTCTTAAAGTCGGTTTACTGACGATAGTTGAACGTGACAACGTCATAAGAAAATACCATTCCATCAGTATTTTCTTATGACGTTGTCACGTTCAACTATCGTCAGTAAACCGACTTTACAGACAACCGATTTTTCTCCATCTATTGCGCAGCTAACTTTGTTCTTTTTCTTCCTCTTCGTCGTGAGTGCTGTATTTATCCTTTCCATCGAAAATCTCCTTCCCTCTCGTTCTATCTAATTTAAAAGCGCGCGCTCCTTCTTGCGCATTCATTTATCTCCTTCTTGCTTGCTCATGAGTTTCTCCCTCTCTCTGTCCTTTTATAAAAAAGGCCCCCCCGTTCCCTAGGTTTTTCTTAGTTTTTAAAAAAATCTATAATTATTTAGGATAGATCACTTGTTGAATGTCCATCAGAGGAAGTTGAAAATAGACAGGACATAGTAGGGTTTATATTTATATATATATGAGTGAGCAAGCAAGCAGTCAGACTAGAGTAGAGCGCTCACGAGGGAAAGAGATGGAATACGAGTTGGGCATTGTGGCTAGGGAGGGTGCGAGTGAGAGAGAAGATAGAAAGAAACAGCTCGTTCCGCGCTCTCGCTTGCACTTCAAGCCTTAAATGGAACGCCTCAGATGAGTCATGTTTTTTCGAGAGTGCAGCCGGCTTTATCGATTTATAAGACGGTGTCACGTCAATAAACTGCACTTCTCTTGGCTTAAAAATTAACAAACCACCAAATCTCTGAAACGGTACCAGCATCGAAAAATCTCTTTTTCTTATAATTTTTTTTTTTGTTTATTATACTCGTATGAGATTTTGTGTGGCTATTAACGTCGTTTAATTTTTAAGAAATTTAGGAAATATTTTGTAAAATTTAATCAAAAGTACTTTTTTTTGATCAATTTTAATACTCTCCTCCATACTATTTATTGCAAAGTAAAAAAATATCAGAAAATCATTAATTCTAAACCAGATAAATGAAAAATATCAATTTTGATTCAGTTGATATTTATTTTTCTGTTATATGTTGGATTAATATATTTTTGGATGCACATATTTTTTATTGTTTTGTTTGAAAATAATTTTTAGCTTTTCCGCATTTTATTTATTTAACATTTGGAATGTTAATTTTAAATGTCAATGTGTCCTAGCTAAGTTAAAATTTATTTCTACTTTAGAGAAGTATAATTCTAAATATTCTAATTTTTTTTTCCCAGCGACATCTCCTTGGCCAAGTCCGAGTAAGTTTTCTGGAGGAGAAACCTCTACATCGCCTGTTGTAGTGGCTTCGACCTATACAGCAAATCAGCCTCGTAAACCACCTGTATTCATCACAGTACGTTGCTTTTTAATATTTTCTAAAAAAATAACACAATGGGCTTGCGGGTTTTCTAGGGCTCTGCATTAATAAAGCTACAAAACGGAAACCTTACACTGAAAAAAGATATATTTATAGTTAAGAGATTATATTTGATATGAATAGACGGTGAAATTGATCTCTGTTCAATATGAATAAATGATATACGTATTTTAAGTATTCTCATATTTTTGGAGCAACTCTAGATATATTAATAGTTAAGATGCCGCTATTTGAACCAAGCACCAATAAGTAAATTATGAAAATATTGTTATTTGAGTAAAATAGTGGAATAGTTAAATTTAATAGTTGGGTATTTAAATGGAATAATACGTAATTACGACAAGAAATTATATAAACTTGAATATTTTTTATTTATAATAAATATATGTATTTCTGACTAGAAGATGAGTATATTCATTTGATGTAGAATCTACATATATTCAATCAAATGAATTATATAAATATTTATTTTAATTATTCATTTGGTTGAATTAATTAGATAAAAATTTGAATTATTATATTTCATTTAAGGTACACGGCAATCTAATTTTAATATATATTACTTAGTATTACTTCTAATCTTATAGTGGGTTTTAAAATTAAAAAAAAAACAATTAATAATGTAAACAAAAATTTTTGTTAATTTTTTTTAAAAATATCTTAATTATTAAGATATCACTATTTGCAAAAATTTAAGTCGTTTTTTATAAAAAAACAATTGTTTAGATATAGTAAGAGGTTTCACTAGAAGTAAACAAAACATTCATTTGAAACTAAGAGATATCTAATAGAACAAAATAAATCACTCAAGTAAGTATATAATATGTATATTTGGATTAAATACCTAAAAATTTGGTGATATTTGGAATGATTTCGATATATCTTGATTATTAATTAAATATCTTTGGAATAAATAAGAGCTCACTAAAGATGCTCAACTCTATCTATTTATTATAAAGAAATTGTTTTTTTAGTGTATGGTATATTTATATTCAATTTATTGTCATGTACTTTTTGCTTATCTATAATTAAATTTAATTATAATAGTTAGCCATTGCAATTAGATATTTCAATTTTCCAATTTTTGAATGATCCTTTTCTAGCCCCTAAGAGACATCGCAGTGATGAGTGGGCAGTCGGCTCGTTTTGAGTGTATTGTGCAAGCTGAGCCTCAACCCAACATTCTCTGGTCCAAGGGAGAAGGTGCAATAATTCAACCATCGCCTCAACATGTGATTGAATTCAGAAACGGCGTTTGTCGCTTAACTATCCCACGAGCTAGTCAAGGTAAGCATTTCTTTCACAGAAAAACCTATCCTATTTCTTATTTTAACATATCTAGTATAATATGAGCCGTTTATTTTCAATGTGGTCTAACTCCAATTTTGTAAAAAATGAGTTAATGACAGATTTAGTTAGACATAGATATCTTCTTTTAATATTTATAATATCACAGCCAAAGAAGTACAATATCCTCATGAATTCATCAAAATATATATAAATATATGTATTTATAAAAATATAAATACAAATATCTCAAAATAACAAATATTGGACTTACACCACTTTCAAAATAAACGGCTCATATATCGAAGTTTTGTAATAGTCCACAATACTATTGGCTTCTTTACTTAGTTTATTTCAAAACACTTTGTCCAAAATATTTATGGGAAAACATGGGCGCTACTAAAATATCCTATATGACGTACATTTTAAAAGTAATACATACCTATATTATATTATTATTTTTATTTTCACAATGTCTTGCGTACCGTGACTATATTCTTTATCTTTAATAAAAAATTTTCCAGTTATTCCTGAATGAGGCGAAATTGCCTCAAAGCATTGTTATAAAATAAATACACTGTGGTGCAAAAAAAGTGGAACACTTAGATTGATTCGGTGTCAAAAGAGGGCCTATCCCTGGTCTCTTTGACATCAACCCTAATTCCCGGAGACGTCTTCTGCTAGTCCAAACACTTAGGTTGACTTGTCGAGTTTGTAGAAGGCGCTGTTGAATTTGAGCTGCTATATGCAGTATGCCGATCCCTCAATACCTCCAATAGTATGATTCGGTCATCTCTCTCATTTGAAGCTCTAATTCGACCAGATCCCGGTCTCCTGGCATTAGAGTTTGTTTCTCTATATCGTTTTCCAGCTCTGTGGATACTTCCAACCGATGCTTCAAGTCGTTGAGCTTCATACCTACAGATACGATCTTCCATCATTTATTAAAGCTACAGCTTGAACTACTTCCTCGGTCTTTAGAGACATTATGCTTGGACAATATTTCAAATGAAATGAAATTAAAAGATGAGATATTCAAATCGAACTGATAAACATTAAAATATTCAATTTAATTCGATATTAGACGATAATCATTTAATACAATTCAATAAAGGGATCAGATTTCAAACCTGAAAATTTATACTAGTTTAAATAAATTTAATTTTAAAGGGTTTAAATTAAAGTAATACATTGTTTTCACTCTAAAAATGTTTAAAAATATTTGTACAATCACAGAATGTATTAAAAGCTTAAATAAAATATGTTTTTTTCTAAAAATTATTTGAAAAAACTAATTTTTTTTTTAATGCAATCGAATGCAAGAAGGGGTGCGCCAGTAAAGATGCAGGAGCTCCTATGGATCTCGAAATAAATTTGGCGGCTCCCGTAGTTAAGGTTAGTGGCCACCCCTGGCATAGAACAAGAGATACAAGAGGACTGGACGAAAATAGAAAACTATTCGTATTTTCCAATATACAAACAAATCGTAAGAGAGAATTGGAAGGAGTGGAAGAATGTGAAAGAGAGTGAGATAAAGATATGGACAAGAGCGAGATGTGGAAACACTTATAATCTTGGGAGATTCGGAAGGAATAGTGAAGGAGGAGAAGAAGAAGATGAAAGAAGAAAGGAAGACACTTGGAAGGGGTTGGAAGTTCGAGGACTTTAGAGAACGATGGGGGCAGAAATAATGGAATTCCTGAAGCACGAAGAAAACAAATATTCGATGGAGATCGCAAAAGAAAAGAGGAATTAGATTGGCTTAATCAAAATGTATGTATATTTGTACCAAAGCCCAAAATGAGTATGTACCTTTGTATAAATGGAATAAATAAATAAATACGAACATTATCTGATAAAGATTTTAAAGTTTTAAAATAGAGAGAGGCCTTTATGTAGACATAATAATAAAACAAAAAAAAGAAATTGAAGATATTTGAATTTTCACCTGTTTGGTATTAACCAAAATATTATTGCTAGAAGATTTGGATCCAATAACTGAAGATGGGTTTTTCTCATCTGAAAATCATCTAAGATTAATAAAATTGGTAATATATTTGAGTCTGATTTTTATACATTTATAAATAACAGATATATTAATTTTTTAGAGGAAAATGAACAATAAAAGGTGTTATATTAAATCATCAATTGCGACGTTTTTTTTTGTTTTTTGTTTTTTTTAATGCAATCGAATACAAGAAGGGGTGCACCAGTAAAGAAGCAGCCCCTATGGATCTCGAAAGACCCTTGCATTACCGAAGAGAAGGGAGAGGAGGGTGGAGACGTAGGTGTTTATGCACTCGGGTTTTGAAGGTTTGAAGATTATAAGTGCAGGGAAAGATGGAGGCTGGGAGAGAGTTCCAGTTCCTTGAAGTCATGGGGATATATGTATTGGCGAATGAAGTGGTCCGGCACTTTTCTAATTTGACCGCGAAAGAGTATTGGGAGTCGGCAAAACGCGTGCTACGCGCAAAGCATGCTTTGGGGGGAATTATTGATTTTATCTCATCAGAGCACCTGCCGTGATAGTATCTATAGAAAAGGGAAAGGGCAGAGACATTTCTTCGGTGAGCTAGCGAGTCGAGGGTGTCGGTGAGGGTAGAATAGTCAATTAGCCTGACGGCTCGTTTCTGAATTGCATCCAGGGTAGCAAGAGAATATTTAGAGGCTCCTCTCCATAGATGAGAGCCATATTCGAGATAGGGGCGGATTTGGGCCTTGTAGATGGTGAGAAGTTGTGGGGGTTTGTAAAATCGCTTGGACCTGAATAAGAAGCCAATCTTCCTTGCTGCAGATTTCGCCACAGAGGAGATGTGTTCATTCCAAGACAGGTCAGATGTGACTCAGACGCCCAACATGGATAGGCTGTCACACATTTTTAGGGTATTTTTCTAAGTGTTCCACTTTTTTGCACCACAATGTATATAAATCTGCCAAAATGCATTCTATAATGGAATGGAATTTATCCCTTATTGGAAATCACATTTTCTAATTTAATTTTAATTTAAAAATGTCCCTCTGCATCTCTTTATTTATATTTGTGTATGTATGTATTTGCGAAAAATGTGCAGATTCTTATATTTTATCAATCTTATTTAATATTATGTTTCTACCTATAAAAATAAAATAAAATAAAATTTTCAATAAGAAGAGTGGGTGTTGGTGTTTTGTTTTAGTGGACGAAGGCGTCTACACGTGCACAGCCACCAATTTGATGGGCACTTCTGCCACCTCAGGCACTCTCCATGTGCCAGGTGAGCGAAAATCGTATATTTCACTTTGAGTAAATTATATTATACAAGCGAATGATTGCCTCTTATGATATTATATTATATTTATTTTCATTTTTATTTCGTGAAATTTGAGAACCAAATTTTATTTTGAGCTTCAAACTGTATAAGAATTAGCTAGTTATATACGTATTATGTAACATAATCGAAAAATAGAATACTTATTTATTTCTTATTCATAAAACTTTTCTATGATTTTTTTCTATTTCTCGATTAATTTACGCCAAACTACATGACCCGACCTATTTTTGATTTTCATCTTTTTTTTTTTATTATTTTATTTTTAATAAAGTAACTTCTATGAGAAATTTCAATTCATAATTAAAACTCTTCAAAAATAATATTTTTACTTTACTTTAAACTAAAAAAAAATAGTTATTCAAAACCAATAAAAAGGATATATACATTTTTATCAGTAGATATCTATTTTTCTATAACCTCGAATTCAATCTAAATTAAAAAAAAATATATTTTTCATAAAGTTTATTAGTAATGAAGCTGTTGAAGCTTTTATTTTTGTGATTAATTTAATTAAAGTTTGAATTTTTATTTAAATCATACATAATTAATTATAGTTATTTATTAAACACGAACAAATAATACAATATAAACTACGACGTTTCGATCGATTTATTCTGCGATCGTTCTCAAGTATGAGCACCCACTCCGAATATTAACTGAGCAATCACGTGTCGGTCAAGCTATAGACTCCATGTACAGTCCAGTCAAAAAACCAACACACTGACGACTTTTTTGACTGGACTGTACATGGAGTCTATATAGGCCTGACCGACACGTGATTGACTCAGTTAACCTATAATCGGAGTGGGTGCTCATACTTGAGAACGATCGCAGAATAAATCGATCGAAACGTCGTAGTTATATTGTATTATTTGTTCGTGTTTAATAAATAATTATAATTTCATAAAGTTGTTTATAACTATTTCTAACTTTTTGAAGATTTGTCATTAATGCGATAATTTTGCATTGAATTAATGACCGAAATCAAAACTAGGTCTGGTCCTGGGTTGTTCGCTGATTTGGCGTGGAATGCATTGCCTATTAGGTACTCATATATATCACGAATTGTGTAGTATTCGATAACATTATTTAGGGGCGCTTGTTCTCATGTTTCATTTTGTGCAATTGTGGATGGGAGGGCTGCATGTTTCGGTTCTGGTGATGGTCTTACTACTTACTTAACCTCTACTTAGAGGCTGGTAAAGGTTCTTTATTGCTCGTTCTATCATTTCATTTAGAAATTTAGAAGCAAATCGGCTCGTTGCATGAATATACGCTTCATTAGGGTCAAGTCACGGATGCCATGTTATTTTTTAAATTTCCAAACAAAAAAAAATGACCTAAGAGATTATTGTAAATATAAATTGCAATAAATAAACTACCGAGAGTTTAATTGCCTAGTCAACCTCTCCAAACTAGCCGTTCGGAACCGGCGTTAAAAAGTAGGTCCCGTATATCTGTGTAAAACAACTAAAGACACTCAGCACAGGTATATGTGGAGAGGAGCCGAAACGTCAGGGAAACCTGATATGCCACTTAAAAAAAGGAGTATAGATAATAGTAATTTGTAATCTATAGTGGAGATGCCAGTGTTTTCTTGCCGAAATCGTGAAACCCAGAAAATGACTTTCCTTCCATGACAAACAAGATTTTTTACTCTACATTAAAAAATAATTATATATATATATATATATATATATATCAAATGAATAAAAAAAAATAATAATAAGACCCTCAGGTTACAATTAATAACTGATAGGCGAATTCATAAAATAGATACATATTATTTTTAATTTTGTGGGTTCGATAGCTAATTTTAAATATTTATTTTCTTTCAAATAAAAATGATATCTTTATTAAATAAATGATTGTAATATTTATAGTAATTATTTGAATTAATACAATCCCACCCATTAAGTTAATTAAGTTTGAAGATAGAGAAGCTATTTGATGATGAATATCATCGTAGCTTTGAAACACGATTTTACCGGGCTAGTTATACTAGCAAAGTGATTTTTTCGTGTGTCTGACCATGCACCCAAGGTCTAGGACAACAAAAATTGATAAGAATACCTCTTATCAGTATATTTCCATAAACCCTTGTAAAATCTCGATTGGGCAGATTGCTCAAGTTCAACCAAGTTTGGCCGTGACGAGATCACTAATGGAGAGTGTATTGATTGAATCAAAAAACAGAAATCCAAAATACAATTGCTTTTAAAGAAAGCTCATCTTTGAAAATGGTTGCGAAATATTATTGTTCGAAAATATTTGTAAAACATTTATTTATTCTTTTTTTTATTAGTTCTTGTCTCTCTTTATGTAACATTATTATTTCTTCTTGTAAATAAAATTTAAAAGAAACGAAAATTAGAATAATTTTTATTTTTTATCTTATCGATCCTTCCTTCTTCATCTTTCTTAGCTAACTCAAATGATTGGTAAGTAAATTTTCTACTATTTAACCCATGGTTTGGTATCATCTCACTAATTGAAATTTATTCATGTGCATGTTCATTTATCACATATCGCCCACTTAATATATTAACTTTCATTTTTTTTCATAAATTAATATTTAGATAAATGATAGAATTTGAAATTACTAATTAAATTCTTTTAACAACATTTTTGAAATTTTTCTATAAGATTAAAATAATAGAATTAGATGAAAATTGTTTAAAACATATATTTGTGAATTTATTTAAGAATTTCTTATCAAATCGAAATGAATCGAGGCCAGTTAGCTAGCTTATCTTATCGAGCGAGAGCTAGCACAAAACGGTTCAAAACTACTAGTTGACAAGGAATTGAAATGTGGGGGCAAAACTGAGAGGAGGAAAGTATCATGGTACAAGTATAGAATGATCTCTCTCCCTTTGTAACTAAGGCATTGCATGGATGCCAAATTAAAGTTCATTACTGTATCAATCTAGGTAAGAAAATATCAAGTCGAAAGAAACGTCGTAGTTACCATATATTGTATTATTTTGTTAGAGTTGGTGGCTGTGATGAAACTGTATTAGATGAAGGAGGAGGCACAAAGATGTAATCATTGCTCACCAAAACACCCACAAATGCTGGCCTGAATTTTATTTGGCCTTCAGTATAACTCCTAATTAACTGAAGATGGTCAAATAAAATTCCAGGCTGAAACGTTTTTGATGAAGGTGTTTTATTGAACCCAGTATTCCATCTTTGACTGATACCTCCTCTCCTAATATTGTATTATTTGTTCGTGTTCAATAAATAATTATAATTAGTTATTTTAAACAAAATTCCAACCCTTATTAAGGAGGTTTGGGACAGCTTATCTATCTGGTTGATCTACGAAAAAATCTTTTGTATTTCTGCAGAGTGACAACTTCGCTTACTAAATTTTTAATAAAAAAAATTGTTAATAATGAGGTTAATTTCGAATACAAATCTTTGTTTTGATAATATTAATAAAAAGAATATTGAGATAAATTTTTCTCATTATAAAAACATTTATTTAACACAAAAACGATTTCAACAAATAGAGTTGGAATTCTACACTAGTGCTTTTGTTATATTCTGTTGGCTGCAAATAACTTTTTATTTTTACATTTATGAATAACTAATTAACTAGACTGTCAAATCTATTGAAAAATGTATCATTCGATTCATAAAAGTTGAATTATTGATCTGTATAGATTTGTTGAAAATGGTATAGTTTGTATAGAAGTTGTAGCCCTTTTAAAAGCTCGGTCCATTTACTTCCATGTTAAAAGGACAATTTTAAATAATTTATTTCTCGGTAATGGGACAGACGATCAACTTCAAATTTCGGGAATAAATATTTAATACATCAATGATTCGATGGTAAAAATTTGAGAATTTTCTTATAAAAATGATAAACAGTCCCGAACCTCCTTAAATCGAAATCAATATCATATTTAGATATTTATCATTTAAAATTATTCGTCAATTCCCGAAACTGCAAACACCGTACCGAATTTGGAAAAAGTTTTTTCTCTAATTTTATTATTTAAATCACACAAAAGACATTTTATTGAAATAATTATAAAAAATATTATGAAGACAGCCTATATATTATTACTTTGGCATTGAAAAGAACATCCTGAACAAATACCAAGACTATGAATTTGCTTGTTTGTTTAAAGAGATATTTTTAGAGTGAATTATTATTAACAAGATCATCCCTAAAGCTAAAAATAGAAATTTGCGGAAAAATTAGAATAAATAATATTAATAAGTTTTCAAAAGTATGAATAACTTTCTCAGTAAAAAGAATCAACCTGCTTAACATGATTTTTTCTGACTATTTATTGTGGTTAATCATCTATCGAGATTAATAAGGAGAAATCAATGAGCAGACGATAAAATCTCTTCAATGTATCGAGATATCTATTTTAGGAGATTTTTTTCAAAATTGTTTGAGTCAATTGACATGATTTTCAACCAAGAAGAGAATTTCATTAATTAATATTAGTTATTTTCATATTACAACAAAAAAGAAATTCGTCCCTTGTTGGGGGGCCACCATTTTTCCTTTTAAATGCATTTTAAAAAAAAATCTTGTCTTTTTTTCTTCTATCCAATTAAGAATTTTTTCTATTTGTATTACCACGTCCGTCTCTCTGGGGCTCCACAGAACCTTCAGTCTTTTAAGCAGTGGCGTAGCCAGAAAATTTCCTATGAGGGAGGGAGGGTGGGGGGGAAGGTCAATCCCCAAAGAAAAATATTTAGTGGGAATTTTTTTTTATTAAAACAAATAGTCCAGTTAAATTGTGTTATTACCCAGAAAGTTTTGGGGTAGTTGTAATTTCTTCGACCCTTTATGTTTTTGGATGTGCTGAATCCGAATCTGAGGTTTGCTAACAAAATTTCGTGACGGAACATTTTCAAAAATGCCAAAAAAAGGTAAAAATCTCATTTTTTTGGCCGTTTTTTGCTTATAACTCGAAAACTATCAACTTTTGGTAAATAATGCTGCCTATCGAAAATGAAAGTTGATTAGATTTCCTACAGATTTCATCATTTAGGTTATTTTCCGGCCAACCGTTCGGGCTCAAGCGCTAGTTGGAAAATTCGAGTATTTTTTCTGTTTCCGCAAATCCCAAAAACTCGCACTTTTTTCGATTTTTTCCTCATTTTGACCATGAAAGAGCACGTTTTCGACAAAGACTACTCTATACATTTTTAAACTAGATTAAATTTCCTACAACAGTTTCATCTTGATAATGGTAAACTGAGCCGGAATGAGGTTGAAGTTTTGAAAAACTGCAATTTTTTGAAAAAAATCCCAGTTTTTTCTTCATAAAATGAAAACCACTCATCCTAGAAACTTAATTTCTGTCTCATTCTCTAGAAAATTTTGTTGACTTGAACGTTTAATTGGACCACTTTTTTGATAAAACTCTTAGATTTATAGATATATAGATATCCACCATTTTTGTATCCGATTAGCCGGGGAAAAAACCTATATGATGGAATTTGTAGGAAATTTTGAGAACTTTTATTTTGAAAAGGAAGATTATTTAGGAAAAGTTGATAGTTTTCAAGTTATAAGCAAAAAATCGCAAAAATGAGATTTTTTTTCATTTTTATGCATTTTTGACAATGTTCCGTCACGAAATTTTGTTCACAAACCTCAGATTCGGATTCAACACACCAAAAAACATATATGATCAAGAAATCAATACTCCAAAACTTTCCCGCGAGGGGCCCTTTAGAGAACAATTTAACTGGACTAAAAAGGTACTTCAAGAAATTAAGGGGGGTTCTGACCCCCAAAATCCCACCGTGGCTCCGCCTCTGCTTTCAAGACCCGCTTCCATAGATACCTTCAACTCCATCCAATCATTGAAATTTCTTCTTCCTTTCACGATACAAGGGTCTATCGCGGAATACAGAGGTTGTACCTTTTTGGTGTAACTTCTTCTTGCATCAAATCATTCTAAAAAAATATATTAAATTTGCTAGAAGATGGAATAAGTGAAAATCATATAAAATGATTGTTGAAGTTATACCAAAATACATAATTATTATTGTTAGCCACTGTATTTGTGAATTTATTTTCGAATGCAAGATGATTTGTTTTGTTGAAATGTTGAGTATGTTTTCGATGACTCTGATATTTACCAAGCGCGCAAGATTAATGTTTGTCCCTCCTGATGCGAACTCTGCCAACTCGGGCTCAAAATAACCTGCGCTTTTGCTGTTTGTGCTTGCTTGTTAATGGGATTCCCTTCCCTTGGGAGCATCACTGCGAATATAACTCTCCTCGGCCTCCAACCAAACCAAACCGTTTAAACAACTAACAGCTAACTGATCAGGTTAACATAAGACAATAGAAAATTATTTATTAAGGCTAAAAAACATGAAAAATACTGACTATATAAAAACTATCGTATATCAAAAGAGAAATTTCCTCTAAAATAAACTGGATTAGACAATTTTGATCAGATGTTCTCATCTGAGTCCACAATGTTTCGAGAGTTAATTTTGAAGTCGTTTTGAAATATTTCTAAAGTCAGTCCAGGCGAGGTACACTGTAAAAAACAATTTCTTTATAATAAATATATTGATAGAGTTGAGCATTTTTAATTAGCTCTTATTTATTCCAAAGATCTTTTATTAATAATCAAGATAAATCGA
>JALMQS010000799.1:0-68587 GCA_024734495.1 Forficula auricularia
CTAAAAATATTTTCGCAAGCTAGAAGATCAAGTACAGTCGATGGTGGGGAAGTAATCTCCGAAATCGAAGCCTCAAATACAATGTATACATTATTTCATGTAAAAAATTGCTTCAATAAAATTATTATTTATTATTTATTTAATTGATTAAAAAACTCGATAAATTGTTATTTAATTAAAAAAATAATTATACGGAATTTATTTATATACCTATATACACATAATCTGTGGACCACTAGAAAGCTAGAAATGCAAAAACTGGGTGCGGGGTGGGGATGGATGTGGGGAGTGCAGGAGGTGGGGTGCAATGGTAAGGGATCGGGGGTGGGGCGGAGGTGCGGGGTTTCGGGTGGGGGGTGGCGGTGGGGGGGGCGTTTGGTTACTGTGCATCGCTCGGTGGGTCCAGGTACTAAACAATTAAGTGAATTAGATACTAGATAGACATGATGTGAGCGTATTGAATTTTATTATGTTTGTAACATTATAAAAAATTATGAAGTGAATTTAATTTAGGAACAAATTAAAGATTTTAGTATAAATATTTTTACATTTCAGATCTCTGAAGCAGGGCTTCGTCCCCTCGGGAATTGAACCCAAGCGCTAACTACCTTGCCGGGCCGTTAGCCAAACCCTAGTGATGCCCAAAGCAAGAATAAGACTTTGCTTTGCTCATATTAATACTCAAAATCAAAATAATAATAATATTTTTCTTATAAGTGCATCAGGACTTTCTAAACACCTTATAGAAGACTTTACAAACACACCCTCTGCCTATATTAATTAGTGATGAGCAGAATTGGCTCTTGGTCTTGCTGCAAGACTCTTGCAGTTTTGGTCTTGGTCTTGCTTTGCTCATCACTAATATTAATACTCAAAATCAAAATAATAATAATATTTTTCTTAAAAGTGATCAGGACTTTCTAAACACCCTAAGGAAGACTTTATAAGTGACTTTACATAGTGATGAGCAAAGCAAAGTCTTGATCTTGCAGACTTGGTCTTGTTCTTGCTTTGGGCATCACTACCAAACCCTTAAGACGAATCTCTCGCCGATATGCAACATATATATAAAAGAAATAAATCTACAAATTTTTCACTCCTTTCAACTCGAAGGGAATAGTAAAAAATCAGGCTAAACTGAAAAAGTTTTCAGTGTCGGGTCCTTTATTTAAATAATTAATGTAAAGATTTAAGCATCTTTTTTGAGTTTCTTTTTTTGAAAAAAGATGGAATTTTTTCAAAAATCAACCCAATTATAATATTAAGAAGGGAATTTAATTTTATTTAGGAACGAATCAAAGATTTTAATAGAAATATTTTTACATTGCACTTCAGAGGGCTTCGTCCCCTCGGGAATGGAATTATAGTTAATTTTTAACCGACTTCCAAAAAGGAGGAGGTTCTCTATTCGACACGAATTTTTTTTTTTTTCTTCTTTTGTGTGCCTATGTTACCTCATATCTCCGCCAATTGTCAACCGATTTTGAAAAATTTTTTTGCATTGGGTCCAGTCTAGCTTCCGATTGGTCCCATTTTTTTCGATTTTTTTTCATAGGTATTAGACCTTTTTTATTAGGTTTGTTTAGACCTAACCTCTTTGTTTATGAACCGATTTCGATGGTTCTTTTTTTATCCGAAAGGGGTGTCTTAGGGATGGTGTCATATTAATTTGGTCAAGTTCTGATGATATGATCACTATTAATAACATCACTAAAAAGAAAAATAAAAATTTTTAAGAAAAAAATAAAAACCGACTTCAAAAAATTAAATGCAACAAATAAAATACACTAAAAGGTATAAAATAATTATTATCTATATTTAGTTACAACTAAACGACGAAATATTAACACGAAATTACTTTTTGAATTCGGTACCAAACAAACTATACCTATAAGCGAGCATATCCTCCAAACGTACTAAGTAAGATCCGTCGAGTGCGATTGCATAAAAGGTATATGTTTGGCACCGACTTCAAAAAGTAATTTCGTGTTAATATTTCGATCGTTTAGTTGTAACTAAATAAGATAATAATTATTTTTATACCTTTTAGTGTATTCTATTTGTTGCATTCAATTTTCGAAGTCGGTTTTTATTTTTTCTTAAAAATTTTTTACCAAAAATATTATAAGAGTAATGTGGTTTTTATTTTGACGTGTGAAAAAAATAATCCTTTTCTATATCTGAATCTGTTTTGCCTTTTAAGAAAAAAAAATTCAAATAACTCTCAAAAAGTAATTTTAGATGAATTTAAAATAAAACATACCTACTCTAATTTAATAATTTTAATTGAAATAAAAATATATACATATATAAAATAAAATAACGATCTCTAAATTACATTTCAAATCAATTAACAAATTAATTGTAACAAAAATAACGTGTGGTGCAATTGGATATAAAAAATTTAATTACAGATAGGATGAGCATTTGACCCCCCCCCCCCTTTCTACCCTATTCGTAATCTTTTCAATCCAACTTCCATTTTATTAGGCGTCGTAAAAACTCCACCTTTTTCCCTCTATTTAGCAAGTGACCATGATGATCGAAAGTAGAAAGAGTAATCGAGAAGAAGGGGAGTCACTAGCTACTAAAGGCAATAAAAAAATAAATAAATAAATAATCGTTTCAATCCGAATATGGAAAGTAACCAATAATTTCCGTTTTAATTCTAAGAAATGGGGAAAAAAATGAAGTAATTACTCGAGATTCAAGAGGCGAATTCATTGCCAGGGTGGACAAGTAGATTCAGCGAAAAGTTATCGGAAATAAATCAATGAATTAAAAAAAAAGTAACATGTTTTATATATATAAAACCAATTTGTAACCAATTTCGTTTAATTTCGTTCTTTTATGTATAACGAGAAAGACAGAGAGAAAGTGAGTGTGCGTAAGTAAAAGCAAACAGGTTCCTCAACGACGGTTTGTGCCCCGAGGGTTTGAACTGTAAAGCACGAGTACCTACTAATAATTAATGTATTCTATATATAAGATAGAAGTCCCTATAAATAATCAACCATGTCCCAGTAGTTTTAAGTTTGAACCTGAGTTCGAGGAAAAAGTGAAAACTTTTTCAAGGTTCATTCGTTCCCCTCAAATGGTCGTGGGAGGAGGTAAAAACTAGACCCAGCTAGGGTTAGAGTTATCCTATTAATAAATAGTGAGTAGATTTATTGTTAGAGTTTGTGGCAGTGATGAAACTCTATTAGATGAAGGATAAGGTATCAGCCAAAGTTGGATGAGATGGGTTCAATAAAACACCCTGAAAAAACGTTTCACCCTGAATTTATTTGGCCATCTTCAGTTATGGGAGTTCGGGACTGCTTATCTATCTTAATGATCTTCGAAAAAATCTTTTGTATTTCTGCAGAGTGACAACGTCTGAATCCTAAATTTTTTAATAAAAAAATTGTTAATAATGAGGTTAATTTCGAATAAAAATCTTTGTTTTGGTAATATAAAGAATATTGAGATAAATTTTTTCTCATTATAAAAACATGTATTTAATACAAAAACGATTTCCAAGAAATAGAGTTGGAATTCTACACTAGTGCTTTTGTTATATTCTGTTGGCTGAAAATAGCTTTTTATTTTTACATTTATGAATAACTAATTAACTAGACTATCAAATCTATTGAAAAATGTTCATTTGATCTAAAAGTTGAATTATTGATCTGTATAAATTTGTTGAAAATGGTATAATTTGTATAGAAGTTATAGCCCTTTTAAAAGCTCGGTCCATTTACTTCCAGGTTAAAAGGACAATTTTCAATAATTTATTTCTCTCCTAATGGGACAGACGATCAACTTCAAATTTCGGAAATAAATATTTAATGCATCAATGTTTCGATGGTAAAAATTTAAGAATTTTGTTATAAAAATTATAAACAGTCCCGAACCCTCAAAATTGTGCTACAAAATTTACAAATAGATGTTAACATTGATATATTTTATACATATTATCATAATATAACAAGTTGACCAAGTTGGTTGTTTAAACTTACAGTTATACACTAAAATGCGCTACACATTTGGCCTTTCGAATGTAAATAAATAATAATGAAATTTATGATGACCTCACATAAGGATCAAATATTTAATTATATAGAAAAAAATGTATATAAAATCATTACATTCATTCTGAATCTTTGGGCGCAGGCACATTATAAATTTAAATGAAATTGTATTTTTGACAAAGCTTGGTTTGATCACACATTTTGTGTATAACTGTAAGTTTAAACAAGCAACTTGGTCAACATATAATATTATGATAATAAGTTTAAAATATATCAATGTTAACATCTATTTGTAAATTTTGTAACCCAATTAACTGAAGATGGCCAAATTAATTCAGGCCGAAACGTTTTATTCAGGGTGTTTTATTGAACCCAGCGCATCCAATTTTGGCTGTACCTCCTCGTTCATCTAATTGAGTAGATTTAGTTTGACGAGAGTAGCAGAGTTAGTGATTCATAAAGAGAGATCAATGAAGTTGTCCTTTGCCTGGAGCAAATATTTCGTTTGTGAAGTGACCAGTTTACTATTACATCAAAACAAATTTATCTAAATCCAATCGGGTATTGAATCTATGAAAAATAACAGTTAGAATATTTCTAATTAAAAAGACTGATCAAGAATAAACAATACAATAAGCTAAGACGTTTCGATCGACTTATTCTGCGATCGTTATTAAGTATGAGCATTGAGCACCCATTCCGATTTTAAGTTAACCTATGTGTGATTTTAATAAAATTTCAACTCTCAATTAAATTTATCACAAAAATAAAAGCTTTAACAGCTGATAATGAAAGTCAAACCTTCGAAACTAAAGTCTCTAACAAATATCTTAGATATCTACATATTTACATATATTCGTTATATAAATACAGTTATGTAAGCACGAATATGTTTTATAGAAAATTATTGGATAAAAAATACTTGGTAGGTTTCACATTAAGATATAAAAACAAAACGAATTTATTTTTCGAGAGACTTTAATCTCGATCTGGGAAATTGTTGGAGGGGGGTCATTTTAAGTAAAAAAATGTCATATGAATATAGATTCTATTTCAATTCCTTATAGAAGTAAGGATGTAGTAATATGTTAATATTAATATACAGTAGAATCCCGATAAATAGTAAGAAAGTGCTGTGCTCTTGAATAATCTCGTTAATACATATAAAACAATGCATTTTAGTCCCCTCGGAATAAAGTATTTTTTTCCTCCCCAAGGTCGTCAAAACGTATGATAATTCGTATTTTTCTGTTGAATTAAAGTCGTGTTTTGGAAAAATCTCGTTAATTCCTATAAAACCTATTCCCTCGGTATAACGTTATGTAATGTCTATAAAATTATGTACATGTTTATGTAGTTTTAATTTATTGTACAACCAAAAATAATGTAAAATTCATAGTACTGTGTATTTTTTATGTACCTATACATATGTATTTATGTACTTATAAAAAATATAAAATAAATTAAAATTTTCGATTTATCGTATTTTTAATCTTTACCTTCTATATATATCATAATCTCGATATAGCGAACATGTCGATATATTGTACTTATCCTTTGTTCCTTTGAAGATACGTAATATCGGGATTCTACTGTATACATTAAGGTGTCCCAAAAAATGAAAGTCTTTCTTTTAACGCTCATAATTTTTTGTTTGATGTCAAAACAATTGTAAATGAAATTTCGGGTACGCCTGACCACAACATGTTCCGACTTGAAGCGAAACATATCAGTACTTGCAGACTAAGGTGAACGCGAGCTGACGTATCGATGTGCTTGTAACAGCTTGCTATTTGTTAGTCTTCATGTCGGTGGAATTACAGTTCTAATAAGAAAGTGATAGCGCTTCTAATAGGGGACGTGAGAACATCAAATATCGGGTTCAAAACCTCCCTCTAATAGACAAGTTCTAGCTGTTTTGTTTTACAATATCCGTGAAGTGAATTAAACTGTTAATGAAAGAGCAAATCTAATATCACGAGTGCATTATCTAATGGGAAAAGACACGAATACCTAGTAAATCTTTACCTAATTGCGTGAAGAAACGTGTGAACTTTTAGCAAGTTTGGAGGGACTTGCGAAATAATTGTATATTATACATACATTAATATGTCTATTCAGGTTTCAGATATTTTTAAGCAAATAATATTAGGTTGATGCATAATTATGGAACGTTTGTATTGGCGCGTTTTTCTTTAGCCAAAAATGGCGTTTTGTTTATTTTTTTATAAAAACAATCTTCTCTATTTATAGTTAATAAAAATGCGTGTCGAAAACCATATTCATATTCGTCATATTATGCTCTACCACTACGAGAAAGGATGGAAGGCAGCACAGTCATTTCGCGATCTCAACGAACTTTTTGGCGAAGGAACAATTACTGATAGTGCAGTACGGAAGTGGTTTGCCCGTTTCAAATCAGGTGACACTAGTTTGGAGGATAAAGAAGGAAGAGGTCGGCCATCGGATTTTGATGATCAGGCACTTCTGACAGCCGTGGAAGAGGATGAAAGCCTTACAACACGAATGCTGGCTGCAGACTTCAATGTCGACCAATCAACGATCGTTCGACGCCTCAAAAAGCTTGGCAAGGTATGGAAATTGGCTGGATGGGTCCCCCACGAACTCTCCGACAACAACAAGGCTGATCGCGTTCGCAAAAAGAACCACATCGTGATAACGATAACGCACGTCCACATGTTGAGCGCCGGGTCTTCGAATTAATCGCCAATAAGGGCTGGGATCTACTCCCACATCCGCCGTACTCACCGACCGAAGCACCGACGGACTATCACATCAACCGCTCTTTGAAAAACTGGCAAAAGACTAAGATCTACGACGATTTGGATGACTTGGTGGCCGATGTCAAAGCGTGGATTGCCTCCAAGAATCGCGACTTCTTCGCCCGTGGAATCGACCGACTGCCAAGCAAATGGGAAGCAGTTATTGAAGTAGATGGTGAATACGTTCCCGAATAATCATTTAAACATGTTTTTGTTAAATTTTATTATTGTTTTTGCTGAATAAAAATATTTTTAAAAACGTTCCATAATTATGCATCAACCTAATAAAAAAACAAATAGAAATTTATAAAGAGAAATCAATGATGTTGTTCTTAGCTTGGTGGAAATAAACATATAGATCAATCAGAAATAATTTCTCATAGAAATTTACCGGAATTCAGTACGAGGCCTTATCGAGTAAAGTACTGGTTTATTTGTCTAAGCTTTTAACATAAAAATACCTTAAAATCTCAATATGTACAATCATTGAAAAAATATATTTTCTGCAATTATTTAACCGAAAATTCACGTTGTGGTATCAAATGGTGCAAATAAACATATCTGGCTTGGGGAAAATAAACATATCTAGCTCATGCTAGACATGGCGTTCTCAACTTTATAATATTAAGAGGTGAGCATGACCAACATTTGATAAAGAGTGTCCATGAAATCGAATCAGCTTTTAAAATTAATACAAATGCATTTAAAAAACAACTGCAAATTGTGATTGTTTTTTTATTTATTTTTTTTTTACAAATATTGAGGCCTGCAAAACACAAGATTTTTTACCCTTTCAATCACCTTTAGTTTAGTTCTTTAAACTGTGCAAGTTTCAACTACTTCACCAAAGAGAATATGTCCTACAAATCCCTAAAAATTATAAAATAGCTTATTATACAGGCCTAGAATAAATATAACTCATTGTTAAGTTTGATTTTTTGATTATAAAATTTCCAAATGATTCGTCTGTGTCATAAAAATTACAATCCTAGAATTCTTCGTAAAGAAAAATCAATAAAAATGTGAAACTGCACTAAAAATTCTATTCTATTGATATAAACCTTTAAACTCTGTTAAACCCTTCAACAAGAGAATCTTAAAAAATAAACAATCAATATTAAGCTGGCCTAGAGCAAAAAGGCTCATTTTTTTAAGCTTGATTTTTTTTATTTTAAAATCCTCTGTTATAAAAATTACAACTGAATCTTCGTAAGGAAAAATCAATAAAAATGTGAAACGCACTAAAAATACTGCAAATTGTGTTTTTTTTACAAATATTAAGGGTAGTATAACTTTGGTCTCACCGAAAAACAGAAGATATCTACCCCTTCAATCACCTTTAGTATAAACTTTTGAGTTGTGCTAGTTTAAACTCCTTCAACTAAGAGAATATGTCTCAAAAAAATAAACAATCAATATTAAGCTGGCCTAGAGCAAAAATAGCTCATTTTGTTAAGGTTGATTTTTTATTTTAAAATCCTCTCTGTTATATAAAAACTACAATCCTGAATCCTTTGATAGGGGGAAAATTAAAAATGTTCTTTTGAAACTGTCCTAGACCTAGACTCGAAAATTTATTAGATTCAAGAAGTTCCTCTGTGAGAAGAATTTATGAATATATTCTTAATATTATACAAAATTTTGTTTAATAAAACTTTGTAAGTGCCTACCTCTTATTAGATTCAAAACTAATAATGTAATTTGGACAAGAACTTTGAATAACAGCAATTATACCGGTTTTATGAAAAATATAGATAATAAATTAACAAATTAAATTTATGAAAGCTTTTCAGGAATTGTCAAAGTTGATTTGCACATTCATGGGTCGGTTGAGAAGACCGATCAAGCAATCAAGCACAATAACAGGCAATTATACAAGAAGAGAGGCAAATGATCTAGCTATGCTAATAACTCTACAATACATTTGCATGAGAAAGCAGTGGCGGCTCTGAGGAAGGGGGCGTTTTGAAATACACAAAGGGGGCAGATATTGGAGATGTCACTTCACTAACTTTCAATTAGTACAACCAAAAGAGGAAGTGATTCAATTTCAAAAACGTTTTCATATAAATTAAATTTTGTATTGGAGGAAAAAGTGAATATTTTTCAAAACTCGGTACGCTCTTGGAAATTTGTTTTAGGGTGCGGGCATGAAAAATAGAAGGTTTAAACTTTGCACCCCATATAGATCGATTGACAATATAAGCAGGCATATATTCATTTATCGTTTCTAGACGTTTCCAGTCAGCTGACTTTAGTTGAATTTAAATACCTACATATCGTAACTTGAGACGAATTGGTTAGCCCCTAAAGAAACAATGTAACTCTAATTAGTAAATTAATTTTAAAATATTAAGATTTATTTGTAAAGAATATTACTTTTAAGGAAACAATAAAAGAGTGTGTTTTCTGATGGAAAAATAAATTTGTAATTTATTTTTACAGATATATTTACATCGTTATAAATAAATTAAAAATGTATTTTTTTAGCAGAAGACACTCTTTTATTGTCTCCTTTAATTTATAAAAATTCTGCTACTCTCGGCAAAAAGAAACTTTTAATTTAAGAACGTTCCCTAATATAGCTCAGATGCAGTTCACTCTCCCCCCTACTCTCACATGCGGAGAAAGGATAAAATATTTTCACTGCGTGTTTCTGGATCTGGCAACATTGCATTCTTACCGACGCTAAAAGACAAAGAATAATAAAAAAACACTTAATGAAACAGCTCAATGCAAGATTCCAGATGAGAACAGTATAGTTAGGTTGAGAGAATTAGCTAAAAATCTTAAATGCACCACCTGCAGAAGTTTTTTAGATATGGAAAAATTGAGTGATTTTAGTGCGATGTTGCCAAGTCGCCATCTCTCCTGTCCCATGTCATGAGAGAAAAAATGAAAACCATCAAAAGTACCTAACTTTTAACATTTTTCATACAAAACGAATACCGCTTGATACAATTATTTTAACAGAAAAATATTTGTTATATCTTCAGTTAATGATTCTCAGTTTTTCAAAATAATATCAAGAAAATTACGATTGTTATTTAATGAAACAGTCGCTTTAACATCAATCGGGATAGGGTTCGCATGTTAAATATGCAAATTTCAATGGTCAATATTTACAAATTTAGTGCCGCAAGGACTATTGAAAAAAATTTCTACGTTTAAAGGACACTTATAAATATGTGTATTCAAAGTTTTAAAAGGATTATAAGAAAATCGATTTATTAGTGAACGTCCTTAATATTACTTTAACATCCTCTTTGAACGAGAATGCGGCCTAATTTGAAAACAGGGGCATTTCACGTGAAGCGGACAACGAAAAAATGTGAGGTTTTGAAATTCGTTCATATTTGGCCTAATTGTACTTCTAGAAGGTATGAATGTGAACACACAATTTTTTTGTGGTATGAGGTTTAGTTGTCAAGTTATGGACTTGTAAAGAATTGACGTTATTGAATTTCGGATTTTTTGGAAGCAATTTTTCGAATTAAACAAATTTACAATAAAATATTAAACATGGTGGTTTATATAGAAAATTTATTGTTATTTTTAATTATGAAATAAGATTTGAAATTTAATTTTTTTTTCATGTAGAAAACCGGAAGTTAACAATTCAAATCAGAATTTTCATAACTCCGACCGTTTTTATTAGGTCGGCTAGTTTGGCGCGAAAACGCATTAAAACGATGCGATAATAATATAATAATAATATATATATGTACTAATCTATTTAAGCATATTTAGGCTCTAACAATGATGTATGATAGGTATTATTCAAATTTTAAAATAAAATGTATAATTTTGAACAAAATATTAGTAGGAAGCAGTAGTTAACGCGAAAAAATAACATATACTTAGCAAATCTCCTACGATTTCACCTAAGTAGGCATAAATACTTTTAAATTTCAAAAGTAATTTTGTATAATTATATATAAATATACCAAATATCCATATATTTCCTAAACTAATGTAACTTCCATTTTGAAACTTTTAGTGTATTATCTTTATACTTTAGGTTATTATTTTGAAAATTAAAATAATTTAAATTTTATATTATATATACCTATATATTTTATATATATATATATATTTATTTATTTATTTATAATTATATATATAACCTTGCACGATACTCTGTAGTGTGTTAATCATTCAGGTGTCTTTCAATTATAGGTACAATAAATATAATTTATATATTAATTATTATTCGAGAACAAAATAAAAATACAAATTCAATTAACCTATAAGTAAAGACAATATTCACGTTGTTGATATGAAGAAAATACAATCTGTCGAGTTAATCGAAAACGGCAGCCCGAACGATGATAGAATATCACGAAAGAGAGAAAAATAAAAAAGTTATAAAAGAAATTCTGTTTTTTTTTTATTTGAAAAATTTAGTAAAAATAACTATTAAGCTTACCGTATTCCAGACTTTCGGAGACCTTGAAGAGAAACAGTGCCTGAACCCACACAATCCAACAACCCTTCTTCATCTGAAATCAAACAAATACACAGATTATAACTCCCTAAAATAACTATAAATAAAATATAAAATAATTATAAACGACAAGTGAGAAGCTCATTTCCAAAAAGTACTGAATACATTTTTTCGATTTCGAGAAAATTAACATTTTTAGAGAGAAAGAATTTAATTTTCAGGAAAAATTCTAAGTTTTTAACCCGAGGTGATTTTTTATTAAAATCCTAGAATTTGTCCTAAAAATTAAATTCTTTCTCTCTTTATATACATTGGTTTTTAACATGAGCTGATTTTTTGAAAAATAATCCAACTATTTTCAAAAAAAGATGCTCAAATATTTAGTTTTAATATTTTTAGTTATTTATTTTGTTACTAAACTGGATATAGTACCTTTTGAAATAAAACTTATTTTTCAAGTGTATTTTAGTAAAGCATTTAGTAGGTTTTGTCACGAAATTGGTACCAGAAATCATAAACAGAGATAATGGTTATATGAAACCGGCATTACATAATTTTTTTTACAATATATGGGTTTATATATTTTGGAAATCATCTTCTCAATTTACTATAGATAAGAAATCAATTTTATTGAATTCTAAGTGTGTGATTTTAGGTGCAGTGATTCTTGATGAGAGTATCCAAATTAATGAGAGGAGGGACGTATGCCTTGTGATTTTCCAGGGTGCTATATTCACAATTTTGATTCTTCTCCGAGAATGGTGTAATTGTATACAGCCTTGGTATGTAATGTTTTTTAGCTAATGTTCCAACTGGCCCTGAAAAAAGCGTGTCTCAAATCGGTATCAGCCCCGGTTTGTTAGGCAACTAAATGGGCATGCAGTCTTACGTAAAGCCAAGCGCTAAGGGTAGCGAGCAAGTTACGAAATTCTTAGACCATCGATTAAATTAACAGATTCAGAATCAAAATGTATTCTCCGATCAATTTTTACTTTAGAATTCATTAGTTTAATTGCTTATTAATAAACATAAATAACTGAGAACAAGATTTTTAGGTCTAGATGACATAGGGTAAACGAAAATTAATATCTTACTACTTTAAATGTTTCTTAACCACCCCCCTTAATAATTTCCTCCCCATGTACCTTCTACAGATCTAAATGATTTGCAACATTTCAATCAAGTTTAAAATAGATTAAAATAGTGTAAAATAACTTATAATATGAGAGAGGATTCTCAGTCATATGGACTTAGACGAGAGATTATTGCATAAAATTACATCAAATATTTCGATGCCGATAGTTTTATATATTTCTATATTTCTAATATAATAAATAATATACTAATGACCTGTTAATTAATAGAGAAAAGTTAAATCCTACCGCAAATTAATTCACTAGACATGAATAATTAATTTGGCCACTAGTAGCGCTTGGACGATTCCCGCTTAACTAATTAGAAGCCGGTGCAGAGGCGCTTAGGACTTGGACAGACTTGTCCTGACTTGTCCCGACTTGTATCAGAAGCGGTGACGTCACAGCGGATAAAAATAACATAGGAAAATATATTTAATTTCCTAACCCAGAGAGACACTTACTCATATTATGAGAGAGAGAGAGAGAGAGAGAGAGAGAGAGAGAGAGATAGTTCATTCTCTCTCACTTGCACTCATGCTCGCTATGCTATTAGAGCTTTAATACAATGATTCTTAAACTTTTTAAGCCGCGATACAAATTTGCGAAATATGTTCATGTCGCGACCCATAAAAAATTTAATTACCTTTTATTAGATCATAATTAACCAATTTTCTTCAATTTTACAATGATGACTTTTTTAATGTAAATATTATATATATATATTTATACATATATATGTATATTTTAGCAATTAAGGTAAAGATATATAAAGGTAGGTACTTTTCGATCCAAGGAAAATTTAATAAAAAACACGTGTTTTTAAATGTATACTTTTAATAGTACTGAACAAATTAAAATATATTTTTGAGCTTATTGAAAATAAATATATGTATCTTTATTTATCTGACAGTGACTTCACTCAAATTTAAATTATATATACCTTGTCATTAATACACTCAAGAACAAATTTAAATACCATCAAAAATACTTAGATATCTTCTTTAAAATTTATTCTAGCCACTTTTTTAATTAATTTTTCTATTTTATTGAAATATTCAATGAATTTTTACTCAAAATTGAATTCTAAAATTGTAATATCAAGTGAGTTTTTCAATTAATAAAAAAGATAATGTATTTTACTTAATTATGAAAAAAAATTTAGAAAGGCCATGTGAAATTTTCCATCAGACGGGCTTCGTAGTCAATTTCCATAATCTAATAGGACGAAAGAGACATAAAGCAAAAATTCCTTCTAATATTTTTTCATGAAAGAATAATTTAAAATTACTTGTTAAATATTATCATAAAAATTTCCGATTCTCTCATCTCAGAGCCATTAAATTTCGATTAACGTAAAATTATAATGCCTATCCCATGTGCATTATTCACTAAAGGCAAATTAATAATTAAATGGCAAATGCATTGAAGCCGTGATGGAAATTCCTTTAAACATAAAAGATTAAATTACATAAATCGCTGGTAAAATGGCCTTTGAGTTGAGAAGAATAGAGTTTGGATGGCCTAGCGTGATAAATAACAAGACGCCCACAGGCTAGCCAAATACAATACAAAAGACATCAAGATTAGTTCGTTTTCGTAGTCAAATATTTACAAAACTCATTTAGTTTAAAGGTAATTATGGAGTTTAATCAATTAAGAAATATTTATGCGCTATACTAAATGCTACTCTTATTTAATTAAATCACAATTAATACAAATTGAAGAAATAAGTGAAAGCTTTTTTAAGATTCGCTACACTTGCAGCAAATGGCAATTTTTACTTAATTTACCATACTGACTATGGTCAAGTATTGTAATCGTGATTGAAAAAAGTGTTTTTTCTTTTTTCTGAAATATCTAAAAAACAGCTGAAACTATTTATGATAAAAAAAATTGGCCGAAAACATGACATTTCGGTCTACAAAAAAGCACCAATAAGTGAACATCGAAAAAATTATATTTTTCGATGATAATAACTGTTTTGTCAAAATGTCTGTTAGTCTTTTAGGTTGTTATTCTGTGCGTTACCAAATTTTAGTGCTAGTGTGAATATCAAAACCAAATTTCACACTTAGTTTTTGGTGCATTGAGATTAAGAGCTGATTAGATTTTGGTGCATATCGACCCAAAATTAAGGTGGAGAGGGAGGTTAAAATTTAAAATTATAATTATTTTCAAACTAAAAAACAAGAAAAATGAAATATACTATAAAATGAACCTATAATAATGAAAATATTTTTTTCTGGCGCCAAAATTAGAGGGGGGGGGGGGTCAAAAAATAAAAATCTAGGCCCTTCTATCAAACTCAACCAGAAGTGTATAGTAAAGTCAAGTGGATTCCCCCATCATAACGTGTCAATTTATTTCATACGGTTTGAGCTAGAAAGTTGATAAATTTGAAACTTAAAATACAGCTGTGGTTTTTACTAGAAAGTTTTATAGAAAAATCAATACAGATGGCCAATTACTAAAACCGAAATACTATGAATTATTTTTACAAGCTTTTACGTATTTAACTTGCAACGTTTGTATGTAGATATGTCTTTCACCTGTTGAAAATTTGTGCTCGAAATTTAACTCACTTTCTCGTATCCGATCGAACTGAAATTTTGCATACATATTTAGTTTCTGTGAATATAATGTGAAATGGAAAAATTAACCACCTATAATGGAAGTAGGAGGCCGTCCATAAATTAGGTCACACAGTAAGGGGGGCATCTCAGCTTTATGACAAGGGGGCAGGGGGATCTTAAAAATTGTTATGTCACAAAAGTCAAATTATTATAAAAAAAATTTTAAAATTTTCAAATATATGTTTTAGATTTCATGTTATTATTATTCCAAGATGAAAATGTTGGTAAAATAAATTTAGACAAAAAATTGTAAGCAAGCAATTTTTAGTAAAAACACTTATTTTTTTATTAATAATAAAAATTTATTAATAATGCAATAAAAATAGTAATAGTGAATAATAGTTAAATGATATGAATAAATTTGAAATATATTGAATCCCTTTAGTTGAGTTTCATTTATAAAAAAATTCTACAATTATTTAATTATCTTTGTAATGTGTTTACACTAATTATGCATTTTCAATTAAGAACGATAAGATATCTACTTGATTTTTACTTAATAAAATTCTAAATACAAATATCTAAAAAGTAACTTCAGAATACAAATATCTAAAAAGTAACTTCAGGAAATTCAACTCCCAACTATCCAAAATGTGAGTGGGGGCAAAAATTAAAACTCTCTCCTATCTTGATCAAATTTTGTAGACTTATTCTTTATTACATTAAGAAACTATTCCTGTAAAAATCAACTATCAAAATTGACTGTATGGGGGCGAAAGGGAGGAAGGCAAAACATAGAAATTTTTAGCTTTTTTGTACATTTACTCTTTAGAAAACTGAGAGTTATTTATTTGTAAATATCTAAATATTTCTAAATATCTAAAAAATCATTTACAACCTCAGAAAATGTGAGTGGGGACAAAAAATTAATACTCTCTCCGATATAGATCAAATTTTGTAATGTTACTTTTTAAGACTATATAAAATGTATGCTTGTAAAAATAAATAGCCAAAATGAGTGCGTGGGGGCGAAAGAGTGGCCAAAATATTACAAATATATATTACAGACCTAATAATCACATGCCAGAGACGCTGCCCGTCAGGGCCACCTGTCCGGTGGGCCGAGCTGCAGAGGGCGTGCCGAAGGCACGCCTGGATCAGCTCGTAGGGTATAAAACTGATAGTGTGATGTCACAATACAGGTGGGGCTCAATGAAAATGTGACAGAATGTGTGACACAGGGTGAGGGGTGGGGTCTAAAAATCTTGAAATTCGTGTGAGGTAATTTATAGACGGCTCCTACGGTTCAAAAATGAAAATTCAAGGCTTTTGGACCTATCTGAACCAAATGTTGTATCTGGGCCCCTAGAATTCTACAAATGCAAAAATCAAACATCCAAAATGGAAATTCTAGTCCTTTGGATCTATTTGAACCAAATTCCGTCCAATTAAAAAAAGACCTTGATTTGAAAATACTTTTTTTAACTTATATATTTATTATGTCAGATGGGTTGTTCACCCCTTTGAAAAGTGAATTGGAACTATAATCGATAACACGGCGGATTTAGCAGTTGATTATCTCTCTTGATTTTCTATATTAACTCGTAATTTATTCAAATTTCATTCCTTGTTTTATATATACGTGGTTAAGCCAGAAATTTTCCCTAGGCACTTTGTATAGAATGTCTAAATGAAATTTATGATTATTAAAAACCAACCGCATATAAAACCGATTTTGAACTTACACTAGATTAATCTTATACCTTTGCAATGGGTGATATTTTGAATGAGGTCATTTGTGATTTAGTACAATACACCATAAATTTGTTTCAAGTTATTGTTAAGAAAAAAATCGATAGAAACGATTGTAAATAATTTTTAAAAGCCCGGAAGTGATTCTATCATCCCGGTTTAATTTCATTTCCTTGAGGCCTCTTGTCAGACGGGTATGGATTGTCTCATTGAATTTAACATTGGGGATATTTTAAAATTGCCCCTTTTCCTCCCCCTCCATGTCACATGTCCCCCTCCCCACCCCTTTTTTGATAGTGGTGCATTAACATTGCCTCGATAAACGCGATGGGGCGGAAGTTCGCCACTCCCGTTTCACTTGCGCAACCCCGGATGTCACCCAAAGTGTCGCGCTTTTCTATTTAATTTCCACCCCTATGCTCGTCAAGCGGGAGATGAAGAAGTTTTCCAACCCTTATCTATGGGATCAGTTTCAAAGAACTCAACACCATTTTATTTATATTATATATTAATACTTACTTTACCCTTTCTCCTTATGGTTTATATTGAATCGGAAAAGGGAATTTATAAACCAACGTAAATAGATGGATCAACAACGTTGATTTAATAAATTAAAAGTCCCATATTGCACTTAAACGATATTCGCAGAGTCCAATAACTAATTTAATTGTCATGTCGATTATTCTTATAACATTAAGAATCTAAAACATTGTTTCCCAATGTGGGGCCCCCATCCCATGCGGGGACAATTTGATTGTTAAGGTGGTCAATTCAAAAATGGACTCTTACAGATAAATATAAAAATCTACAAAATTAGTTACCCTTATTTGATAGTAAGTATATCAGCAATATATTTTTAAAATAAACATAAATGTATGTAGACCGCATACAAAATACACGGCGGGCTGAAAAGTTCGTAGGCTGACACATAAATGGCGCCACTAGTATCAAATCCATATGATTTTTAGTTATCCCCAACCTTCAAAAGAGGCGTGTATAAATTTGACAGCTGTTACACTATTAGTATCTGAGTTATAGCATTTTTAGTAAAAGAACTTACTAATCAACAAAATTTTCTTTTTGTAATTATATTTATATAAATAATAATTCATTTTTAGAATTTAAAAATTATTATATGTTAAATAGGGCCGATGAGAATTTTAGAAAGGCTTAGGTGGGACATCGCACAAAAAAGGTTGGGAAATACTGGTCTTAACTTGCCTCTATTTACCTGAGTCTTTTAATTCCTCTATTTTATTGAGTTTAGTGGACAGGAAAATCAAATGGGCAGCCTGAAAATTGAATTCACACAAAAATTATTTATTTATTTATTTGAACTTATTTAGATACGTGGAGACAAGTTAAATGATTTTTTATATATGTCAGTGTGTGTGTATGTCTAAATTTCAATACCCAGCTAACTAAAAAATTAAAAATTAAAAAGAACAAAAGTTCTAAGAAAGTTCGTTCTGAACACGAAGAATTAATTGTTTTCAGAACAAATATGTATTTCTTTTAAGCTCATCATTATTTTGGAACTTAAGTTTGCAAATTAAAAGAAAAAATTGAATGGTTATCTGGAGAGCTCTTGAGTTATAATTGCTCATAGAAGTTTGTATTAATAATCTAAACCTTTATTCCAAATTTCAGCTTTAGACAAAATTGCTAAATTACCAAAAAATGTAGAAGGCGTACTGAGTTTTGAAAAAGTTTTTATTTTTTTTCCAAATTGATTTTAAATTTTGCGTGAAAATATAAAAATCCAATGTTTTTGTTAGTAACTAGTTTTCAGGTGAAAAATCAAAAAATCAAAAAAACTTGACATTTTTTCTTCTTAACACAAATCAATCATTTGCTAATAAAAAAATTGCCAAATTATGAAAATCCCAGAAAGCGTGCCAAGACTTTAAAAGCTTTCACTTTTCGTTTCAACTCTATTATTGCCTACCTACCAGGTGCAAAGCCCGCCTTCGACGGGCAACTTGCTTGTCAAGGTGCTACGCCCACTTGACTCCGTAGTGGGTTTTAAAATAATAATTTAAATTTTCGAATTTTAATAAATTTTATTTGTCATGAATTATTAGTTGGTTTTAAAATAAAAAAAAATAATGTGGGCGTCGTCGCGCAAGCCGATTATAATATATAGAACAGTGGCGTGCGATGGTTCAGCGCATTCCTAAATTTTAAACATTTAGATTATTTTCCTAAATATTGACTTCAAAATTTCAGTAAGATCTTTAAATTTTCAAATTATTATTGGTTATATGTATAAAAACCATTGTCAGACAGTACCCGTGGCGCAGCAAGGCAACATGTGGGAGAAAAAGCAACTAATATTCAATGACAGTTGTTTGTTATATTGTCAAATTTTACAAATAAAACATATCTATTCTCTATATTATATATCTATAATATCTCTATATATTAATATATTCCTCTATATAGCTTAGAATATTAGATTTACGGCGTGTCTCATTTGAAATTTTAGTAGACAAATTTATTAATTTTAAATATATTATATATAAATATATATTTAATTTTTTGGAAATAATTCATACCGTGAAAATTATTTTTTTTTGAATTTAAAAAAATATAAATTCTTAAAATTTTAGTAGACAAATTAATTTTAAAATATATATATATATTATATATATTTAATTTATAATATAAGTTTTAATGGGATATGATTTAATGGGATAATGAGATTAATTTTTAATTTATTACTGCGGGGGTCATTTGAAATTTTAGTAGATGAATTAATTTTAAAATTATTATATATAATTAATTTAGAGACACTTTTTAGATAAATTTAAATATTGAAATGTATTATTAAAAAAGAAATAGGTTTCCAACCGATCGGGAACTTCGAGAGAAATGGTTGCATGCTCTAATAAAGTATTTATAAAGCATTTAATGATATTTTTTCATCTTTCTTTGATCAATATTCATTATTCAAAAAAAAAATTTTTTCAAAACATATAATTACGGACAGCTAATAATCACATCTCGAGACGCTGCCCGCCAGGGCCACCAGCCCGGAGGGCCGAGCGGTGCCGGGCGTGCCGTAGGCACGCCAGGTACTGCTCGTTTAAAATATTTCTATAAAAAACAGTTTTTGTTTTGAAAATTATTTTAGTTCTCCTAATGAAATAAAATTATTGCATAGTTTCAAGGGGCAATGAAAATAAATGATTTTCCTAAAAGGGCGCTGATAGAAGGTTTCAAGTCCCAGCCTAGTAGATATATCTTCCAGTTCAAGCACGTCAAAGACAAGTCCTGGCGAGTTTTAGTCGAATAAAAATTGTTCTCGCTAAGGAACTATTAAAATAGTCATAATACAAAAAAGGAATAAATAAGGATGATTCGGGAATTTTTGGACTAATCCATTTCTAGAACTCTCAATATATAAGATCGCAAATAACTAAGAGCGCTCTATACAAGTCATATGCTATAAGCAAATAAAATTAGGAGAAATTAAAGATTTTCTTATAACAAAAATGATGCCGTATTCGCTGATAATTGCAAAAAAATAAAAAGCGAAGATTAAAATAAAATTTCAAAAAATGAAGGATAATTTTTTGGACACCATCTCCTGGTTGAAAAGTCACCAATCGCCACTGATATAGATATAAAGTATATAGATAGAAATAAAAAAGATAAAATAATAATAATAAGGTGATATATAATTCTTCCAAAATGCATTAATATTAAGTATAATAGAAATCGAATCTTGTTGGGGATTATGTTTTTATATTTAATACGATTTTCATTGGTAGGTATTTTTTAGGTTTGAATTATATATATTGATAAAGTAAAGAAAATTTTTGAAACTTTTTAAAATTTAAAATATAAAATACTAGGTAGGTTTTATAAAAATAAAAGATCAGATGCTTGTTTTGCATGACTCTATATATATTTCGGGGTATAAGCCCATCTTCAGGAGTTCACAAAAGACACTCCTAGTATTTTAAATTTTAAAAGTTTCAAAAATTTTCAAAATTTTCTTTACATTATTTAAAATTTTTCACCAAGAACCCACAGTATTCTCCCTTAACAAAATATATTTTGATATTTATTTTCTCATTACTAATTACTGTGGTAAGTTACGAAATCTATCGATAGTATTCTTGGGTGTATTTGGGTTTCAAAAGTATTTTACTTTGATCCAAAACAAAACTTTGAGTGTATTTTTTTCTTTTTTGTAATCTTAACAAACAGGAAAATATTTTTCTTCTAGTGTATTTTTCAAAGTAAATCCTTTAAGAGAGTCTTTGGAAGCTCTTTTGAAATGTTAAATACTATCATGGGTGGTTTGTACGTAATTTATACTTGGTAGCCTGTTTATGGACCAAATGGGATCTGTGGATTTTTCTTCCGCGAATTACAAGGGATGGGGAGGTAGATAAATTGGGGTGTGGTATCACCAGCCCACCCTCGAAAGCCCTTAGTTCAACGGGTTGGAAACGAGTTTTAGTCAAAGGAGCAGGAAGTTGCAAGAAGAGCATCCTTATTGGTAGACAAAATACGATATTTAGAAGGAGGGGGTGAATACCCGTGGGTAGGAAGGGTCGGGTTTTATGAGGAAATGTTGCATTTCCATAATTGCGTTCTGTACTTGGCTTTTGAATTAGAGATTAAAGACAATTTACGGTTCATTTATCAATATTCGTGTTTTTATCAAAAGTGAACAAACCTTGTAAATTTACAAACATTACGACAATAAGCATTTGATTCATCACAAAACATATTTGGGGGTCGGGCTGGCCGAGGGGATAGCGTACCAGCATGCTAATCAAGTGGACCCGGGTTTGAGTCTAACTCGGGGCAACCGGCTAAAATCTGATCCTTAGATAGAGGACAAAATTTGAAAATATAATAGTATAGTACATTGGGTGATGGCTAGAAAGGAGAGAATTATAAGACTCGCTACCTTTTCAGGAAATTTTAGTGATATAGCAATGTACATCTGCGAACTGTTTAGCCCAGAAAATTGAAATTTTTCAAAACGTGGTGTAACTTTTATAGTCCAAGAGCTGGTGACACATTTTTACAACATGAAAAAAATAGCATCTTGATATTTTTTCATGTTGTAAAAATACACTTTGGCGTGGTCTGGTTCCACGTTCCACCACTCAAATGGTCTGGAGTGGATATATTATGTTTATAATTGACTATAAATTATAATTTTTATAATTTCATTGTGAGTCAAAAATATTTTTTAACACATATGTATTTTTTACCGCACTCACACCATGCGCAGTACCTGGTCCACCTGCTTCGGCCGGCCAGACTGGCCATTCCTTGTGCAACTATCATAGACGGTACTATTACGCATAATTTATAGTTGGGTCAAATCCGTACTCAAAAATGTGTCACCAGCTCTTGGACTATTACTATTCAATTTAAAATAGTTTTGTTTAAAAAATTAGCTCGTTGGCTACAGCTAATTAGCACCTCCCCATAAGTATTCGATTTTATTTCTGATTTCTTTTATGTTTAATCTTAAAGTTCTTAAGCTAGGTAATCCAGAATCTAATCGGTTCTTTGTTAAATAAATACAAACATTTTATCCTCAGTAATAACTTTCTTTAAGATTGAATTATTAACTTATCAAGTGTATCGGAATCCAGGCAGATATAAATTAAATTGTGTATGAAAAAATATTTAAGACATTTTTAAACAGGAATATCAAGAGAAAATTGAAAAATTATGAATGAAAATAATCTCAGCCTTTTGGAGAGCCTAGTAGGTATTTTTTTTCAAAATCTCACAAAAATAGCTCGAAAAACTTTTAAATAAAAATTTAACTTAACTCAATCTTCTAATGATAAATAGCAGTGAAAATATTTTTAGTATGAGCATCAACTCCGATTTTTGGATAACTAAGCCGATCGAAACGTCATAGTTATATTGTATTATTTGTTCGTGTTCAATAAATAATTATAATTAGGAATGATTAAAACAAAATTTCAACCCTTAATAAATTTACTGCCAGAAATATAAGCTTTAACAGCTACGTATCTAATACCTAACTCATTTTAAATATTAGACTTTTCTATTGTAAATATCAGCTTATTTCGAATTTTGTGGGAAAATTTTTTATTTTAATTTATTTTTGCACCCCCCCCCCCCCTCTTTTGTATCAATTTCATATAGTGAGTCATTTTCAAAAAGTCGTATAGGGTGCATAAGCGAAATTTAGTACAAAACGATCAAAGGGTCTAGGACTTATAATAGTTGTATTTTTTGAACACCCCCCCCTGATTATGGTCCCAGAAAGAAATAATGACTCTTTTATTATAGGACCCTTTTATAGGAAATTCGATTTTCATTGGTTTATTTATTATAGTTTGAAAATTTTATCATTTTAATTTTTTAAGAACCCGTCCTATATTTTGGGTTCGATTTCATCCTGAATCTATTCAGCTTAATACTAAAATACTTCAAGTGAAATTTCGATTTACTATTCACACTAGTTTTTGAGCTAGAGCGTACACATTTGGTAACTTACTAACGTCCTAACAAACAATTTGTGAAAATAATTAATATGGCGTCAAATATAAATTTTTCGATATTCTCTCTTTCAGGCTTTCCTGTAGACCGAAACGTTTTGGTTTTGATTATTTTTTTTTTTTAATAAATTAATTCAAGTCATTTTTCAGATATTTCGAAAAAACGAAGCAAAAACACTTTTTTCATGAACGATTACAATACTTGACCATACTCTGTATGGTAAATTAAAAACATATTTTTTGAAAGGAGAAATAATAAGTTGGCGGATGAGTAGATGGAGAAAGTGAGATTTGTCCAAACATTGCAATATTCGAAACGAACGCGAACAATTCTGAAATGATAGAATTTAATATTTTATCATGCAATATAAATATATAATATTAATAATAATATTGATTAGCGATAGAGAAATAACTTACTAGCATTGTGATGTTTACCATGATGCAGAAGACGACTGACTGATTGCGCGCTGCTCGCCAAATGTCTCGTTAGTGATAAGTCTCTCGGACGAATTATCTATTTCTTTGAATTATTTTTCTGAAAATAAGATTATCAATTTTATTTTTAATTATTTATGGACACATGAAATAAATTAATAATGACATAGTCATTTTTTTTTAATTATTCAATAATAACATAAATATAACATTGTTTTTTACTTTACCATAAAGGGCAAAAGGGCATGGTCAAGTATTGTAATCGTACATGAAAAAAGTGAGTTTTTTCCTTCTTTTTTTCAAAAACGAATGTTACTATTTTGGTTAAAAAAATTGGCCGAAACCATGGCATTTCGGTCTACAAAATATATTATTAAGTGAACATCGAAAAAATTATATTTTTCGAGATAATAATTGTTTTGTCAAAATGTCTGTTAGTTTGGTTATTAGTCTGGTTGTAGCGTGTTATTCTGTTAGTCTGTGAGTTACCAAATTTTGTGGACGAGCTTGCTCAAAAACTAGTGTGGATATCAAAACCAAATTTCACACGTAGTTTTGGTGCATTGAGATTAAGAGCTGATTAGATTTTAGTGCATATCGACCCAAAATTAAGGGGGGCGGAGGGGGGTTAAAAATTAAAAAACTAACACCCCAAAATGGGGGGGGGGGTGTAGGTTAAAAAAATGAAAATCTATACCCTTGGACCAAACTAAACCAGAAGTGTATGGTAAAGTCAAGTGGATGGCCACATCAGAACGTGTCAGTTTATTTTTTTTTACAAAGTAAAGCTGATTTCAATATTTTTTTATTTTATTTTTTTATAATTTTTACTTGGTAGGTTAACACTGTTTACTTGATGGGTAGATTTTAAATTTATCCAAAAAATTCAATTGGTTTGGAAACACGATGACAAGTAGAGAATGAAAAGTTTTATAAGGCTTGTTCTTGTATCAAAATGGGGTTTCTATTTTTCTAAGGGAGAGGGGAGGCAATAAGTTTTGTAGGGAGTATTTATCTAAAAATCCAATTTATATAAGGGCCATTATTAAAATACATTTAATTTCCATCAGAAAAATTAATATGAGAGAAAAGTCTAATATCAATAGTTTACGAGTTATGAAAATGGAAACATTTCTCAATATAAAAATTCAAGTCCAATAAATTAATTAATTGATCAGATAATTTTTGGAATCAAAAAACATGAAATTTGGTTAATGACACCAATTTCAATATTAATAAATTTCAATATAAATTAATAAATCTTCCTACTAAGGGGCATCGTTTATCTAAAACCACTTTTATTATTGTAAAATAATGTTTACTTTTCTTAGAAAAGATTATTTAATTTTCAAACATTTTGTTAGGAAATAAAAATTAAAAAATGTTTCTTCATCAGAGTTTTTAATATGTAGAATATCTTAGGCACTAGAGCAGTATTTTTCTAACTTTCCACAAAAATTTCACCATTACTGCCTAACCCTTTGAGGTACACTCATTTATATAATTAACTTTTTTAGAGAAGATTTAATTTCCAAAAGAAAAGTTAATATGAGTGAAATGTTTAAAATAAATAGTTTACGAGTTAAAAGATATTCAAATATTATAGAGTGGATGGACTTGAATCAATAACAAATAGTGTGCTTCTGATAGCAAACATATCCTATACCAAAAGAATTATAAACGAGAAAGAAATAGATCTTATTTTATTTATTTAATCTACCTTGAGGTTCATAGTAAATTTTTAATATAAGAAAATAGCATTTTGATTAAGAATTTTGTAGTTTAAAAGAAATTGTGTGAAAAGATTCAATTTCTTCTCTCCGGGAGCGAATCAACTAGAAATGGCCAAAAGTTTTATTTTTTCTCATTAGATATTTATTCAAATCCTTTGAAATTTTATATCTATATGTTATTTTCATTTATCTTTTATATTAAATAATTATTATTAGGAAATTTGCATTTTAAAGGCTAGTTTATTTGAAGTCCAAATTAAAAAAACGCTAATAACTCCGTTGAAATTTTTTTTAAATATGAAATTAATAGATATTATAAAACAATTAATTATTAATAATTTAATTCAATTTTGAACGAAATCGATCCAGTACTTTTTGAGAAAATCGTCAAAAACCCCGAAAACTGTCTATGAAAGGCCGTTTTAGAAACATTTTAAAATTCACCTCCATGTCACAAGTCAATGTTTCGTTTCATATGACTTTTTTAACTTTTTTCAAATCCTTCTCGTGCTTTCAAAAACATTGTTTTTTTGACGGTTCAGATGGTTTTTGACCATTTTCTCAAAGACTACTTAATCGATTTCGTTCAAAATAGTATTCACTGATTTATAATTAATTGTTTTATAATATCTATTAATTTCATATTGTTTTTTAAATTTTCAACTGAGTTATTAGCGTTTTTTCAAATTGGACTTTAAATAAACTACCCTTTAAAATGAAAATGTCGTAATAATAATTATTTGATATAAAAAATAAATGAAATTAACACACAGATATGAAATTTCAATAGATTTGAATAAATATCTAATGCGAAAAAAATAAAACTTTTGGCCATTTCTAGTTGATTCGCTCCCGGAGAGAAGAAATTGAATCTTTTCACACAATTTTTTTTAAACTACAAAATTCTTAATCAAAATGCTATTTTCTTATTTAATAGACATACTGTGAACCTTTATATAGATGAAATCGATGAAATAAGATCGATTTCTTCTCATTTATAATCATTTTGCTATGTTTTATCAATAGGCTGGGTCGCAAGTAACTCGGCATCAGCGAGTCATTTGTTGCGATTTTCAAGCTTTATTACCATTTTCTTAAAAACCAATCAATCAATTTCGTTTAAAATTGAGTATTATTATTGATAATAGATTGTTTTATAATATTTATTAATTTTATATTTTTAATAATTATTTCAAAGCAGTGATTAGCGATTATTCAAATTAGATAGACGTCAAATAAACTACCCTTTAAAATGAAAATATTCTAATAAAAACTATTTGATATAAAAGATAAAAGAAAATTTTTCATAGATTTGAAATTTCAATAGATTTAATTGAATATGTGATGAGGAAAAAAGTTATACCCTTTTGCCATTTCTAGTCGACTCGTTGCCCCAGTGAAGAAACTACTTTCAGTTTGAATGTTTTCGTAACAATTCATTTAAACTACAAAATTCTTAATTGAAATGCTATTCTCTTATATTAGAATAATTACGTGTACCTTCACATTAGTTTAAATCTTATCGATTGGTTCGATTCGTTTATGGTTCTGTAGTATTAGGGGGAAGTGGGTCGAAGGGGGGCAGTGCCCTCCTATAAAACTCATTGCCCCTCCCCCCCTTAGAAAAATCAACTAACTTTATAGTAGAATTGACAAATTTTGGAATAACGAAATAATTTAAAGTGATTTCTATGGAGGGGGAGAGGGCAATGAGTTTTGGCACTGCCCCCTTGACCCCCTTAACTATGTTCATGTTTTTCAAGCCTAGATTTTGGAATTTCTAGGTTCAGATCTTCTTTAAAAAATAATGCAGAAAAATCAGAAAAAAAGATGGAGGAAAAAGTTCAAACTTTTTCAAGATTTCTTACGCTTTCCATCTAGTCTATTAATTAAAGAAAACTATTAGAGTTTATTTTTATTTAATTCTCCCACTTAATTTTGGGTTCATCCAAAATCTAATCACCTCTTAATCTAAGGTCACCAATTATTTTTGGCAGAAAAGTAGTACGCCGGCCTCACAAAACTGTCCGAATAATTCTGAGCGTGGGCAAAAAAAATTGACAAATTACTAAAATTTCCAGGGAATATGCACAATGTTTTACACTTTTTATGTTTTCACTTTTTATTCAATTTCAGTTAAAATTTAATAATTATTTAATTTTTGGTTCGATACCTAATCAGCCTTTAATTACTTATCAATTCTAGTTGAAATTTCAATAGAATAATTTTAAATTAAAAAGAAGCAAAACCCTTTGATAGTCAATTTAAATGAGTCTGTCTGATTTGATCCTCTCTACCGTATAAATGAAATTTTCATTTTGCTTTTAAACAAAAATAAAAAAATTCCATGTCAATGGGTGACTATTATCCAATTTGTGTCCCTCGGGCGGGGGCGGGGGCGGTGGGGGGCGGCATTGGTCGAGATAATAGAAACCATTTGGGAGTGAGCAGCCAGGCGTAAGAAACGGGAAAAGGGAAGGTTTTTTGAACTTGTAACCCTCTCTGGCTTTGGGGGTGACAGCGAGACGTGACAGGGTGACAGTAGTAGGGGTGACAGTCGCGTGACGTCCACGTGGCCGACACAAAGGTGACCAAATGTTCGTTTTGTCTTGTGTTAAACGCAAGAGATGAAACGATCACAGCAAAAATACTCTTCCTTCCTTTTCGGAGGAATATCCTTTGCAAATGATTCATTATTTGTTTGGTTGGACCACCCGTGGAGAAATTAGAAAATTAATTAAAAATTTTAAATTCTAAAATCAGGGATGTGGACAATGGTTTCAAAAAACAAATTTTAATTTAGTGAAGTCAATTTTTTGTTATTTCGAGATTTTTGTATTTAGATTTTCCTAAATACATATATTTACACTGATAAAAAATTGTAAATTTACTATATGTTTACAATACAAATAGATAGGAAATTTACAAGATTGCGTATAGTAAGATTACAATTTTGGAGTTACATGTAGATAAAATACTGCTATATCTTAGTATTAATAAGACTCCATTAGTAGACTCCAAAATTATAATAGCTAAAAATCTGTAAAAGTTCTAAGGGATAGCTACTATTATAACGCTAAAGTATACAGAGTTTCAAATTTTTTGAACCATTACTTTGGCCCGAATAAAAAATTGGTCGTTCAATGGCAAAAACCCAATGTTAATTAGGTTAAAATTGAGATAGAGACTTGAAACTTGGGGGATATTTTTTTTATTTATTTCTAACTAGATGAGCCCCTGTCAGGGTAAATATTCGAAAATATCCCCAATATGAAGCACCCTAATACGTATTAGTAAAAAATAAGTTGTAAGATTACAATAACTAAAAAGTTTTGAGACCGGACTTCGCATTTTTATAGTAAAATTATATGAGAAATTTTTAACAGTGCATTAGAACTCTTTCGGTCGATTTATTATCTTATTCTATACTAAATATAAAATATAATAAACTTCCTTAAAAATTTGATGGAGAGGCAGTATAATTATTATGAATATAAAAATTTCAAATAAATTCTCTTACAGTCCGTCTCTAAAAAATTAATAGAAAATATATAACTTTTATTTTGTAAAAAACGTATTTTTTTATTTATTTTCTAATAACGATACTCTAAGGTAGATAAATTTCCAATACATTTCGTTCGATTTATCATCTTACTCTTTAAGTAAAATATAATAGATTTCAACTTCGGTAAAAAATAGTACATCATTTTTGACTCAGAAAAAAACACTTTATTTATTTATTTATTTGTCATATATGATGATCTGAGCCAGGCAAATTCTGTGGCTTATTTAAAGAAAGGCCAATGTCAGGTTATTACAAAAATTGGGATATATAGCGCAGGCGTGGTATATTTTTAGTGCAATAAGACCCAATGTTATACATACTTACTTACAGGAAATTTTTTTGTAATTGTAACTTACAACTTATATAAAAGTAATGGGATATTTTTATTATTAAAAAAAAATTAAATTAAATTACCTTGACACTTTATTTCATTTTAATCATAACATCGAACTTATTATCTATTTAACAGTCTAGCCAGGATATTGGTCAGGCGCGGATCCAGACCTCTGTTTTGGGGGGTGGGGGCGGTCGCCGGTATATAAGATCTACGTTTGATCTCGGAAGTGTGTCGCGATCGAATTGTCCAAGCGGGGGGGGGGGGGTCAAAGGCGCCCCCCCCACACACATAGGACTTTATTTTCTTCAATTTTAAAATTTAATGTTATAAAAAAAAATTAAATAAACATATAAAAAATGTTGATCTCCAATGCTTTGGGGGGGGGGGGGCGGTCGCCCCCGTCGCCCCCTGGATCCGCGCATGATATTGGTAAAGTAAAACCGAAATAGCACCGACAGTAGATATTATAATACAATATTTATCATGTGATGCTTTTTTGTAAACCTCGTAGTCTACAATCTTTTTTTTATCAAAAACTTTATACCTACCTAGGTGTTCATTTGTGAGAAATTTAAAAATAATGAGTATCATATTAGAATAATAATAGCTTTTAGCTTTCCATTCAATTGATCGTATCTTCCGGATTAATTAGTGCTACGAAAATTTCAGTTAAATTGGGCGCTTGGATTATTGGGCTCAGCCAATTATTATTAATTTTATTATTAATTTTAAAATGTGGGTAAATGTAATTTTCAAGAATGATTTTTCCTGTCATTAGATATCCACGAAAAGTTGAAAGCGGAAGCTCGTATGAAGTTTGTTCTGATACCAAGATGTTACTGTTTTTTCAAATTAATTAGAGCTACGAAAATCTCAGTTAAATTGAAAAGAAAACACGCATCCTTCCAAATTGATAGAAAAAATTATTCTTTTTAATTTAATTTAATAAAATCAAGACCTGGCCCTATTATTATAACTTAAGATAAAAGAGGCAGCCAGCAAATTAAGGACTTTGCAAATTTTATTTTCATCGGAAAAGAGAATAGTCTTAACAGAAGGTATTATGTTGTTCGTTTATGATGTAAACATATATAAAAACATATTAGCATTAAGTTCACTGAATTAAGAAAAACACATTACTCACACACAAGTTACCTAATAGGATAAGAATCGTCAAAAAGATTTCTTATCAAAAAATACCAAATTCAATTCTCTATTCCCACCTTATTCATGGGGGATATCGAAACGAACTAATGAGAAGAGAGTTTTGAAATGGTTCAACAATTAAATAAAATTATGATGGGACACCGATTATTTCAACAAGGTATACCTAGTCGTTTGAAAAACAGCCTAAATTTCAAGATTCACAGTATGTATGCTGAAAAAAGAAACCCTATCGAACAAACATATGTACCTAAGCGAAACCCTACCATACAGCTTTCCAAGATTCTCAACCGACTAGGATAATATGATCGGTTTCCAAATGAAAGAATTTTCTAATATAGTCTTTCGACAAATGGTAAGAGTCGCATTTGGCCGCTTTATCAAAATCTGTGTGCTATGTTGGCATAAATTCAAGATTTCAGAGTTATTGGTTCAAACATCAAGCCGAAATGTTGGTAAAATACACATCACAAACATTTGTTCATTTTACATCGCTTTTACCCTCTAAAAAATATAGTTTTTTTAATTAATCCACTAGTTTGAAGAAATCCCATTTCATTTTTTATACCGCTTCTAAGTTTATATTTAGTAATGTTTTCTTTAAAATAAGTATTCATTTTTTTCGATGATAATTTTATGCCTGAAAAGCGCTCGTTATGTCTTTTAAACATGGATCCCTTATTTAGGGGTTTAGCTAATAAAAGGAAAAAAGACGTAAGACGCATGGAAATATTCATCATCTTACTAGGGCGAGAAAAAAGTTCAAAAGAAAAAGGGGTGTTTTATTTGAAAAGAAAAATCGAAAGAAGACGAGTTTTCTTAATCCAGGGATTATATTTCTCTAATTAAAAAAAAGTAAAAAAAAATATTATCACTTTGAGTTATTGCATAAAGAAAAAATACTTTTTAATTCTTTTTTGAATTTTTTAAGACCAAGAAAAATAAATTATGTTTACCAAGAAATGGGAAACTCTTGAGAGAGGAATGTATATGTACCTACATAAATATGTAAATTTTAATTTTCTTTATATTAATCGATAGTTTAATGAAAAATATGTGATGTGGCCATCTCATGAATTTAGCATAAATCTGCCACCCTCCCGCGGCCATTTTAGGAAGCTGATTGATTGATAGTTCTCTACTCTAATATAAGGCCTTAAAGCAATCTCGAATCGCAAAACAGAGCAAAAGAATTATTAATGAGAAATAAAGCGATCTTATTTTATCAATTTCATCTATCATTTTATCATTCATAAATGTTCACAGTGCCTTCTAATATAATTAAATAGCATTTCAATTAATAATTTTGTAGTTTAATGGAATTTTATGAAAACATATAATAAAATAGCATTTCAATTAATAATTTTGTAGTTTAATGAAAATTTTTCGTTTTTTTTCATCACATATTCAATCAAATCTATTGAAATTTCATATGCATGTGTGTTTTCTATTATCTTTTATATCAAATAATTTTTATTAAAATTTTGCATTTTAAAGGGCTGTTTATTTGATATCAAATATTTAACTAAATTATTCCTTTGAAATAATTTTTAGAAATATTAAATAGATATTATAAACCAATTAATTATTAATAATTCTATGAAAGAAATTGGTGAAGTACTTTTTGAGAAAATGTTAAAAATTCCAATTGAATCAAAATAATAACTTTTGGGACATGGAGTTGAATTTTTAATTGATTATTCTCCAATGTGTTTTATTTATCATGATTTTTTTTTTATAAACTTTTATAAACGTATTTCTTTTCTTAATTTTGAAAGTCTGTCCAAATCTAATTGAAACACAATATTATATATCAAAATATTTCAAAACGAATCTGATAATGAAAAGTAGCTTTTATATTAGAGAAATTCCAAGTCAAATCGGACGGTTTGAAAAATTTTGAATTTTTGATTTCCTTCATTTTTTGACAATTTTTAGTACCCATCAAAAAACTCTTCCTGGTAAATTTTGAGATTTTTTTGGTCCCCGGTTTAAAAGATAACGTATTTTCGGTTTTTCGCTCATAACTTCTTCAAAAATGGTCCAAATTCAAAAAAAATTTTGGAAATTTTTCTTTTTTTACATACTTACTTTTTAGAAAAAAAAAAAATAATTATTCAACTGTTTTTATATGCGATTTTTGAGTTTGAAAATTTTAATCTTGTTTTTGAAACTGTATATACTCTTCGATATTTTTTTTGATAATTTTATATTTAAATCAAAATCAAAAATCGAAAATCGAAAAAAATAGTAATTATAATGGGACCACTATCAACCCGATCTTAAAATTTATACAATGAATAGAAGTTTAAAATGAAAAATTATCAAAAAAAATCGAAGAGTACACTTGCAATTTCAAAAACAAGATTAAAGTTTTCAAACTCAAAAATCGTATATAAAAAGATTTTAAATAATTTTTTTGCATTTAAAAACAATTTAAATAAAAAAAAATTAAAAAAAAAGGTTTTGAATTTGGATTATTTTTGAAGAAATTATGAGCAAATAACCGAAATTCGATATCTTAAACCGGTAATCATAAAAATTTCAAAATTTACCAGGAAGAGTTTTTTGATGGGTACTAAAAATTGATAAAAAATGAAGGAAATCAAAAATTAAAATTTTCGATTTGGCGTGGAATGTCCCATTAACTAATTTGTATAATATTTTAGAATTAATCTTTAATTATAAAAACTAATATATACACACGGAATATATTTATTTTAACTTACAATAATTACTAGGTTATCAAAAATTTCACTCAGAGAAGCTATTTTATAAATATTCAAAATTCCAAAAGTATGCTCCATGCAGCTAATACTATAAAAACGAATGAGAATTACAGACAAACATACTAGAATAACCACAATTAGGTTAATATTATGTAATTTAAAAAAAAGTTTATGTAAAGGTCGGGACCAAATTTTACAGTGGGGCCGGACATAAAAAAGACAAAAGTTTTGGAAAGACAATTAGATCCAGTGTTTGTACCTGATGGCCTAAAAAAATCTTCTAAAATATTTGATCGAATGTCTGATTAATAATTCAACGTTAAAGGTATAAATAAATAATATTAAAATTGAAAAAGTAGAATTTAATAAATAAATACCAATCATTTTTTTACTTTATTGAAATGTATAGTTGATCTGTTTTTTATCCAAATGGAAATTAATGAATGCAATATTTTATCAACTAACATTTTCAAGTGTAATCATAGTGGGGAGAAATCGACACAAGAGTAAAAGAGAGATATTTCTATTTCTATAAAAAGTCTGTCGACTACTTTCACGATATCATTTCCGATATTTAAGGAAATCATTTGTATAGTATTGTAATGATAGTCGTTTGAACTTTTTCTTTCCCTCTCAGTTTTGCCTTTACAAATATAAATTCCTTTGGAATCAAACCTTTTATTACTGGATATTTGATTATTTATAAATGCACTAGAATTTGATAAAAGAACTTATTTGCTTCGAATTGATTTCTAGAAAAATACATATATTAATAATAGGTACATATACATTAGGAATTTTCTAAAAGAAAGTATTGAAATAGAAAAACATCCATTGAAACATGGATTTCAATCAACTTTAAAGAATAATGCTAATGAGAGTTTTTTCATGGGAACTTTTTCTGTGATTTTTGGACATAAAGATCTACAACATTTTGAAGTGGTATAAAAAATGAAATTTAACTAGAAAAAACCTGAATAAGTATACTTTTAAATTGAAAGTTTTTGTGCCGAGAGTAACAGAATTTTTATATATTGAAGGAGACAATTAAAGAATGTGTCTTCTGCTGGAATTATAAATTTTATTTATTTATAACGAGACTATAGTTTCGAGGGCTTTGCCCTCTTCATCAGTCTATTACAATTGATTCACAGGAATTAATTTCTGAATTTTATTGTCTCCTTCAAGTATATTTTTGAAAAGAACATAATATTTTTTTAATGTGTTTTAAACATTATCAGACAAAAAATAAAGTAAATACCTAACTCCTACATCTTGAGTTATAGAACTACATATTTTAACTCAATTTATTTTCTCCATTTCCTTACTGTGAAACAGCACTAACTCCAACTTCAAACTCATTATAATTTACCAAAATATTTCACTACCAACACCGCGTTTCCTAAGTTTTGTTATTTTGTCATTGATTATCATCAGAACTTGACCAAATTAATATGGGACCACGCCTAAGGTACGTAAGAAGAATCATTGAAATCGGTCCGTAAACAAAGAAGTTATGCGTAAACATACATAACAAAAAAAGGTCCAATACCAATGAAATTAAAACGGGACCGATCCGGAACTAGACTGAACCCAATGCAAAAAAAATCACCGAAATCGGTCAACATTGTAAAGAGAAATCGATGCACAAACACAAAAAAATGTATATATATATATATATTCTACTTAACAATATCTACAGGATGAATAAGAACAACTAATATTAAGGCATTGATATTATATGCAAAAACTGACAAATATAAATCAATTCAAAAGTAAAATTTAAATATGATAAAATTAATATTTAACTGCTGGTAAATAGATCACACAAAACATACCTAATCACAAAATATGACCCTATGCGAGGATATATATAAATCAAATTTATAAAACGGAATAATCTCTTCTAATCTTAATCATCCGTTGGGTGTGTAATTTATGTTTGGATAAACTCAATTATTCCAGCGACTCCAAAATTATTGACAAAATTACCAAATAACGATGTAATAATACATCCTCTCAAGTGTACATGAAATCATTTATAAATGTAAGTATCTATATTCAAAATGTCTGAAAAAAACGACTCTCATCTGAGCTCTTATTTTCTTAAAATTATTGATTAATTTTTTTATTATCAAAAACTATTTAAGAAGAGGAGGGGAGAAAAGTAACATATGAACTTTAAAAAATGCTTATATATGTATATTAGGGTGTCCCAAATAAATTTAAGGTGAGGGAGGGGAAAAAAGTAACATCTGAACTTTAAAAAACGCTTATATATGTATATTAGGGTGTCCCAAAAAAATTTAAGGAGAGGGAGGGGAAAAAAGTAACATATGAACTTTAAAAAATGCTTATATATGTATATTAGGGTGTCCCAAAAAAATCAGTCTTTTTTTTAACGCAACTCTTTTATTTTATTTTTATTTTTTTGACTTTTCGGCCCTTCTAGCCATCAGACAATTTACGATACTGATATTAAATTAAAGACTTCTATGCAGGGATCAGATTTTTAGCCGGTTGGGGTAGTCAATGGGAAACCACCCCTGTGAAAAATTTCCCAATGGAGAGGTTACTCTTGTTAGTAATCGCAAACGCTCGGAATCGAGTATGGCACTTGAAGAAGAATAAATTGGAAAATTAAGATGCCATGTCACGAGGAGGATCAGATGGTGATCAAAAAAAGACTAGAGTAGACCTTTTATCATCTGATCAAAAATTTAATTTAGATATTCTCCAATATATAAAAAATTCAGAAGAAATTGGAAAAACTTCCCAAAAAATTTCCGGAGAATAAAAGGCAGATTTTTTATTTTGAATGTGAAAAATATATCAATATTTCCGAAAAAATAATCACAATTTTGGCATATTTTAAACATTTTTACTAAAGATTTAAATATTTTAATTACAAACTTTCTGATTGAATGTATGGAACTGCAATCATACATTGAACTGAAACAAATCTTTAATAATGTCTCTTTATTAAAATATTATAAAAATTATTTACCCAGAAACAAATATTCCTCCTGGTTTCACAATAATTGTTCACTTTTTAGAAATATGAATTTACATAATATACCTGAAGCTATTTTCGAGAATAAAAGTCTATAAAAGCAAAATTATATACTCAACTATCAAGTAACAAAAATAACGAGTTTCGAATAATTCAAAATTATTCTTCATCTCATATTTACATTTTTAAAATATTTCAGTAATTAAAACTTTTTGAAGTGGTAAATAATTTAAAAACAAAATCTTGAAGGGAAAAACTCAAAGATTATTATGCTATGTCATTTTTGCTTCTTTGTCATTGTGGATATCATTAGGGAAACCGGGTCTAGTTGATACAGGGTCAAGTTGATACAGGCCAAAACACTCCCTAATGCGTAGACGCAGACAAGTGGCGACTGGCTTGGCTAGACAACCGATTGGTACTCTGCAATCACGCGTGATTACTTGGAGGAGTCTGCTTCGCTTTGTTAGTTGCGAACTAAAAACTGTTTTTCATCGTCGAAAGTAAATTTTCACTACTGTCTTTCAATTATTATTGTAAGTTAATTTGTTCGTAAATTGTGTTATCGACAACATCACATTGTTACATGTTATAAAGGTAAGAATTTCACCTTTTTAACTTTATTCTAACTGTTTCCGTTTTCACGTATTTTGGAGTTTAGTGTAATGGCAACGTTTGGGTCAAGTTGATACGCTCATTTTGGGTCAAATTGATACGGTGTATCAACTTAACTCACAAGCGTTTCAAGAGTAATTCTTCATCCAAACCTGGCCAAGACTGGATCCAGTGTATTTCCTGCAAGAAGTGGGCTCACATCGCCTGTGCAGAGAACTACCCCTTCTTCATTTGTATTAACTGTCAATCAAACCCAAATTCCTCTTCAGAGTCAGAGTAATCGGTCACAATCCATTATTGTTACAGCTTTCATTGTTCCCCAAATGTTGTAGATTTTAAAATATCTTTTATAGTTACAATAAAACTTGTTCATATTTCTGTTTTGTCTATTATTTTATTAATTCCTGACACAGTATTAGCTTGCTCAAAGGCGTATCAACTTGACCCAGACTGGGTCAAGTTGATACATCTTACAAATTTTTTAAAACTTTTTTTTGACAAGACAAATTTAATTTTATAAAGAATTTAAATATCACAAGATATAGCCAAATAGTTATAGTTACGAATTACACCTACTTTATTTCAAAATGATGGCAGGAAAAAATTACAAAAATCAGGAAGTAAAAAGTGTATCATATGATTGACTCAGTTAACCTATAATCGGAGTAGGTACTCATACTTGAGAACGATCGCAGAATAAGTCGATCGAAACGTCGTATTAAAATTGTAATTATTTGTTTCAATAAATAATTATAAAGTAATCATGTGTGATTTAAATAAAAATTTAAACTTTAATCAAATTAATCACAAAAATAAAAGCTTCAACAGCTTCATTACTAAGTAAAAAGTGTATCAACTAGACCCGGTCTCCCCTATTCTACATTAAAGATAATATTTTTTGATTAACAAATATCAATGGAATTAGTAAATTTTATTGCCCCGAGGTATTTGTATTTCCTTCAAATGCGGCCCGTGTAAGCCAAAAGGTTGGACATCTCTGATCTAGAACCAACATTTTACCTTTAAGATTGACTATTGACCCTCAAAAAAACTAAGTGATTTTTAATATTTGCTCAATATTTCCCTATCGTTTTCTAGTAGCTTTTTGTCCATTACATTATACATTTTAATCGGGCATACACGAAATCTAATAACATCCCTTCGGATTTTTTCCATACATCGATTAATCAAATTCCGAGTCACCTGGGCATATCGCCACCAGTGAATGAAAACGAGCTTCCACTCATAAACCCCCTGCAACCCCCGAACACCCTTCCTTACTTGATTTCCATTCCCTTTAGCTAATGGTCTCTCTAATATATATTAGGATTTGATACACTTTACATGCAAGCGACAAGAAAAAAAATCCCTTTTTTGAGCTCAATTGGATAGAAGAAGGCTTTATTATCGACAAAAAAGCCATACGATTCATTAATCATTTTACCCAAAAGTTGAATAACACGTAATAAAGAAAAAAAGAAGAACTAAGAGAAGAAAAGTTAATTCATTTAATAACGATGAGAATGAAGCATCCCTCTTTGCTTTATTATCCGGGACAGGCACCTCTCTCTTTTTTATTCTTAAAAGAAATGATATTTGTAGAAAGGCTTAGTGAAAGAAGTTACCTGTCAAAAATGATCCGCTTTTTTACGGCTTGAGAAGTTTTATAAAATCCATTTTCACATATTAACGGGGATGAGAGTAAACATAATCGTGTTGATAAGGGTGGCTAATAATCATAAAAAAGAACAAGGGTAGAAACGGATCTGACATTTATTAAGGTGAAATACTTGTTTCAAATGCTTGAGACAAACGACGGAATTCAACAGACAAATGAGGATTGAGTCTTTTTATACTCTTGGTTTTATTTTATAGGTATGGTACTAATTAATCCTGTTTTATTCTTTTACAGTTGCATTGATCTAGCATGGTCACTATAGTCCTATTTTCTTTGTCCTTCTTCCAACCCTTTAATTTCTCTATTAACCCAAATTTCTTTCATCCAATTGCAAAAGAGTGCCCCCCTACAAAAATCATTGCCCCCCCTCTTAGAAAAATCAAGTAACTTTTTAGGAGAATTGACAAATTTTGGAAGTATCGAGATAATTTTATGTGAAATACATAAGTGATGCCTCGTAAAATGGAGTTTCGATTTTCTAGGGAGGGGGCATGAAGTCTTGTATGGGGAACTTGCCCCCTTCTTCTTCTTCTTCTTTTACAAGTGCCTTACTCGATTCAGAGCGTACTTTCCATTGTAGTTTTTCCTGGGGAAATTTTTCACAGTGGTGTTTTCCCATTGCCTTCCTCTGAAGGAATCAGATTATAGCCGATCAAATATTTGCAGTGCGTCGGGCTTGAATCCGCGCTAGCTTGATTAAATAGACTTGCTTTTTGACCCCTCGGCCAACCTGACCCCCCTTGCCCCCCCCCCCCCTTAACTACGCTCATGGATACAATATTATACTCTTTAAATCAATTTGAATGATATCTAGTAACAGTCGTTGCTACTTTATTTTGAAATCCCTATGGAAAACCATGAGCGCCGGCAGGATTATTTTCAGGGGTGCACCTGCATCTACACACACTATACTATAATATTAACTAATGAAATATAATTTATAATAGTGTATCCTTTTAATTATACTTAGCCATATAATATTAGACATTTATGTTATGTCAATTAAATTAATGTCAAATTCAAATCAAGTCTTAATCTTTTTCTATGTATTTTCCTTTCATGACAGGAGGGTGTAAGTGCACCCCCTTACACCCTCCCATGGGGAAAACTATTTTTACATTATATTTAATGAATAAAATAATAAATGAAAAATGTGTGAGCCTCGTCCACATAAGCTCATGGGAGAAGTGGAACTTTAATTTTAAAACCCGCTAATAGGTCATAAGAAATTAAATTTATTAAAATTAGGAAATTTAAATGATTAATTTAATGATGACGAGGTCCTGATTGGATCGAATATGGAATTGGAATAATTATCGGAAAAGTGGTTTTTTTTCTTTAATTAGTTTTTTCCTCTTATTAAAAACAAGAACTAAAAGGATGATCAAGGACACTTGATGGTGGAGAAGTAATCTCCGGAATCGAAGCTCAAAAACAATGTATGCATAAATTCATGTAAAATAATTGGATTAATAAAATTAAAAAAAAAATTTAAAAAAAAATGATTAATTTAGAATTGGTGATGGATGGACGATAATGGAATTGAAATAATTATCGGAAAAGAGGTTTTTTTTATTTAATTAGTTTTTTCCTCTTATTAAAAACAAGGACTAAAAAGATGATCAAGGACACTCGATGGTGGAGAAGTAATCTCCGGAGTCGAAGCTAAAATACAATGTATACATTAATTCATGTAAAATAATTGGTTTAATAAAATTAAAAAAAAAATTATTAATTTAAAACCCACTAAAAGACAAATACAATAAATTACAATTAGGTAATTTAAATTATTATTTGAAAATCAAGACTTGTCTCTTATTTACCCTCTATTAGATTATTTCCCCTTTATTGTAACAAAATAAACTGATGACATGAATTTACCATAAACCCTGACTCCTTTCTTATATTTAATAAAATTATTTTTAATTATATATGGGGTTAACCTCCACCCCCTCCTTGGGTGGTTAGTTTTTGCATTTTTAGTCTTCTGGGGTCCCACTGATTATGTATACAAAATATGGTTCAGTTTGCTCAAAGGGCAGGAATATTTATTTTTTGACCCCCAATTTTGGCCCCAGAAAAAAAAATAGTTTCGTTATTATAGGTTCATTTTATAGTTTATTTAATTTTTCTTGTTTTTTATCTTTGAAAATAATATAATTTATATTTTTAACCCCTCCCCCTCTAATTTTGGGTGGATATGCAGTAAAATCTAATTACCTCTTAATCTCAATACACCAAAACTACATGTGAAATTTGGTTTTGATATTCACATTAGTTTTTGAGCTAACTCGTCCAGAATAATTTGGTAACGCACAGACTAACAGACTAACAGACATTTTGACAAAACAGTTATTATCTCGAAAAATTTAATTTTTTCGATGTTCACTTACTAGGGCTTTTTGTAGACCGAAATGCCATGGTTTCGCCAATTTTTTTTTTTTAATTAAAATAGTTTCAGCCGTTTTTGAGGTATTTTGAAAAAAGAAACCAAAAAAAAAACATTTTTTTCATGCATGATTACAATACTTAACCATACTCTCTATGGTAAATTAAAAATTCAAACAGATACGTGCAGCTAAAGAAATTCCACTTCAATAAACATTAAAATTGATAATTGAATCTCCTGTTTTTGACTATCGCCCTAAAATATTTGAATAATTCACCCAATGATCATTTATTGTCTAAACATGTAGATCATTACACACAGTCTCTTTATTTACTGTATAATAATACTTTGATCCTCTATTTCTCTCCTAGTAAAGTGTAACTTGGTAGGGTATAAGGTATTTATGCATAATAAACAACAAAAAAACTAAAAACAAAACATCTTCCGATGAAGTGACGTTCAAAGGCACATCAAAGCCACCGATCATTGTCACGCACACAAGAAGCACCCCTCGAAACGTTCTCCTTCTTCAACCCTATTCTATATTATGCAGCGAAAACAATGATTAGCTTTTGGCAACTGCAGGCAAGGGTTGCCTGGCCAATTCCCCAGAGGTATTACCTCTTAAAAAGCAAAGCTGCTGCTCGCTCCCACCTCACCCTTAATAACCGCCTCTTAAGCCCAGAACGGATTACTCTCCACTCGACTAATTAAAGAGCTAATAAGAAAAACTTTCGTTCAAAGTCAAAAGCAAGCAAGCAAAACCCTTCCCTATTATTATTAATTCAATCATTTTTAGCACTTCTCAAAAATAAACACACCAACTTTAAAAAGAATAAAAAAAGAAAACAAGAATTATCAAAAGGGGGAGAAGAAAGCACAAAAAATAAATAAATAAAAAATACAACATCTACTTCGTCTTAATTCTAATTTATTCATGTATTCAAATTGAAGAAAGAGAGCATTTTTTTATCATCTTACTTTAAACAAGTTGAAAATTAATCATTTCTAGAGCGTTATAAATTCAGTTACGTGAAAATGGCCATTAAGTTAAAGGTAATTATTTAATTTGGAATTTATTTTTTTCGTCGGAATGATACTTATTGAACTTCTGAAGATAATGGACTCTCCACTGAATGAGCTTCTATCTAGTAATTATCCATTACTCGACAGGCAGGCTTCGAAGTACCAATATTAAGTTCACTCAAAAATTGTCCATTTCTTTTACTTGTATTTAGAATTGTCCATTAATTTGGGATTCAGTACAATCCCTATTATTGTCTGCCTGTCCTTTTATCAGGAGTTGAACCCATATATTTATTTATATAGAATAAAAGTATATAAGTCATCAGTTGATCCTCATGGTGTACAGTGTTGGAAAGTACAATATACCGTAATAAATTAATGGAAAAATACAAAGCACATTAAAGAAAAAAATCAAATAATATTACTTATTTAGTAATGTACAATAGAGCCCATTTAGGACATAGTAGGAGTCGTCTAACAGCAGACCAACCTAGACGTAACTAATTCCAAATTAAGTAAAAAATAAACTGATGTGGCCATCCACATGACATTACCAAACAACCTGCCCCTCTTTTATATTTAATATTTAATAAATAATTTATAACCATTTACGAAAGAACCCCTCTCCTCTGAATTTTGGGAACATTAGGAATTTATGAAATCTTATAAAGGATAATCTTTTATTGTAAATATCAGCTTTCTTTGATTTTGTTTGGAAATTTTATTATTTTAAATTATTTTTTACCCCTTCCATCTTTTGGCTCACTATCAATTTCACATAATAAGTCATTTTCAGGCCATTTAGAGTGCATATGCTAAATTTCGTACAAATAGATCAAAGGGTCTTGAAGTTGTTTTTGATAGATCTATTTGTGAAGCCCCCTCACAATTCTGGCCCCCGAAATAAATAATGATACTCTTTTTTTATTATAGATCTCTTTTATAGTAAATATTTGATCATCGAAGTAGAGGAAGACCCAAATGAAAAATGGTATTTTGGCTGAGAGTACCAAAGATGTTAATTTATCAGTAACAGTTAAAGAATTTCATTAAGGTAAATCAATGCGGTTGTCCTCTGTTTTATGCAAATAAACATATACATATAATATTATATAAAGAATATTATAAGTATCTATAATGTAAGTATTTATATAAAATTTATTTGTTAGAGAGTATAGTTTCAAAGTATTGAACTTCATCAAGTCTATTTAATTTTAAATATTTGATCTATTATTTATCAAGGGTTCAAATAGCCGATCGGATAGAGAAACAGTGAAATTAAGAGCTATAATTAACTAGTTTTTTGATATATTAACCAAAAGATCTGCCTTTTATTTTCTATTTAAATATTTTCGATAAAAGATATAGTTTCATGCTGAGAGTTGGCTGTTTTGAGTATAATATGATGTAATATTAATATGACTTATATTAATTAATTTATTAATGATGTATCGAAATTAATTAGAGTTTAGTCGATTTGCTCTTACCTTGGAAGAATGGCTCCCGCGTCTGCCCTGGTCGATTTCCGCCACTCAAATGAATAAAATACCGTTTTTAATTCTCATTATCTTGAATGCATTTCTCTAGGTGGGCTCGATTCCCTAAAACAAAAAATATAAAATAATATTTTTATTTAAAAGAAGGAAAATTATCGGTAAAAGATAAATGAAAATAAATTTAACATGAACTTTTAGATATCAATTTTTTATCTAATTATTATTACATTGTAGTATTGGACCAAATTTTTTTTAATCAATTTCAATTAATAGACTGATTAATCCACGCTTTACGTGTCTTGCAATTCATATTTTTCTTTAAATTTGGGGTTATTATTACTATATTTTTTTACTTGTTTAATCTCAAGAAATGGACCATTCAAATTACTTCAACCCAGTGAACCTCTTGTAATAAATACAGGGTATTCTAATTGAGTGTTTAATATTTTAAGGGGTGATTAGATACTTTATTTTCAAACAAAATTCGATTTGATCATAAGATCAAAAAAATCATTTCTGAGAGAATAAAAGATGTTATTTAAATAATTCAAAAATATAATAATTCCCCTCATATTTTATATTTAATAAAATAATTTAGAATTATTTACGAAAGAATTCCCCCTCTTGATTTTGGGCCTATTATGAATTAATAATATCTCCGTTTAATCATTAGACTATTCTATTGGAAATATCAGCCTTACTTGATTTTTGTTTGAAAATTTTATTATTTTAAATTATTTTTGAACCCCCCTTCTTTGGTCCCTATAAATTTCACATAGTGAGTCATTTTCACAAGGTCGTATAGGGTGCATATGCCATTATGGTACAAATCGATTAAAGGGTCTAAAACTTATATTGATGATTCTATTTTTTAACCCTTTCCCCAATTTCGGCCCCCGAAAAAATAATAACTCTCTTTTTTTATTATAGGTTAATTTTACAGTATATTTCACTTTTCTTGGCTTTTTTTAGTTTGAAAATTTTATAATTTTAATTTATTTAAGAGCACCCATCCTTAATTTTTGGTTCGCTTTTTTTAGATACAGATTTTCGAAATATCGTATTAGCTTACTTACTTAACTTAAAATAAGTTTTATTACATGATAGAAGGCTTCTCGCTGGAATCGAACCAGAGCGCCAAAAAACAATCAATCACTACTCTGTGAGGCACTCAAGGGGGTGAATACAGCAACCCTTTTAACATAGTATGCAAATTATCCATAGCATCTCAGATTCAGTAGAGAACATTCTTGTGATTTTTCTAATAAAAAAATCAAATTTTCCAAAAGCTGAATTTCGGCTTTCAGAAATCAAGGGCATATTCTTCACTTTTTGCGCTTAGATTTGACATTCACGTACTTTTAAGATTTATTATATGTATAAAGTAATCACGAAATTATATTTATTAATTCTATTTATAACGGCAGCCAGTAGCAGCGGTTAATTAAATCATTCGATTATAATACAGGTAGTTTCGGTTTAAAAATAGCTCGTGATCTGAATAAATCAATTGAGGATGTGAGAAGGTGTGTGTATGTGTGTGTTTGGGTTAAGAAAAGGAGAAGGACAGAGAGAAGGCGAATTCTAGTCTTGAGCGACTTGTTCAGAATTGCCCATGGTGCAGCAACAAGGCGTGAGAGGGAGGGTACATCGGTTGTAGCGAACCAGATTAAGTTCTTAAGTTGCCAAGTCACCCACCCAAAAAGTTGGCCTAATGAGATTGGAGAATTCATTCAGCAAATATCATTTATCAAATGACATCGTGAAAAAGATCGCAGATGAGATAGGAAGGCGGAAACGTTGCCTATCAAATCAGCTCTCAGAGAGAGAGAGAGAAAAAGAAACGACTCATATTAATGGTTGGACGTCAAATCTATCAAACTCTACTCGAACTGGGACTGCACCGGAATGAGATTTGGAATCAAATCGATTAACCAGAATTATCAGTAGGTATACGGTGAAAGACTCAAGTTCTTAGTTCCGATTTCTCAGGTGCTTACATTTATTATAGAGTTTGCCAAACTGTGGGCTGTGTCTTTACCTCAGAAATAAATATTAATCATGTTTTAGTCTTACATTCTAGAGATGAGGCGGGGTAATAGAATTTTAAAGGTAAGTAATTTTTGGATTTTGTTCAAAGGGATTCTTAAAGCGGAATCGTAATATATTGTCCAAAATATCAGTGAATTCAAGTGTTAGAATTATCTACTAGAACAGGGTTTCCCAACCGGACAAAGTAAAAATAAAATTATAAAGTAGTTTAATTATTGAACACCTTCAAGCCTTCAAGTCCTCATTACGAGATGATTTTCCAAACCCAGATTTGGGAGAAAATTGGATTATGGACACATTACATGTAAATGTTACAGACCTAACACCTGACATCTATCCAAGAAAATCATTTAATTGAAATAAGTTGTGATTCGAATTTTAAAAGAAAATTCAAAGAATCTGCTTTTATGAGGTTCTTTCGCGACAATCCACACAAAAAGTTTTAGCCTCGTAACCACTCTATACATATGAACGGTGCTAAAATTCTAGGTTATGTTTTTGTTATTTTTTTCTCAAAACTACGAGATCTTCAATTTTTTTAAGTTATTCCGAATATATTATTCTAACAAATATTAGTTTTTCATCAAGATGGTGAAAGTCCTTCAATGAAAAAAATAAAATAATGATCATTTTCCCATCCATTACCATATGTAAAAAATTTCATTTTTAATTGCAATTATTTCATGTTTGATGGGGTAAATCGTCTTCAAATTTTAACAGTGTGTTTAATATGCTTTTAACTCGTATATTCCAAGTTTCGAAGACTTCTTGAATTTTTGTATTTATGAAAGAACTACCTTAACAAATTTTTTGTTTAAATTTAAAATCTGATTATACGAAGTTATCGAAATTTGCGCTGAAGCAGTTGTTGCCTTTCCCCACAACATATTTGTGCGAAAAGGGTTTTTCCACTCTTGTGTATCTAAAAAATAAATACAGAAATAGATTAATAGACAGATTTAAGGATCCAACTTTAGCAACATCAACCCAAACATTATGACTTTGGTCGCAAAAAGGCAAAACATCAACCATCTCATTAAAATTAAATAAACATACATACAACTCTGTGAGTAAAATAGATCTATGTAAATATTACAAATAAAAATATTAAAAGCGGTTTTTCGTGTTTTATTTTTAGGGGTCCGAGAGTAAAGTGACGCTAGGGGTCCGCTCTAAGAAAAAATTTGGGAAACCCTGTACCTATCTACTAGGAAATTCAAATTAAAAATGTCTACAAATCCGATCCGGATTATCGGGAGGTCCGGATAAATGAGGGCTGGATAAACGAGGTTTTACTGTACCTAAATGTATTGAAAAAATTTTATTGAATGTTTTACATATATGTATAAATAAATATCAAATCTTTAATAAAAAAAATCTGGAAACGTTTATTTGAAATCTAAACCTTTTAGGAATTCTTCCCTTAGCAATGGGAATTTGAGAAAAAAATAGTTGCTTTAAAAAATGAATAGGTATAAAGCTATTTTTCAAATTTCTTAAAATTTCCATTTGATAAAAGGAAATTTCTCCTGAAACATCTGGATTTCAAATAAACATTTTCAGTTTTTTTATTTTATTTTTTTTATTTTTAGGTATTTCTTTATATTTATATAAATGTATAATATATGTTTTTTTGAGTCAAGCAGACAACTTCACTGATTTCTTTTTATAAAAATTCGAAAAGTTCACAGATCAATTTATTCTACTTATTTCATTATGAATGTTAATTTCCAATTAAGAAATGGTTCTCATTTCTTAATATCTTTCTGCCCTTTTTCTCTTTTTCTCGTGGGCGGGGCCCTTGCCCCTTTCCCTTTGCCCAGTTTTCAAAGACAAAAACAACAACAACAACAACAACAGCCAAGTGGACGTTTCAAAAGTTATTAATTGACTTGCAAGGCAGAGATTAATTGTGTAATTAACTGGGAGCTTTACTAACCGTGAACTCGAGTATGGAGTGTGACTACTCGATGGGGGCCGCAGATGGTCATACCCCCCCCCATGGTTAGTCCCCCTCATAGTGAAACCCCCCTATGTTGCAATCAATTACGGACACACCTCGCCACACGTCATTCACTATCTCTCTCAGACTCATTATGATAACAGTGGGAAACAAATGAACCAATTGAATCGAGAACAGTGAAAATTCCCGGCCGATTAAGCATCATCGTTTCCATGGAGATTTTACCAAAATGTGAATATTTTAATTACTGTGGCCATGACCTAGTAGATGATTAATGGTTTGTCCTTCTAACCATGATGCTAAAGATAATGAACAAAGATAAAGCTTTCTTAAAATTGATAATGCAGAAGAATGTGATGTGTAAACTTAAAATCTTGCAAAGATCAGGTGCCAACTACGATATTTGTTAAATGGGTATAATTATTTAAATTCTTTTATAAAACAATCTCAAAACGTTTATTAAAAATACAAATGTTTCAGGAGAAATTCTCTCTTTATCAATGGAATTTGGATAAATACTGTCTGTAAACAATACCAATGTAAAAAAACGGGACCAATCGGGAACTAGACTGAACCCAATGCAAAAATAAGCTGACGTGTTCTGATGTGGCCATACACTTGACTTTACCATACAACCTGGGCTCTAAAATTATTTATAATCATGTAGGGGGGTTAGTTTTTGCATTTTTATTCTTCTGGGGTCTCACTGATTATGTATACAAAATTTGGTTGAGTTTGGTAAATGGGCAAGATTTTCATTTTTTGACCCTATACCCCCCACCCAATTTTGGGCGGTTAGTTTTTGCATTTTTAGACTTCTGGGGGTCCACTGATTATGTATACAAAATTTGGTTGAGTTTGCTCAAACGGCCTAGATTTTTAATTTTTAACCCCCCTCCACCCCCCTTAATTTTGGGTCGATATGCACCAAAATCTAATCAGCTCTTAATCTCAATGGACCAAAACTACGTGTGAAATTTGGTTTCGATATTCACACTAGTTTTTGAGCTAGCACGTCCACAAAATTTGGTAACGCACAGACTAACTAACAGACATTTTGACAAAACAATTATTATCTCGAAAAATATAACTTTTTCGATGTTTACTTATTAGGGCTTTTTTGTAGAGCTAAATTCCATGGTGTCGCTCAATTTTTTTAATCAAAATAGTTTCTGCCGTTTTTGAGATATTTTGAAAAAAAGACGGAAAAAAAAACATTTTTTTTCATGCATGATTACAATACTTGACCATACCCTGTATGGTAAAGTAAAAATCATTGAAATCGGTTCACATGGTAAAGAGAAATAAATGTTCAAACACAAAAAAAAAAAAAAAAAAACAGACATTCCAATGAATTGATAACCTCCTCCTTTTTTCAAAGTCGGTTCAAAAGAAATATAAAGCAAACGAATTTTCTATTGGTAAGTGGTTCTTGGCAATACGCAGTCTCGTGGCCAAATATATAACTAAACTGCACAACTATCAATCATGTATGATAATTTTTCAAAATTGAGATGCCGAAAAATATTTAAATAATGCACTCAATAGTGCATAAGATAGTAAACAACAAACTAATAATAATCTATCTTGTATGTTTGTTTGTTTTTTTAATAATTTTCTTTATACAATAAAAATAAATATGACCCGAATGAGTTAGTTTTAATTTTGACCACCAGTCAGCGATGTTTACCAACGGACAGATACCAATATCCAAACGGGTTTTTGAATACATGGAAAATAACAGAGAAAATATTTCTAATTACAAAGATTGATGATGAAAGTCTACTTTCGAAACTATAGTCTCTAACAAATAAATTATATAATATAATTCGAGAGATCCTATTTTTTCAACTTAATTATTCTTGGCGAATTTAAATTGGATGCACACTAGATTTAACTACTTTTTCAAACTTAGCCTGTTTTTTTACAGAATGTTTTGGTTGGGATTTCTCTGTTTTTTGTAAGCTATGAGGAAGCCCGTTGTTCCAAAGAGCTTGAATTTATATTTTTGACCCCCCCCCCCCACATTTTAGGTGGTTAGTTTTTACATTTCTAGCCTTCTGAGGGGCCACAGAATATGTATATAAAATTTGGTTGAGTTTGGTCCAACGGGCTAGAATTTTCATTTTTGTGTATATATTCGTTACATAAATATAGGTACCTATATAAATGTTTATTTGCATAGAGCAGAGGACAACCTCATTGATTTCTCTTTGTGAATTAACAATTCTGCTACTCTCTCGAAAATAAAATATTTTCAATTTCAATTTTATATTTACGTTTATTTATTTATTTGTATGTTTCGTATGGTAAAAATTAATTTATGTGTATTTTTGAAATGGTTCCCCATTTACGAGTGACTTCAGCCTCGCGGCTTGTTAACGGCTGTAAGTATTTATAATAACAAAATTTTCAATTCACGAGAACCGGAGTTTTCAACATTTCAAGGTCGATATCTTGATTATCCTTATAAATGTATAATAGATTAGAAATAGAATTACAAGCATGTTCTCTTTGTTCTCTTATTTGCACAGTTCATTTCAATTTACCTTGAATTTTCTTCCTGAATTTAATGAGTAATGTAATACATGCATGTAATAATTTTTTACTAGAAACTATTTAAAGGGAATCCAAATATCATTGAAAAAAATCCAGAAATGAATGTGAATCATTTTTCCAAGTGTTTTAAATAAAAAAAGGGATGATTTAGCACACGACAAATGCAAATAACCATCCATCCACGGCAACAGGTGATTAACATCGCCGCCAGGTAACGATGGTAGTCATTTCAACAGATGAGAAGGTGAAAAAAAATTATTTCTTATGAAAATAGAGAAAGTAACTGGAAATTGAAATATTCTCTTTTTAGATAATTGATCGCGAGAATTGTAAACAAACACCTGTGATTATAGGTTGGTTATGTTATTTGAAATTAGAAAACAGGCTAATTTATTCGTTCAAGAGAACGAATTATATTTAATGATTTCTTTCTATGAACTGGATCTATTACTGAGACAATGAAGCTTATGATTTCAGGTATAACACGGCAATCCTACTACACGGTTTCACTCTTATACAGTTTGAAACTTGCGAGGAATCTCTGTACAACATTCCTATAACACAGTTTCGACTTAATTTGACTCACATAAGCAAAATATAATTTTTATTATGCTCATTGCTCGTTTCTGAATTTCGTCCAGGGTGGCAAGAGAATGCATGGTGGCCCATCTCCAGAGATGAGAGCCGTATTCGATACAGGGGAGGTTTTGAGCCTTGTAAAGGGTGAGAAGCTGCAGCGGCGTTAAAAATCGCCGGGGCTGAATAAGAAGCCAATTTTCCTTGCTCCGGATTTCGCAACAGAGGAAATCTGTAAATTCCAAGACAGCTCAGATGCGATTGAGACGTTCAATATAAACAGCCTGTCACACATATTCAGGGTATTCGAACCAAAGAGGGTGTCAGAGAAAGCCTCAGTCCTGTCATTTAATAGCCATAGCTCGTACTATTTAGATAACTTAATTGGAAGATAAGTTAAATATGACTACCCTGCAAAAAAGACCTGAAAATACTGCGTTTTTTTTGTTTAGTGCATGCAGATGGAAGGATGGGTGGATGTACAAATGTTATTCTTTTTTTTCACACGTGTCATTAAATATTTTTTAATCTCGATTTGAAATTATTTATTGTCATTTTAAAAGTGATTGATCCCATTTAGAAATCAAATATTTTCAATCAATTAAGAGTTAAAAAAGCATAGTCCTATACAGTGGGACAACTAGGATTTTGTCCTGAAGGGGACTAATAGACATACACAAAGACATATACCTATATATATCGCCGCCTTAGAGTGTAAAGCTGCTAACCCACAACAAGTATATTTTACAGGACAAAAAACAAACAAAATTTAATATTGTTGTTTAAGAAAGAAACTATTTTTCACATTTTTTTCTGCAACGTACGATCGTAATTTTAAGTAGTTTTTCTTGAACGATGCTGGCTCTCTTTTTCTTTCTAACGGTATTAATATGTCATATATGATAAAAAATGGATTTAGCAGGTTTACACTCTAAGGGCTGGAACACACTTGGCGTTTTTTATCGATCGGATTTTTTGCCGCATCCGCTCTAGCGTTTACACACTGGGCGGTAAACATTCTTGCCGACGCCACCATCATCAGTCGATCACAGATCTGACACCGTGCAACAACAACAAGAGTCTATTTCATTGTCGTTTTGTTATATTATAAATAGGGTTGAGTATAACATGAATAGAGAACAACTTCTTGCATTATTGTTATTTCGTCGTCTATTGAAGAGGAAAAAATAGACTTATTTGGGTACATCCGATTAATAAAAGGAGAGAGGAATTTGGAGCCTTCTACACTTTGTTTCCTGATTTAAGAAACGATGAAGAAAAGTTTTTCAATATCACCCTTAAACAATTAAAATTATTATAAAAAGGAAAAAAATGCTGTTGCCGCTTCACAAAATACATTGAAATTTATATCGCGAATTCGCGACCGCCACAATAACCACTATACATCACTCTCAATTTTCAACTTCAGCGGTCGTCGGTAGACTGGACGCCGAGTGTGTAAACGTGCATTTACTCATGTAGGCCACCATTTCAGCGGCTAACCGACGAATGTAGTTGTCGGTAAAAAAACCGACGAAAGTAGTGGCAGTGGTCGGCTGCATTGCTGCCGTCGACGTTAACTAATCCGATCGTTTATTTTACCGCCCAATGTGTAAGTCGCAATACCATCCTATGCGCCTCTACTGGCACGGCGGCATCGGTAAAAAACGCCAAGTGTGTTCCAGCCCTTAGGGCGAAGATATATAAACATATAGGCAAAATGTCAAAAATAATACATATTTCAAAGTTATATTATTTATTTTAATATTATATTTCAAAGTCTTGTTTTTAAATTATTAAACTTCGAAATTTTCATTTTTTTTTTTTTTTTAATGATATTGATGTGAGAAGGAGATACACCAGAAGGTGGATCCCCTAAAGGCCTGTATGGGCTGGCCCCTCCATCGTGAAAAGAACAGAGTAGAAGGAAAAGAAGCCGGGATCACGAGCCAATCTCAGAAACTTAGATACAATTCAATATTCCAATTTACTAAGGTTTTAGGGGCTTCGAGCAGTGGGAAATTCTCCGCACGATAAATTCGGTTAAATTTATGTCCCACATAATTTTTATTACCAGACCCTATACTTACAGAAAAAATGTCTGGGTATAGCCGGGAATCGAACCCGAGACCTCCGGGTTGCCAGTCAGTTATTCTGACCATTACACCACGGAGGCGGACATTTGTTAATTTGTTAATTTTTTTCCCTTGTACTGGGGGGCTTCATCCCCCTTAGTCCCCCATTTCCCTGTGGTTGTCCACTGGTCTTAGAATAGTTTCCAAACAATTATCTTGATCTATCCCTCTTTCCCAATCACTCTGGAAAGAAAAGATCATAAAATTAACAATTTAGATTTACGAGGTTTGAATCTAATTGCCCAATGTCTCATTTAGCCTTGAACGATATAATTTAGGTACTGGTAAACAAATAATAAATTATCTTTCTCATTAATTGATAGTCCCGTTATCAGTATTTTAAAGGACATCAATTAATTGACTCATCTTGGATTTCTATTTGCAAAAAGACGTAGAAAAATTTAATTGACGCAATTGGATTGAGGAAAATTACAAAGTGACAAAATAACAAGTCAGTAGCAAACCTTTTAATAGATCATGTAAAAAGTAAAAAGAAATAATTATAAATCTAAAGTAAAATTACCTATAATTTGAAAAATGAAATGATACCTTAGGGGCGAGTCTGCAGTAATTAGAGATTTTTTTTATTTTTGTTTTATTAACAAGTGATCTCATTCTCATAATTTAATTAGTAGTAATAATATAAGACTAGTATTAAAATAAAGGTAATTATTCAATTTTATAAAAAAATCTTGAAACTATAATCATTTCCGTACAACTGGTACTTTGATTCTATGTAATATATCGCTCATTTGCTGCATTAAAGACAAGTTAAAATAAACTGGCGTGTTCACCACACGACTTTCACATTTTCATTTATTTGAAGTCATCGTGACACTAATAATTTACACCTCCTTCCTTTATTTCGTTTTTACTTTATTTTTAAATTAGTGTAGTTTATCGAATGTCATGAGCTATTAGTTGTGTCAAATTTTTAATCAGATTAAAAAAGAGGAAGGGGTTGTAAATTAGGAGTGTCGTAAAATAAATATTTTAATTGTTCACATCTCGTCTTCGGAAAGTCGCAGAACCTTGAAATTTAAAACTTAAGCAATCTAGAGGCTACAAGAAGTATAACAAGATTTTGTCTAAAATAGAAAAACCGGAAGTTGATGTTCAATAAGAATGTACTCCCTTGGGTTTCGCAACCATAAGTCTCAGAGATACGAAATTTGAAACTTAAGCTTGATATAGGCTAGAAGGAGTACATCAGAGCTTGATTAAAAAAGAGAAAAAAAATCAAAATTATAATTAAGATATTTTTATTATTTATTATTATAATTTTTTTTTATTATTTGTAAAATTTCTTTATTTGAAGAAAATTCATTTTCAAGTAAGATTTTAAAACTCCGCTAATTTGAGAAAGGAAGGTCGTAGTAAGTTCGTTTTAAAGCGCTAAAATATTTTGACTCTTTTAAAATTTATTTTTCAAAAAATTGGATTTGTTGAAATGTTTATTTTTTTGTGAGTCTAAATTATATAAGATTGAGTAATTTTTGGAGACGGACTGATAGCGAATTAAGTGGATAATGAGCAGTCCAAAAAGAGAAGATATTTACACTATCTTTTTATTCATAAACCGACGTTCTCTTTTCGGGTTTTCAAGAATCGTGAAGTTAATGCGGTATTCTCTGTCTTCTTCAGTGGCAGTAACAATAATATCTTGTATTTCATTCTCAGCAGAATTATAATGTAATAATTATTGTTACTGCTACTGAAAGAGCAGATCAGAGGGGAATGTCGCATTGATTTCCTTCACTGACTTTTCAAATACTCTGAAGAAGCGAGGGAATAGCCTTCGAAACGTCAGTTGTTATGAATAAAAAGATAGTGTAAATTATCTCCTTCTTTTTGGACTGCCTCATCGATATCCACTTAATCTAAAATATATATTTTTATCATTAGCGTTTGAGGTATCCTTGTAAAAGTTCACTTTGGGAAGAATTAAGTTAAGTTTACATGACTTTGTGAGTAACAAAATGTAAATTTTTAAAAGAGTTTTTGTACCTTACGGCAATCAGAAATGTCTAAATCTAAAATTATTTAAAAATTATGTAAATTCCCTTAAGGGGCTCGGGGATCTTAAAAATTGTGATGTCACAAAAGTCAAATTAAAAAATTATAAAAATTGTCAAATATATTTTTTAGATTTCAGGTTATTATTATTCCATCCTGAAAATGTTGTTAAAATAAATCTAGACAAAAAATGGTAAGCAAGGAATTTTTACCAAAAACATTTTTTTTCAAATAAATAATAGTGTGACGTCACAATATATACATATCCTAGTTCTCTGTTAGCTTTCTCTACAGCAGACATATTATATATAGGGTTCAATTAAAATGGGACAGAATGTGACACAGGGGGAGAGGATCTAAAAATCTTGAAATTCGAGTGAGGTAATTAATTTATGGACGGCCCCTTATTTCATCCTTATCAACGACAAAAACGCTTTTGATAGTCTGAGTATTTTAGAAGTTAACATAACATAACATAACATAACATACGCAACCCTCGGTATGCGTTCTGGTTAGGGTTTCTAACCCTCTCAGAATTCTGGGATTCTACCGGAATCTGTAGCCAAATTTTGAAAGTCTCCCGGAATTTAATAAAAATCTCTCGCAATTTGAAACGAGATATAACGATAACAAACTTGACTTTATGTAAGAATAGTGTATTTTATCATTAGGCTGGATATTGGGATCTTAGACTTGAGAAAATTATTAAAAGCTAATTTTCCAAAAGTTTCAACACGTTTCGACGTATATTTTTCGACTTCTTCAAGCAATTTTTAGGATCAGCTTTCTCGTTGAATAGAGATTTTTCTTTATTTTGTTTAATACCTTTTATATTAAGTTTATTTAAGCCTTGTCAATTATGTCATTGCAAAATGTCTGTATATATCTATCAACGAGAAAGCTGATCCTAAAAATTGCCTGAAGAAGTCGAAAAATATACGACGAAACGTGTTGCAACTTTTGGAAAATTAGCTTTTAATAATTTTCTCAAGTCCAAGATCCCAATATCCAGCCTAATTTTATTTTATTACTCTTTGATTTTACTTTTAGTTGATTACTGTCTGCAAAAGCTAATAATCAAACTGTTAAACTATTAAACAATACTAAATTTGATGAAATGTAAATTGTAAGACTTGTATTACTACTACTATTAGTAGGTATTTGATTTTAAAATTTTTTAGTTTAATGTTTTTGTCAAGGCTGTTAAATATAAAGTAATACTGCGTTATATACTTTATTTTTTGCCGATTAAAAAATGTTTTCCGTCAATTTTTTTTTTTGCCTAGCTCCCGAAATTTCCTTCTACAGAGTTGGCAAGTCTAGTTCTAGCTCGCACTTAGCCGCTTTTTATTTAAGTGGCATAATACTTGTGCACTCTGCATAACTGCAGGCTAATAATAATTAGAAATATAGATCTCTATCTATTATTAATAGGATAATGAATACAAGAGTCCAGCTGTCAAGGTGCACAGTCGTGATTTATTTTTAGAACCAAGTTTTGGCCAGACAATTCGAGATGCGTGACCTGTGGCCTGTTCCCTTCCCCTCGCTTATCGGTACCTGGTCATTAACAAGACGAAACAAGTCTAGCTGCTAACTTCCGTTGTGATCCGAGAACCGTTCACGCACACACTGATACGGAACCCGTCATTATATATACCCACTCGCTAGAGAATATATATATATATATAAATTCAACCTGGGCCACTCATTAATTGAACTAAACCCTTGATTAATAAGCGCGCTGGCTGCTTTATCAGCCTGACAAGCAAATGAGCCAATAACAGATTTATTATCGCATAATCTCACAAATAATTGTGACAAATGACAGCCGCAAACAACTAATCGCCTACTGGATATGTATTTTATAATTAAATCCTTATAAATGATGTGATTTAGAGCGAATATTTTTGATAATATTTGGACAAATTGGTTTGATTAATAAAGGAGTGTGGAGAACGGGATCGGTGGGTCGATCCGAATCAATTTTTAAAAGTTAATTAAAAGGTGGCTGCTGCTGGGCGCCGGAATTAAGTTTAATCAACCGAGATTGGAATCCTTGATGGTCCATGAAAGTAATTTTCAACGCACATTAATATCGTTCGTTAATCGCACCCACCGAACGAAATCGGATTAGTTCAAAACGTTACCCGTTATAGTATAATCAGATAAAAATAAGAAACGCCAATAATTTCTTTATTATTAAATAAATTATTGCGGAAAAAAAGCATGCCAAATGCAAGTCGGGCACGGGTACCGAGTCTATATTTTCAAAAATAGTTGGGATAACAAATTCGTTCTTATTTATCGTTCATAGAGGGATAATTAACGAACTTGTGGAATTTTTAATAAGTTACGTACTTTCTAAGATTGACCAGTTAACTGTAAGTTTCTCCCTTCATTTTAAAGTGAACTAAATTTAAAAAATATAATTCTACTGCATAAGATATTTACAAGGATAGCCACACTTAATGATAATTTTTGTGGACGAGCTAGCTCAAAAACTAGTATGAATATCAAAACTAAATTTCACACGTAGTTTTGGTCCATTGAAATTAAGAGCTAATTAGATTTTGGTGTATATCGACCCAAAATTAAGGGGGGGGGCTAAAATTTAAAATTATAATATTTTCAAAAACTAACCTCCTGAAATGGCGGGGGGGGGGGGGTGGTTGTAGGGTCAAAAAATGAAAATCTAGGCCCTTGTTCCAAACTCAACCAGAAGTGTATGGTAAAGTCAAGTGGATTGCCACATCAGAACGTGTCAATTTTTTTTTTTGATTTATCTATTCAAAAATTTGACTGTCCCTAAAATAATCAGCTTCTTAAAAATTGTAATAGAATCTTTTAGGTCTAGATAAAAATTGTTAATTTCATGATTGGATCTTATCTATAAAATACATACTGTTTGAGAAAAGTATAAGCTTTAGTTTTTTAAAGATTAATGTTTTGAGTGTTATTTGCTAATCGCCTCATGCTCAATCTGCTTGGATGAGTGCTCGCAAGCAAGCAAGCATACACGATTTTAATCTGCATCTATATATTTCTATTATCATTTATCTTCTATTTATCTTCAATATTCTAACTATATCTATCTATCTATTAGATTAATAAAAGAAAGAGTATGCATGTTTGTAGGTATTGGAAAGCTTACTTTCTTGGGGACTAGGTGGTAGTAGTGGTTATATCTGGAATACATAAGCAAATATACAGGCACAATACGGTCTTGTAAGGAAATGGTGAAATTGTTATTATAATAATTTTCAAAATAAAAGAAAAAAATATCCCGTTACGATAAAATGGTTTCATATAATTTATATGTATCATATTAATTACTGGTAAATTTATTATTACCATTCTTAATTATTTGGAATTATAATTTTTACCATCTCCTGCATAATTAAATGAAATTTATTACAAGGAATTCCATTAAAGGCAAATAAATGGATTTAGTGAGAAAAGAAAAAAAATGTTATATACTTTTATAAAAAATTTCTAAAGAGTGAGAAAGGGGGCGAGGGGATTTCCGCATTTGTTATCTCTCCGTTTATTTAATTGCGATTTAATTTCCATTTCTCAAGAGTTCGAATTTCCTTCTCAGTTTGTTTACTTATTCTTTTTCACCTCTTATCATTCTTTCTCTCTCATTAAAGAGTATTTACTGTTATTATTTAAATTTACTATCCCTGTGCTGATGTATCGAATTACATGGAGAATTTTCGATTTTTTCTTATACGTAGTAATTACAAATGTCAAAAACGTGGAGAAAAATCATTTTCAAACAAGATTTTTAGGCATATCTTTAGGATTTTGCTATCCACGATAACACAAGTTCTAAAGCTCGTAGATAGTTGATTTGGAACCAAAAGTTTTGAAATTTTTGATACGTAAAATTTTTTATATTTTGGGCTTTCTACCTTCCGAACTTTTAGGGGGAAAATGTAGAAAATTAGAAATCTTATAAGTATAGGGAGCTTTTGAATGGTTTTAGGTAATAAGCTAAACTTTGACAGGCATGTTTATAGTAACAAGATACACCTTTATGCTAAATTTTATTTCTATAAAATAAGCTGATAGAGATTAAAAAATTTACCAAACTGCCAAAACACCAAATTTCGTTTGGGGAGTACTAAGTCTTGACAAATTTTTGACTTTTTCTTAAAATTTATTATTTTCAAAAAATTTGATTTATTAGAACCTTTCTATAACTTTAAAAACCATTTACCAAAATAAACGTAACGAAACACAAAATACTTACAATTTGTTTGTTTTTATGTGTTTTATTGGTTACAAGCTATCCATTAGGTATTCTTTTAAAAAATTTATGTTATTTGTATTTTGTATTTCAATTACTGCTATAACTGAATATACATTAACAAATTAAATGAATTTTATAATAAAAAAAATAGACCACTCAAGCTCGCCGAACGAGCGACTGAGGTCGTGAATTCACTCAAAAAATGTTCAGTTTATTTATTTATTTGTAATTGTAATTATTTTCACAGAAAAATTTTCAGTATATTTATTTATTTGTAATTGTTATTATTTTATTGGTGTAGGAAACCAAGGTTAAAATCATTTTATATTTCTTATGTCGATGTTTCAAATTTAATTTTTCAGCTCATTATCAAAACCTGATTACATATATATGAAGCGAAAAAAGCAAAGTTACAATAAAGATACATATTTATTAATATCTATTTGTTTATTTGAAAAATTTATTTATTTCAAAAAAATCATTTTCAAGCAAGATTTTAATTACACTAACTTGAGAACGGAAGCTCGTAGAAAGTTCGTTCTAGAGTGCTAAAATGTTTCCAAAATTTCCCAAACGTATTTAAATGATTAGCAGTGGTGTAGTTAGGAAGTTTTCCTAAGGGGGGGGGGGGGGGGGCAGCCGACCAAATTTTTGTGGACGAGTTAGTCTCAAAAACTAGTGTGAATATCGAAACAAAAATTTCACACGTAGTTTTGGTCCATTGATAATAAAACTTGGTAAGATACGAGGTAGGTATCACAAAAAAAAAACTCGTATCTTACTCAAGTTTTATTATTATATTAAAATGTTTCACCTAGAACCAACACCGAACTCCTTAAAAGTTATTGGTCCATTGAGATTGAGAGCTGATTAGATTTTGGTGCATATTGACCCAAAATTAAGGGGGTGGAGGCGAGGTTAAAAATTAAAAATCTAGGCCGTTTGAGCACAACCAAATTTTGTATACATAATCAGTGGACCCCCAGAATTCTAAAAATGCAAAAACTAATTGCATAAAATGGTCGGGGGGAGGGGTCAAAAAATGAAAATCTTGGACATTTACCAAACTCAATCAAATTTTGTATACATAATCAGTGGACCCCCAGAAGTATAAAAATGCAAAAACTAACCGCCCAAAATGAGGGGGGGTCAAAAAATGAAAATCTTGGCCATTTACCAAACTCAACCAAATTTTGTATACATAATCAGTGGGACGCCAGAAGTATAAAAATGCAAAAACTCACCCCCCCCTACAAGATTTTAAATAATTTTAGGGGCCACTTTCTATGGTAAAGTCAAGTGGATGGCTACATCAGAACACGTCAGCTTATTTTTTTTTACTAGATAGCAAGTAATTTTTTATTTTGTTATTTTTCTTTTTTTTCTTTTGTTCTTCAGATTTTTGTAGGGGGGCACTACCCACTTGCCCCCCTAACTACACCCATACATGTTAGTATTATTATATGTTGCATATTTATAGCAATTTTAATCCTTTAGCTCAGGAGTGTCCTTTTGGCTTACACATATAAAAAAATTGTCTCGGGCCGCGGATAAAATATTGTGATTCGATTGATATTTGTTATTCAAAATAGATAGTTAAAGTAGAAATAAGAACTTTATTAATTTTTTAGCTCATAGTGAGCTTCTAATTTTACTTATCGTAAATTTTTTACTTGAAAATAGCTTCTCGTATTTGTAAATACATAACCAAATACTTACAAAAAGTGATATTATGTATTAGTATTTGTTTATATTTTTTCCTGGCTAGATAATTAATAGAAAATATTCAATTTTTCTTTCAGATCTGTATCTTTGTTGTTCTAGAACATTTAATCAGAAAGTTTGCAAGTAAAAAATTTATTTCTAATGAAAATTGAGTCGAAAATAGACCAAAATGAGGATTATTTTTTTTGGAAATCTTCAAATCTAGTTCCAGGTTCAAAATTTAAAATTAGCACTTTTATTTTTCGAAAACTTCATAGTAGATTTTCAGATTTCTTATTTTAGAGAAAAATAAAGAGTCAGGACTCCGGCAAGCGATCGCAATACTTCACTTTTATATATTCTATAGAATATAAATGTGAAAGTAAAAATTATCATGCCAAATTGTTGTTTTCCAGTATCTACATATAAATCTCAATGTTTTAAGGAATTTTATGACTTTATATTGGGCCACGGGTTGGACAGCCCTGGTTTAAATCGAATGGGATTAAAGAAGGATATGAGGAATGATAATTTATTTTTTAAAAGGGTCACGGATATAATAATCCCTGACTATCCATTATCTATTGACATGTTAGATTCAGACTTACAGTTAACGCAAAGATCTAAAAGAGAAGTCCTGACAAGTTTTAGTACAAGAGAGAAATTATCAATGATAATTGTGATTGTTCTAGCAAACCCCAATTCCTTGTCCCTTTGCGTACTAGAATGATAACTATAGACTTATTTAGTATCGTAGCATATAAATTACTGAAATAATAAATATTTTAGAAAATTAAAATTTAAGAAGAAGAAGAATTTTTAAATATTCGAATCTTCATTATTTTTTTTATCTTATATAATTGAGATTTATAATTTTGATTTTTCTTGAAAAAAGCTTCAAGTATTATATTAATAAAACTTGAGCAAGATGCGAGGTAGGTTTTACAAAAAAGAAATATAAACAAAATTGATTTTGAATTCGATATATTTCGGGGTGAGCCCATCATCTGACATCATCAATTTTCTTTGACTCCTGATGATGGGCTCACCCCCGAAATATATCGAATTCAAAAGTCTTTGTTTGTTTTATTTCTTTTTTTGTGAAACCTACCTCGCATCTTGCTCAAGTTTTATTATTTTATTAAAATGTTTCACCTGGAATCAACACCTAACTCCTTAAAAGTTATAGCTTCGCGTATTGTACAAGTGTACAAAAAAGGGAATATATCTCTACATTTAAATCTCAATCTTTTAAGGAAGTTTATGATTTTATGTTGGGCCACACTCATTGCAAAGCTGGGCCGCATGCGGCCCGCGGGCCACGGGTTGGACAGGCCTGCTTTAGCTCAAACCGCGAAAAATTGCCAAATCATCAAAATTCGTAATCTTGGAATTCGATTCTTGTAAAAAATTTTCTAAAAATAATAAACCGGGTGCATGAGTTAAAGAGGGTATTTCCGTGCTTGTCATCTCTCCGTTTATTTAATTGCGATTTAATTTCCATTTTGTTCAAGAGTTCAAATTTCCTTCTCTCATTTTGTTTGCTTACTCGTTCGTCTCCACCTCTTATCTCTTTCTAACGCAAGAGTGTTTAGTATTATATTTAGATTTACTAAACCTATATATCGAAAGTAATCAGTGGTGAGTCATGCGCGACAAGTGCCACGTGCGTCGCTGACATAATCAGCCGATGACTGGTTGTTGTCTCCGAAAACCGAGAGAGGTGATCTTTTCCGCTTTCTATTCCATTGGAGTAAAAAAAGAAAAAACAAAGAACAGAACACTTGTATACTCATCGCCAAGTGGATGGTGTCCTTTTACATGCATACAATTGCATATTTTATTAAAACTAAACAAAGAAATGATTTGGTCAACGAAAAAAAGCATATTTTTTAATTAAAAAATTGCTACATTTGAAGTTTTATTGACTATGTAGATAAGATTAATAAATGTAATTGTGTGTGTTTTTTTATGAGGCTTGGAAATACTAGTATAGTAATGAAATAAATTACTCAGTTGCTCAGCACGCTTCGCGGCCGGATTATTGAATTCACTCGAAAATATTATTTGTTTTTTTATAGAAATCTGAAACAAGAGAAAATATTTTTTACATTACCATACAGGGTATGGTCAAGTATAGTAATAGTGTTTGAAAAAAGTGTTTGTTTGTTTTTTGCTTCGTTTTTTCGAACTATCTCAAAAACGACTGAAACTATTTTGATTAAAAAAATTAGGCGAAACCACGGCATTTCGGTCTACAAAAAAAGCCCTAATAAATGAACATCGAAAAAATTATATTTTTCGAGATAATAATGTTTTGTTAAAATGTCTGTTAGTCTGTAAGTATGTTAATTAGTTATCTGTGTGTTAATGTGGACGAGTTAGCTCAAAAACTAATGTGAATATCGAAACCAAATTTCACATGTAGTTTTGGGGCATTGAGATTAAGAGCTGATTAGATTTTGGTGAATATCGACCCAAAGTTAAGGGGGGGGGGTTAAAAAATTAAAATTATAATAGTTTCAAACTAAACAAACAAGAAAAAATGAAATATACTAAAAAATGAACCTATAATAACGAAAAGATTATTTTCTGGTACAAATTGGGGGAGGGGGGGGGGTCAAAAAATAAAAATTTAGACTATTTGAGAAAACTCAACCAAATTTTGTATACATAAATCAGTAGGCCTCAGAATTCTAAAAATGCAAAAACTAACCCCCCCTACATGATTATAAATAATTTTATTAAATATTAAATATAAGAGAGGAGTCAGGGTGTATTGTATAGTCAAGTGGATGGCCACATCAGAACGTGCCAATTTATTAAGCATGATTTTTCTCAATCCCTCTGTGTGTTTGTTTGTCTTTTATAACTCAACAGCAGAAAGTTATAAGTTTGTTTCGATGATAAAATGTGTGTATTTCCAAAATTGAATAGATTTTGGGTTCTAGTATTTTCGGTTCAAAAATGCAGAAATAACAAAAAATAGTATGGTCATATGTGTAGCTATCGAGTGGTTTTTAGCAGAAATTTGACACTCATATATGGTACAGAGATGCAGCTTAATAATACATATTATACGTATTATTAAGCTGCATCTCTGTACCATGCTTCAAACAGTTGGTTGACACGAAATTGTCATATCACTAAAAATTGGGGACAGCCTACCGAGTTTTGAAAATCTTGTGACTTTTTCCTCTAATTCAATGTCATAAATGTCACAGACTATCGATCAATCTTAGCAGATATCTTTTTGCTAAATTACTTAACTTTGAGATCTGCAAATGGTTTGAGAACTCTTTACAAACCGTTGCATCAAAGTTAATTCAAATACTTGAGTTAGGGTTTAATCATTCTCCCTAGACTATTTAACTGTATTAATGACCTATTAAATTTGCTCTCTCAATTCAGTTTTATGCTGGAGAAACTACCTCCCATAATGCTTAATCCTTGCAAAACAAACGAGGTGATATTACTTTTTGACTTTCTTGATATATTATGCACTTTTAAAAAATTAGAGATCTTGTATTTTTAGTTTACTTTAATCCAAGCAAGAAACAATGCAAATAATAGCTATTAGGTGTCTTTAAAGGAGTTTTTTAAACATTTCTTTATTTCGAATTTATTGAAATTATTGGTATCGTATGATATGGCAGTATCAAGTGGTTATATGTCTAAGTTTTTTTGGGTAAAACTTACTGATTATAAGTTGTTGTTTTTGTATTTTTTTACCCAATCAACTTTCCCCGGCAGGTGTACCCATATAGATCAGTGATAGCGAACCTATGACATAGGTATCAATGGAAATACTCCAAGACATTTTGGATGACAAGCAGCGTTCGTTTTACTAATGTTAAGAATTATTTGTTTTTGCTTTTTTTATAAACATACCAAAAATATAACTCTTTTTTTTACCAGGGCTGCAAATTTCCCCAAATTATGTATATTTCTAGATGTGACACGACATCCGAATTAAACTAGGATTTTTACGAATTTTAACACACCGGACTCAAGAGGTTCGCCATCACTGGTCTAAATAGAGAGACCCTTACATTATCGGAAACAACAAAGAGATTAAGGGAAAATTGAAAAAAGTGAACCCTCTTCTTATTGAAATTCACTTCCTATTTTAAATTAAACTGAAGTTGAAATTCATTGACCGAGGACAGAACCACCAAAATAGAGCGTAATGATTTCTCAATAGAATGATGTTGCAGTAATTTAACAACAATACATATCCGTTGCCTTACCATCGGTCGCTCCACTTATGAACGCGAATTCTATCCAATCCGGAAATTACATCCACCACGCAGACCGGTAATTAACCTGACGCACCACGCGCGCTTTGATACAAATCCAGAAGTGAATATAATTCGGGAACATGATATAGCAAATGAAAACAATACGCCAGTACTTATGATTGATTCAAACTCAGGTGGACGTCAGGGTGTTCAGGGTGCAGGCCCTTTTGTCTCTGGCAATGAGTCGCCACTTTAGAGAGGACCCGACCCTTGGCCGTTAACCAACCAGGGTCAGGGTGCAGGTTGCACTCGGATATTTACATTTTATATAATTAATTATATCGAGGGAGGTAAAAATGAAGGGTAAAGGTGATTAAGAGAAGTGGGGGTGCAAGCGTTTTATTGAATACAACCCTATACGAACTTAGAGCTTAAGTTTACTAGACACGTGATTGAACTAAACGACTCAGCTTAATGAGTTTATTAAAAATTTCAGAATATATGTTATGTTGTTAGGGTTGGACTTATTCTATTAACGGTAATTTGGTAAATTTTTCAATCATAAAAGGCTCACTGGTATTTTATGTTTTCAAAAATATTACTATGATATTGAAAACATCAATTTGGTATTATCTACAATAAACTTATCTTATGAGAGCTACACTACTTGGAATTAAAACCACTTTTTGAAATCATTCTACTAATTTTCTTTCTTCACAGTGATCCAAAATCCAAAATCAATCCGCACTTTTGAAGAGCAAATCCAAGAACGGACCAATGGATTTTCGAACACTTTTTTCATTTTTGGAACTAGTGAACCCGTTTTATTTTCTAAATTCAAATACTATGTATAAAAAGTTTTAATCTATAATTAGTAAAAAATTTCGTGAATCAATTTTTTAACCAAGGTTCATTCTCTTATTTATAGTATTTAGTAGGTATATTATATATGTTATGTTGTTAGGATTTGATTTTTTTTAATTACTTTCATAATAAATTATATTAAATACTACTTCGGAGTTATTTATTTTTCCCGTATAAAAAATAATTAAGTAGGAGACAAATCTTATAATGAAATTAATGTTTGAGGTATTATTGTTTATACTATACCTATTTAAAAATGTCATCCCATATTGTAAAAATCCAAATTAAAAGTTGATGCAATTTATATAAATGATTTACTAATTTTTATCTTAATTCACTTATGTCCTGAAGAAGATTTGAAAATAAATTGAAACTTCAACTTTTGGAGTCCTCCTATTTATTTGACAAAATATATATGCTCCGGACCCCATTTACCCTCGCTCGCCTTGCCTATGTCACATTAATTATTGATTTATTCTGTGTGTGAATTCACTTAAAAGGTCGCAGTAAACGGCTTACAACTACAGGGCACATATTTTCCACTCCTAGGTGCTACCAATGGTGTCAAGATAAAGCAGTTTCTCTTAAATAAAATCTTTAAAAATAATTAAATCCCAAAGTTCTTAACTGATGAGATATATCGGTTATCAGTTGATGAGTGGCTTAATGATTACCGGCTCTTGAGGGAAGAAGACTACCTGCTACTGGATGTTTTGTTGGGTCGCCAGATGTGGCAGAAGAGGGTTGGAAAGCTTTTATGATATCCCTGCTGCTACTGTGCTACTTTCTGGTCCTGAGCTGTGCGCCGGTGGTCAAACAACCTGCAGCTTGCCACTGGTTCTACGCCTCCTCTCTCCCAAGCAGCCCACCGAGATACTCAAATAGAGATAGATCTCGACTGGCTGTTTTTTTACCTTTAGTTCCTGAAGGTTTCTTCTAAATCACTTCCTATATAAGTAGATGCTGTCGTTGTCTTTATATTGGGTATATGGTGAAGCATTGTAATCGAACATGAAAATTTAGTAATTTTTGTATCGAAATATCTTAGAAACAGCTAAAACTATTTTATTAAAAAAAATTTGAGCAAAATCATGGAGCTTCGTTCCAAAAGAAACCTCTTTATAGTGGACATCGTACAAGAGAAAATTCGATCTGTCAAGGTCTCATTTTCGGATAACTTTAAGTTTTTTTTAATTAAAATAATTATTCACAGATATTGAAGGAGACAATAAAAGAGTGTGTCTTCTGCTGGAATTATAAATTATCCTTCAATATATAAAAATTCTGCTACTCTCGGCAAAAACTTTCAATTTAATATTCACAGATAATTGCGCTTTTAATTTTAGATATATTCTTTTGAAGACAGAGTGGTAGAACTGAATTGATACAAAGGCAAGGATAATGAAAACCGCAATTGCGAATAAAATAATTTATTAGAACACCATTTCATCAACTTAAAAAACTAGACGATTCGAAGGATCGTCCTCCTTCTTAAGGGTTTAAAAGTGTCAACGAAAGAACCTTTAATATTATTTTTAATTGCAATTAAATTCAAAACTTTGTCTACAGCCTTGGTAAAAACGTTTGCAAATAATTAAATTTAATTAATGCTTTTAACTAATGCAAAAAATTACGGAGCAAACCTCGGTTCTCAAGGTACTAAATAAGTAAAACTAATCAAATAAAGGAATACAAAACAATCTACTAAGTAAGCAACATATAATACGGTTAGGTCTTATTAGAGTGTTGACTACTGCTGTTGACGTATGAAGAATCTTTGTCGTGTTAATTTTATCCCACTGAAATTGATTGGGGGAGGCATAAAGATACCAGAGTTGAGACCCTTTATCTCCATAAAATTCCAGGGTATTGGTAGATAGTAGGTAGATATTGGTAGGTAGATATTGGTACATAGTCAGACTATTGCTATATTGCCAATAAAATTTATATTATATTTGTTACTTTACCATACAGGGTATGGTCAAGTATTTTAATCGCGCATGAAAAAAGTGGTTTTTTTGCTTCATTTTTTTTCGAAATATCTCTCAATTAAAATTATAATATATAAATATATAAACAAACTACCCAAAATGGAAGGTCAAAAAATGAACTGTAAGTATTTTGATTAAAAAAATGGGCATTTCCGTCTACAAAAAAAATTCTAATAAGTGAGCATCGAAAAAATTATATTTTTCGAGATAATAACTGTTTTGTCAAAATGTATGTTATTTAGTCTGTTAGTTAGTCTCTTATTCTGTGCGTTAGCAAATTTTGTGGACGAGCTAGCTCAAAAATTAGTATGAATATCAATACCAAATTTCACGTGTAGTTTTGGTGCATTGAGATTAAGAGCTGATTAGATTTTGGTGATTATCGACCCAAAATTAAGAGGGTTAAAAATTAAAATTATAATATTTTCAAACTAAAAAAACAAGAAAAATGAAATATTCTATAAAATAAACCTATAATAACGAAAAGATTTTTTTCTGGGGCGAAATTGGGGGGGGGGGGGGTCAAAAAATAAAAACCTAGGCTCAACCAAATTTCGTATACATAATCAATAGGCGCCCATATCAATACCAAATTTCACGGGTAGTTTTGGTGCATTGAGATTAAGAGCTGATTAGATTTTGGTGTATAGAGACCCAAAATTAAGGGTGGGTTAAGATTTAAAATTATAATATATAAATATATAAACAAACTACCCAAAATGGAAGGTCAAAAAATGAAAATCTAGGGCCTTGTGCCAAACTCAACCAAATTTTGTATACACATGTTAACGCCAATTTATTTGAGTTATTTTCTCATTGGTGAATTTCA